>WOVY01011626.1:0-338547 GCA_013436015.1 Rhipicephalus annulatus | reverse complement strand
AAGCGGCTGAGCCATCCGTCGCTTAAGGGGAGACGCTCCTCGAAAGCACTTTTTTTTTTGGTTATTCAACTTAGAGCTTCAGAAATTGGACCACCGATGCAGTGTTTCCTCCTGATTCCAAATCTGTAATCAGTTTTACATAAGTGCAATAGTTTTGGGAGTTGTGTTTCAAGTAATGGTGAAACTTGATAAGTTTTTCCGGGAACTTTCGCGCATACTAAATGTTCATGCAGAGAGTTGTTTCAATGGCTCCTTTTGCTCCCTATTAGCCATAGAGTGCCGATATCTAGCTAGAAATTGTGCTCAACTTTGAAACTATGAAAAAAACATCTGTGTAGCAAAGTACCCTTTTTTTCCACTCGACCACCATTAAATTTATTATAGATATTTACAGCTGATAGGTTGTGCTGATTCAAGTAGATATCGGCACCCCTACGCACTCTCCTCAATGTGTGTGCCAAATTTCGTCGTCGTATGACCATTCTAAGTGCCCGAAACACTTCCCGCAAAAAATGCAAATTGGCCAAAATTGCGAAATGAGAAAAACGCGTTTGAAAGTTTGAAAGTCTGTATTTACAAAAATGAAAAACGCAGTAGCACGAAACTTGTGCTGAACACATACACACATGTCCAGAGGAAATATCAGTTGTCTAAAACTCTCCAGCACCGTAGGTTTTCCCTTCCCGGCTGGTGCGGCAGGACTCTTCCACCCGGGCCCTCTTGGCTGCACTGCGACGGTGTGCCCTCGCCTCAGCGGTCTGACGCACATTCATCTTGTGCATGCGCATGCTGTCTCGGCGGTCGCTGAGGGTAACCAGGGCCTCCGAAGGAAGCACCCCAAGCTCTTCCAGCACCTTTTCAAAGCTCGCGTGGCCCCGGTTGAACCACAGGACTGCAATGGCTGTGGCTGTTTCCACAGCAGTCCGGGAAGCAAACCGGGTCTTTGGACACAGCAGCCATATTTTGCTGTTCAGGGACTCGGCCGCGTTCTGTGTCTTGCCGTGGAGGCACCGGGCAAGCAGCTTCGCATCTGTGAGACGCTTGTAGATTGGGAGGACTGCCAAACCCTGGGCCTTGGTCAGGAGGGGGGTGTGGCACGGTGCAGGCTGGCCCTGCGCCTCAGCACGTCGGTGCTTGCACCACGAGTCTGGGCCTGCAGGACAGAACTTGTGACTTCCAGCACCGTCTGTTGAGCACGAGTGCAAACATGAGGCCCATATGGCAGTGTACATCTTGTGGACATTTCCCCGATTGTTCACAATGGCCACCTGAAAGTAAGTTTGAAGCTTCTGGATGGTGGTCTCCTTCAGCTTCTCCCCTCGTGGAAGTGGCGTTGGCAGCTTCCGCAGGCCGGTGCCCAGACGTTTCGCCACGTGGTTGGTGCACTCCTCTTTTTCAATTGGAGTGTCAGGGTACACGTTGGCATCACAGACCCCGTTGTAGGCCTTGCTGTCTCCATCGCTTAGGAAGATGGTGAACCGCAGGGGTGTCTCATAGTCCACAGTCCTCTGCCAAATGCGCACTGCAGCTTCGGCCTCCATGGCATGCGAAGAACAGTCGCAATTCTTCTCACAAACGGGATGATGAAACGCCTGCCATGTTTCTTCATCGCCTCCCATGTCGTTATGCAAACTGCACGCCAGGCAGAAGTTGGAAAGCACTTCATAGTCCAGGCACAAACCAGTGTCCAAGGACACTACAGTTCCCACACCATTGTGGCTTTGTGGCCTCTTTTTTGCCATGTGCCGTCAAACATGACTGGCACGTCACTGTTACCAGCCACCTCTTTGGTGACGCTGCGTGCCCTTTGCATGTTTTCACAGACAGCCTTCACTGCCGCACTGTGAATCTTTTTGCCGATAGCATGGAAGGTCTTATGGTGCATAGGGTTTGGCAATCCAACTACTGCACAAAATCGTGAAACCCGATACCGACGGCACGCGCTGCAAGCACCACTTTCAGGTTCACGGCAAAGGCGTCACGCGAACTCCCGCTGTCGTAGCTTCTGCTTGCACCGCGGCCGCCATCTGACGCGACCCGCTTCGACGAGTACGCGGACGAAAGGATGCTCTCCGAGCACTCCGCATTCTCGCAGTGTAGCTCCAGAAACGCCGAAAGGCCTTTCCGCTTTTTATTCGGTGCCCGAACTGCGAGTTTACTCTCGTGACAAACGGGGCATGCCGCGCCTGCGACGACGGCCGTCAATGCACCCAACTCGCACAGCACTACGCTTTCGGCACGATCGGCATTCGGCCTGACGTCGTTTTCGAATAACGCGATCTTTTTCTGCGATGCACTCACAAAATTCACTGCAGCGTTGATCTCGTCGTCGCAGTTGCCATGGTCGACGTTGCCGTGGTCGATGTTAGGCCTACCGGCCGCTGGCCCGTCGCGGACATTTTCGTTGGCGGTGGCTTTCTTGTACGTCCTCCGCCGCTTCCCTCTGAACTTGTTCTTACTTCTGTATTTCCGATGGTCGGCAACGGCCTTTTTCGGGCTTGCCATCGCACGAAAACAGCGAAAAATAACTCCGGAAAACAGTGAAGCGAACTACGGCAAGAAAACACGGGTGCTGTCAGCCAATGGCGGCCCTGCGTTAGTGGCGCGCGGTTTGAAACGGCGGGAAAAGACTGTTTTTGTTGCTTTTTTTTAGATTTTTCGTGAACGTACGAGACTTCAAGAACCGGGATCGTGGAGAGTAAGGACAACTCTACACGAGCCAGCGGCCGCAATATGGCGGACAGCTCTCTTCGCGGCCCCGCGAGCACGCGAACAGCAGCCCGTTTTGTGTAAATTTCGTGATGCCGCGCGTCACTGCCGCTCACTCAGACGCGTTTTTCACTGACTTCTGATGCTTATTTCGCTGTGATATTTTCAGATGTCAAAATATAATGTATAAAGATGATAAAGCAACAAAAAACAGAAAAGGTGAAATTTGGAAAAAAAAACGCGACTTTTCGACCCGCGTCTCCCCTTAAGACAAAGTTCGTGACACCCATTTGCATGGCGATCTCTCGAGCTTTCTCCTTGAGAATCGGTTCCTTATGGGCAAATTGCAACTCCATGCATGCTTGAAACCACACACAAAAAAAAAAGGCAGCATATCCACGGAGTGAATGATGGAGAGTGGGGGCGAAGCATTCGTCCGTCAGTGTGACCATCCATGCGTGTTTGTGCGCCCGTCCCTGCGTCCTTTCATGCGTCCATCCATGCATCTGTCTGTGTATCCGTTCGTCCATCTATTCAACACTCCAAGTCCCACCATCTCGCATCTTTTTATCATATATTCCCCATACAGAAGCATCGCCATTCAGTGGACATTCCAAGGACTAAACGAGAGGTGGCACACGCACCACTTTCTTACAGCTTGCGCTTCAAGTCTACTTCCCACCTTCAACCACCTTGAGTTCATGGTATATACTGGTTCACTGTATTCATGGCACTGCGGCCCAATGCTCGCTAAACCTTTCTAAAACCAAGGAGGTTACGCCCAGTGAGTATAACGTAGCAACCTTTTCCTGTCAGATAATGCTCAATGTACATGCCAGTGGCTGCTAATGTGAAATGAGAGACAGGAGGATTCAGCTTTTAATTTCTTACGGCTTGCGCTTCGTATCTGCCTCCCCCCCTTTAAAACACCTCGAATTCATTCATGGTATATACTAGTTCATTGTATTCATGGCCCTGCGGCTCAACCCTCGCTAAACCTTTCTAAAACTAAGAAGGTTACACCCAGCGAGTATAATGTAGCAACCCTTTCTTGTCCGATAGTGCTCAATGTACATGCCAATGGCTGCTAATGGGGATCGCAGCGTGTGCGTTGACTAAGCGCCGAATGCTCCTGTCTCTCATTCCCCTTTAGCAGCCATTGGCATGTACATTGAGCACTATTTTTTATTGTTAAACAACGCACAGAAGAAATCTCTCACCGGCACCACCTTGGAGGTCAAATGTTTTACCAAATTCGGGTATGTGCCACTGATGGTTACGTACTACGAGGGACACACAAGCCACACCATAAGAAGCTTCGCCCCTAAAAAGAACTTTTCTAGTTGCTCATAAGGCGGCGTCCGCACCCGTTTAGATGTAAAGGTCCCGTTTTAACAGTGCCTTCAATCATTTCTCTGTCTTTCCACATCCGCGACAGCGTCGAACTTGGGATGTATTTTTTCGCTACCTCCATCTTCTGCAGGCCACTTCGATTGAGCTCCTGAAGAATTTGCAGCTTTTTTTTTTTTTCAAGCGAGAGGGCATAGTGCGGCCCCTTCCTTTCCAGTGGGCTAAAATAACACCGTGACCCACCACACTTAGCAGCACAAATAGGCCCAACAAACAATTCACTCGCCGACTCGGCTCCCACAGCCACAAGCGAGAATGCCTACTCTATTGGCTTGTCTTGATCTCGAGGTGTTGCCATGGTTGTGAGACTACCTTTGGCATGAGCGAGTTTATGCTGTGTTTAGAGTTTGTGCCGTTTAACTGCAAGTGACCAATAAGCGCTGTTTTCGATTAACCGAAGAATTTTACTGCGCAACACATAGAAATCCAGCCATATGAGCCCGTTTAGTTCCGTTAATGAGGCATTTTCGTTAAGCGAGTTTCGTTTATGAGGAGCCCACTGTACTCTTACATTCCCCAAAATGGTGGTGGGCAGTTGTACCGTTGCAAAGCTATAAATTGTTTTAAAACTCTTATTTATTTATTTTTTTGAACTTCCACAATGATTTTTAGAAAACCACGTCGGCAGGTGCGAAAAACATGATACAGCACTTGTACATAGTTTTCAGTGAAGATATATTCAAATCAATCAGAAAAAGTGCTACAGAAAAACTGAAGATTGTATTAAAAAAAAATCACAGCATATTCACAAAGTGAATGACAATGAGTGGGGCGAAGCGTCTGTCTGCCCATCAGTCTGTGTGTGTGTCCGTTCGTGTACGCGCCCGATCGCGCTCGAGAATGCAGATGGGGCGCGGCTAACACTGACGAGACAAGAGCCAAAGAAGCCGAGCGCAAGCATCTTCAACACGCCCGCCACTCTGCTCCGCCCATGCCCCACCAACGATCCGCCACGTACGGCGACTATCCAGGAGACCGAGAGGCACTCGTTTGCGCACTCAGGCAAAACGCGCAGCAGCCAATCGAAGAGTAGCGGCAGAGTAACCCAATCTAGGAAATGAGACGAGAAATGGTCATTCGTTTCTTCTGCCTTCTTTTCTTTCTTGTCCGTTCTTATTTCAGTTATGCGTGACTAGTGACAAGGTTAGACTATTAGAAGTTTCATTTTTTTATGCCCTATTGAGAATAAATTTGTACAACTCCCAGTTGTCTCTTTATAACAGACCCATTAAGTGCTTCCATAAAAGTCTATTGTAACTCCTTTAAAAACAGATCAAAATACTCTTCACTATAAAAAGTAGGTTTGTTATAATAAGGTTATACTGAATTGCTTTTTATCCCCTCCCCACCCACTTAGTTGTGTTTGTATAACTGATTACAAAGACAATGGAATCGGCAATTTCCGCAGCTATATAGTGAAATTAGTCTTTTTATACAAACATATGGTCACTTACAAATTTTGTCTTTTTTTACATCTGGGTTTCATGTGGCAAAATCAAGATATAAATATGAAGATCGCTGGAGTGGAGGGCTCTAACGAGAGTAACTAGTTTAGCTGGCAGCATCTGTTACTTTGAACAATCGTGATTGCTACCTGCTAGCAAGGTAAGAGACAGGTAGTGGTTGGTTAGTACTACCACTTCTATGGCTGGCTATTTAGGCTTGTCACATGCCTCACAGTGGCAAAAACACCAAATCTTCACACCTTTACAACCGCATTGATGGTTTCCATAAAAATTTCTGAGAGAGATGGCACACAAAAATAATTGGAATGCTTTTTCTAATGCTGGCCAAGTGTTGCAGAGTTCATTGCAACACGAAAGTTATCGTTTAGCAAACTGTAATGTTTTTCTTACCTGTCCAACAATGTCACATATCTGCTTGATGCAATCCACCACCACTGAAGGTGAGCCAGTTACTTTGACGATGCGCTCAGTGGATCCTGGACAGCAGCTGCCATGAACTTTGATGTTGGCTCCAGTGGACTGGATTTAAAAAAAAAAAAAAAAAAGCCGATCACGCATATTTGCAGGAGTGTCAAGACAAGTCCAGAGGTTTCAAAAAACTTTCCAATAAGTTTTTTTTTTTTTTCACACAGGAAAGCCACTGCCGTAATGCTCAAGAGCAACCTGTTGCCACACAATGTTATTCATTTTGAGATGAGACTTACTCTTGCCGTTTCTTTGCACAATCGGCAGGGAGGAGACTGAGAAAACTGAGCTAGCTATAAATAAACATTCTAGAAGCATAAGGTTCCTTAATATCCCTTTTGGAAGAATTGCGATGAACGATTGCTTTAGTAGAGGTAGTACAGTATCTTTAATGAGACATTGGACGCCAAGACAAGCTTTAAGCAGAAAATTCGAAATATTTTGTAGCCTGAATGCTGGCTGCCAGTGGGTAACCATCACGAGTAATTTGAGCATGTACAATTTTTTATTCAGTAATTATTCAGGCTAAACCCATAATAATTTATTATAACACTCTCACTTTGATCAAATTAGATCTTCAAAATCTTTCCATCACTTTTGCAAATTTCACACCTTTATAGACAGGTGATCACAATGGTTACTGCATAGGGAAAAGAGTCAATATTATTGTAAGAATGAATGGTCTGCTTTTGTTCTATATTAGCATGCCTCCTTTTTATCCATACAATGAACAAGTAGACCAACCTCACGGAGTTCCTTGATGCGGCATCCTGCGCGACCAATAATACAGCCGGCATGGCTCTGATGCATGAGCAGGCGCATTTCACTTTCTGACCCTCCATTCTGGCCAGTGTGTTGAGCAAACTGCATCGAACGCTACATAAACAGAGACAAAATCAGCTACAACACTGGTTGGATTGGAAACGGAGCATCAACAAAAGTGTCACAGTGGAGTGTGTTCATTTAAATTAGCTGACGCCAGTTACTACTCGAGCCTTCTCGTAATACGGTCACGGACTGGGAATATAGTGCGTGATCAACGCAATGTAGAGTAAAAGGACAAGATGCACAAAAGTGAGAAAGCAATTTGTATTTTGCATTCAGTTCACATATGGGAACTGCGATGACTTTTCATGAAATATTATTTATGCTGAGTGGCACGTTGATCCAAGCAAAAAAAAAAAAAATAAGAATTTTCCATTTCAATTGTGTAGCACTTCCGACTACAGCTGTGGCTTTTATTTGAAGGGCTGCTGACAAAGGCAATAGTAAACACTCTACATAGTTTTGCCAATGCAAGGGTAAGTAACAGTCCCAATTATTTCCTGTATCATGAAACTTGATTTGCTTGTAATAACAACGTAACATTTTGTCAGCGTTGACTTCACTATGTTTGTTCTCATACTCCCCACAAGATACTCCTGTCATGGTAATTATTTTGCGAACAAGTCGATGAAAACAGAGCTGCCTCTTTACACGAATCACCAGCACAGTGCAACATGCTGCAAGAATCACTGCACAAGCCGAACAGTACTTACGTCGTCCAACTTGGGAATGATGTTGAGCAGAATCTCCCCGAGAGTGTCCACGTCAGCCACAATGGAAAGGATCCTGAGGTCACAGGAAGGGCAGCGCCCGAGGCAAGAGGGTACAAGACACACAAAGGGATGCAAGGACAAGGACACAGAGGCAAAGAAAAAGAAAACACCGGCCGCCACACAGGTGCTACAGGAAAACGGCCTGCCTGTCACCTGTCCACCTATTATGAATGAGATCACTCTACTTGTTCACTCCAAGAAAAGCCTGCATAGCTATCCCCCCTCCCTTCATTTTCCTTTCAAGAAAGGTAGCTGCTCTCACACCCCCCTTAATTATTAATGCTTATTTAATTCTTTTTCATAATGCACAGAGGGCCTCATTAATGCCCTAAGTCCTACTTTATTATTTACACTCAAGATTATTACAGTCAAGCTATCACCATCTACCAGCACTAACTTGAATATGAGCCTATCACGTGAAGTTAAGTTAAAACGCTGTATCTGTTTGGTCTACAGGTTTGCATCTCCTAGTTCATAGCTATGTCATTAGCGCAGAATCGTATATACAAAAAAAAGTTATCACCTTAGTGCCTCCTGCGTAATGCTCGAATTTAAATAGTGCATTAAAAATGCCCCACAATACTGAGAACTATAAAACACTGCAAAAATTACAGGCCTGATGCACAACAGGAGCAGAGTCCCCATCCTCATCTGTTTTGTTAGTAAGCTTGGGGCACACAAAGGATTGCAAGACACCTGAGTACCAAGAAATGGTTAGTTTTTTTCAATGCTTCCCACTTCTGCAGATAGAAAAGCAGTGGCAAATTAAACATTCTGGGCTAAAAATATGTCTCAATTTCTCTTTAAAGTACTCGTTAGAAATTAAGAATTACAGTAAGTACAAGTGCACCTTTGATCACTAGCGATGTGCTGCCAAGCTACACATAGTAATATGAATGCCAACAGGAGAGAGTGAGGGGGTAAACCCACCGTAATAGTAACAAGAATGATAGGATTATACGAGCAAATCTAGCAATGGACACGATGCTGTGCCTATCTTACAGGTATCCAATACTTGCGTATCTACCTATACTACACTGTGCTTTATGAAACAGTGTGCATTGGAAACATGAATAATAACCAAAACAATTTCTGCAGGCAGGGTGCTATATAAGCGATACATTCAACAAGTCCAATATCATGTAACTCTGTTACTCAAATGGAGTGAACTTGTGTGCCTTCCAAGAGCAGTACAATACTTAATAACACAGTGCATGGATGGAAGGCACTGCAATATTGTTTAAAAAGAAAAGTGCTCTTTATCAAGCCTCAACAGAGGAGCTTGTTTGCCAAGCCGGCGGCCCGAGCTGAGGGCTCTGCCGGTGGGAGATAGCGGAAGAAGGGAAACGGATGAGTTCCTACCGTTCTGGGCCGGGGCAGTCTGGCACGGAAATGCTTGCTTTGTACTGCCCCCCGAGGGCAGGGGAGGACAGAGGACAGATCGGCACAGGGGCACGTTCGGCGTGTTTGATTTTCGGGGTCAGAGGGGCGCAACCGAGAAGAAGGGGTCCGCCATGGAGAAACGGGGAGGGAGAGAACACAACACGTTGCAGGGGAAACGGGGGACTCGGCACCTGCTCCCATCTTTCTTTTTTTAAAATTCATTACATACACGCGCGCTACATCTCACCTCTTATCCACCTCCTTTGTCTCGCATCTCTCAATACATGAGCTATGCAAAACTCCCTCCTTCAAACCGTTAAAACCACTTACACCACCAATGCTGCCACCACCACCATTTCCATAACCACAAGCACCACCACGCTTTCCTTTAGGTGCACAGCAAACTGCCACACAAGAGCACTACCCGCAAGCAGTTGCACCGTTTCCACAAGCCTTTGGCTCGTACGAAGTTAGAATGAAGCCAAACATCTGAAGCTGCGGAATGGTGCATACTACTTGCGAACAGCTGAGCTACCCCATCAGAGCTGTCAACTGGCTCAAACTCAGAGTCCACCCACTTGCTATTAAGCACTAGACTAGACTAAGTGGGCGTTTTAGCAGCAAGGAAACATTCTGCTGCTTTACAATGAACATGTGCAAAATCACAGCAAGGCTCTCAGTATGATTCTGCAACGGATGGGCTAAGTACGATGTAACACAACAGCAAGTTGACAGTTCAGAGGGGCCAAACCTCGCTCTGCACCTGTATGAACTCTGTTGCAATGCATGCAGATGATCCGTTGCACTGAGTATGCATGCAAGTCTAGGCAAAAAGGCTAGCCACTTCATTTATGCAATAGCCAACAACACCATTGTTACTGGCACAGAGCCCAAAGCTATAAACATATTCACTTGGGTAGTGTGCCCAAGCCTGTTCCTAAAAGGTGGTTAGAACATTAAGAGATGCCATATCTTGTGTGTTATTACAAACACAAGGTAGCGTACATAGAGCACCAAGAGCAAGTGCATAAAAAAAAACGAACAAATAACAACAGGCAGTGACAGCCTCGTAACTGTAGAAGCGTGCTGTTAAAGTACTAAAGAAAACTCCGGAGCAGCCTTCAAATTGATCAAACCTGCAAACCCATGCGGCTCTTCCCCCTGCACCTTAGGCTTTCATACTGACCAATTTTATATAATTTATAACATCAGTTGACTTGTGACAACTCAAACTAAAGTTGGGCAAATTGCAGAGCTGCGACTGCCAACACTAAATCTTTAACGAGCATTCTGCACTTTCAACAGATGCCTCTACATAAGCCCCGTGATACGGCTAAATCTAGCCATATTAAGGAGCACATATATCCCAAGATGCATGGTTATAAAATGGCCCTCTGTTCATTCTTAGTCATAACAACTATTGTATATGTCTAGGTACTTACCAGCTTCTGTGCCACTTAGTGCCTGATGGGTTTTCCATCAAATAAAAATCTCCCCCCCCCCCCCACCCAAATAGTGTGGCATTGATTGGGGGCTTATTTTCTTTGTAGAATGACTAGAAATCTTGTTTGAGAGCTTGTCCTCTACAAAATGCCCAATTAAAAGAAAAACCTGCATTCCAAAGAGTTTGAATCGGCACAAGCTGACTGTAATTGACTCAACAAAACAAGAACAATGAGCAATACAAGAAGAAATATGAAGAAAAAAATAAGTTCCACTTTAGTAATGCCAGCAACTTGAAATTATTGTTATCACATGACTGAGCTGAGCAACAAGGTGTGTGACAGTCTTTAGCTGCGCAGTGTGCAAACCAGAGCATAGAATTTTGCAAGTCTCAATAATTCTCATGGCTGTCGTGAGAATTTTTTAAGCATGCTTTGATACTTCACAATTATTAGCAACGACAAAATGTCATGCACATTGCAGAAATACATGCAAGCATGCAATGTCGTCAATGGGCACACTACACACACAGAGCTCGACGGATCCAGTGAAAGAACTACTTCTTGCTTTCGAGGCAACATGAGAGGTTACGAGTTTGCTGTACCTTGTGCAATAAACACAATTTAAGGGCCCTTAAGGTTACACTATCCCTCTCATGTAAAGGTCCCTATACATGCTTTGCTCTCCATTTATTCTGAAAAACATTTTAGCGACAGGCAGAGAAAACAAATGCTCAATTTCAACCCGGTAGATTTCTTGCTGAAGCACTTGTACCCAATCGACAGAGTGTCATTTCAATATAGCTTTATCGCTTAGCGTAAGAAGGTGGTTTTCAAAGCCCCCTCCTTACACATGTCCTATTGAAGTAAACAGTGTTCTTGATACTTGCCATATTGAACCCAATTCTACCAAAATGCAACACAATTTTTCTTTTACAATCCCAGATTCGACAATTAAGCTGACGCATTTAAGATCCATAACATGACGGTGAAACACTGCTGGAACTAGAAGAAGGCAGCGCCACCTGTCTTTCATGGTGTTTTATCTGGCCGAGTTTCTCGTCGCTGCAACTTTCTGAGACAGCCCAACTTAATGCCATTTAGCGTTCTTAGAAAGTTTCGACATGGAGTACTTAGGCTTTGTGTGTGTGTGTGTGTGTGTGTGTGTGTGTGTGTGTGTGTGTGTGTGTGTGTGTGTGTGTGTGTGTGCGTGTGTGTGTGTGCGTGTAACTAGCAGTGCTTTTTGGATCAGCCTAAGTGAGAGTGCACAAGATTGAAGATTTGGTTACAGGCATGTGTAATTGTTAAGCAGTTATTTTCTATTGCTGCAAATAATTTCAGAAGTTTTAGAAGAGGTAAGTACGAAGGCTGAGCATAGCGTGATGTTGAGCTAATTAGTAAGTAAGCACGAAGAACAGCTGCACAGTTAATTCATACTTGTGTGCGCACAACTGTGTTCCGTCGAGGATGGGTGGTGTGGTGCCCAAGTGGCCATGCAATACAGGCAGTCAAGATGCAGGTAAAGTGGAAAGCTAGCAAGAATGAAAGCAGGACTACAATACAGAAGTATGCTCACCTCTTTCCTCAGGCTGTTGATGTTGGAACCACCTTTGCCAATGATGGCACCAGCATTCTGCCAAGAATATATAGACGGAAACGCTGTTAACTTTGGCCTAATCGTAAAAGGTGAGAGGGGTGTGAAGGAAGAGAGGCAGATCGCTATTGCATTATGCTAAAGTGATAATTATAAAATGCCCAGTCAACTGACGACATTACAATGCACAAGTGGTATGACGTACATGATACATTGTGAATTCAATTGTTCTGCAGTAGTTTCGGCTAGATGTTGAAGGAATAAGTAAAATACTAAATTATGGCCAAGAGTCTAATGTAATTGCACAGAGTCTGGTTGGAGAAAAGCACAATGAAAAAATAAAAGAAAATGTTGACCAAGGTAAAAGGCAGCACTTTAAAATAGACTGCACAAGGCTCCCGAAACGTCTTTAAATATACACTAGACTCGCGATAGTTCAAGCTATGACAATTCATACTTTCGATTATTTCACACAAAATAAACAATACATGTCTTCTGCCATCCCCTAGCTTGCTGGTAAGTATATCACAGAGTGTTTACAGTGTTTTAACCAGGGTGTCGAAGGAAATTTTTTTTTGTTCAGTTTTTATTTCATTCCACGAAAAAAAGTTCCGTGCTGCTTTGTTTCAATTTTTTTGGCTGGCCCTTTACTATTTCAATGTAAGCTCTTAATTCAAACTCTTATCATTCTGTTAATTCATACTTTATGTGGTTACATACCAGAAAATATCTGCTGGTTTTTCTCTACTATTTAAAATTCATATGTTTATGTAATCCTAACAGTCTCAAAATGAGAAATAAGCACCTCAGGTTTTCAAGAAAAAAAAAGGGGGGCTTTGCTAGTAATGTTTGATATGAAGCAAATGCAGGGTAAACCGCAATGTTTCTCAACTGGTATAGAAAGCTTTGAGCTGAAGGCACATGTAGCAAAGAAGCAGTTGACAATTTACGACCTTACATCTCTGCTTTCTCTTCATTGCATGCAGTTATAACTTAAAAATGCTTAAAGATTGTATTAATGTGATAAAATCAATGCCTAATCATATCACCCAGAGTCATATCTGAGAACATCTGATAATTCAAACAAAATCCAGAGATCCCTTCGAGTTTGAATTAACGAAAGTTGAACACATTGCATTTTTTTACCTAGGTCACCATATTCTTTTATTTCACTAAAATATGATTTGTAACATTTTTCAAGCCCCCCATAAGGTGGAGAGCATCATGTGAACTTTTCCTGGGATTTCTTCACCATGAACCTCATTTCTCTACCATTAGAATGCTGCTACAGCAACCAGAAGTCCTTGTAACATTTTTCAAGCCCCCCATAAGGTGGAGAGCATCATGTGAACTTTTCCTGGGATTTCTTCACCATGAACCTCATTTCTCTACCATTAGAATGCTGCTACAGCAACCAGAAGTCCAACCTCGAACACCATTTTTAGTAGCCGGATGTGCTCAGCAGCTACCACAGCAGTTACTGGCAACAAGTGCCATGTCTAAAATCCTGTGCAGATATTCAATCCAACACATCATAAATGTCGAACAGTAGTGTTGGGCTCCTTACTCTGCTCTGGAGCAGAAAGCGCACATCAACAGCACGGCCTCCCCCGGTGTTCCTTGGACGCTTGCTTGGAGCCTCACCATCAGCTCGCCCGTCATCAGTAGACTCCCGTTTGTTGCTTCCACTTCCTGCATTACACAATGCAAAGTGGCCACTGCATTGCCAGACATCTGACTAATAAAACACACAGCCAAAATGAACACTAACAACTTCCTTACATAATAAGGACTGACACACTATTTTTTGCATATATGTAGCCACATGTCTAGGAGGAATGAATGGTTCTGGTACCAACCGCACTGACTGAGGTGTGCGGCCACGGGGGTGAAAGATGCAGAGTTTTTCATGCTGTATGTGCATATACGAAAGTCTGAGTACATGCATCTTTTCGCCTTTCAATCCCACTGAAATTCAGTCACAGTGGCCATATACACCATAGCTGTAGAAGATAAGCCACATGCCTAACTCCATAGCAGTAATCTACTGGAGGGTTTCATGATGCTGTTCAGCCCACTGCTGCCATAGCCACAGTGAAACTGAAGTTTTCTACACGTCTCAGCTGTCTTCATCCTAAGATGTCCCGTCAGGAGCAGCGTTCGGCAATGGCTACGAAACAAGGTGTCAGAGGCACGTGGCACAATGCTTACATTATTTTTATTTACATTTTAAAGCAAAGATTGTTTCAGAAAATTGTGTACCCTGGTATGCTAAAATAAGCCTAGACTTCGTTGTTTTCAGCCTTCAAGTTTTATGCCTTATATTTAACGGGTTATAGAACCGACCAAGACACAAGCTCATATAAAGGAAACTTGCATGGTCTTATATACAGTAGAAGGATCTGAAGTAACACCTATGCTAGGCCAGAAAAAAAGACAAGGCTGTTAAATTGGTTGCGCACTGCACGTAAACCTGTAATAAAGAGATGACACCTTGAAAAAAAAAGTGCTTGGAAGTGTTCTCTTTTAAAGCCCGAACTGTACTTTTATTCATAGATTGAACAGACCGAACAATAAATGCAGCAAGAACGGCACCGATGAGGGCGTGTACTTGGAAGTTATTCATAAAAAAATTCTAATATACAAGAAAAAAGACTTCACTCAACCCATCAAGTACATCTGCCTATCTCATTGACTACGTGACATAGAACAAGCATCACTGCCTTTGGCACATCTGGAAGGGCATGTGTAACGAAAGTTATAGCCCCATGTTTGCCCATTTTAATCGGAGCACTACACCCAAGGAAGGGGGGAAACAAGAACACAGCATCGATAGAGAGACATTCGCCTTCCAAAAAAACCCTGCAACATGGTAAAAAAAAAATGCTGTGGATCGATAGTCTAGGCTCCAATGAACATGTGAGTCGAGCATTATGGCACAGCACAACCGCATTCAATTTAAAAGTATACAGCCATTGGGTTATTTGAGCATTGGTAAGCTGCACGGTTATCATCATAGCCGCTGTGGGTTGCTATTCGTCTCTCAAGATAACCCTGCGACACTTTTTGAACATGGTGAGAAAAAGCTGTGGATTGATAGTCTTGAGCGAAACATTATGGTAATGCACGCAGCATTTACACATATGGCTTGCAGCCATTAGTAGCTTCTTGGAGCATTGCGAATGGCATGGTTATCACATCTGCTATGGGTTTCGCAATATGCTCGTGCTGCACTCTATAGTGGTAGAATTACACCTGTGCACTCATAACCACACTTCCCGGCTCCAAAACTACCAATATAGGGATCCCACAAGGATCAATACTAGGTCCTCATCTATTTCTCATTTACATAAATGACCTGACAGACTGTTTATCCCCTCACAAAGAATTCTTGCTTTACACAGACGAAACCACCATAGTGCTCAGGACTTCATTCCTGCCCTAACCTCCCAGCTAAACAGCGATCTTCAGAGCGTCATTAATTTGTGCCTTAACAATCCCTATAAGACAAAATTTGTTATTTTCAGTTCTAGGTCAAAAACGTGAGATAACGCACTCCCGGTGTATGTTAATAACTATGAAATATTTCCTTCTGAAAAATGCACATTTCTCGGCGTAGAACTTGATTGTTTTTTGAACTTCAACCATCATATTGAGTTTAATAAAAAGAAAAACCACCTATGGTATTCGTGTTCTGCTCAGAGCCTGCCAATTTTTTGCTCTTCCTACACTATCTGCTCTCTATTTTGCTTTCCTTCATAGTCATTTCAACTACTGTATTGAATCTTGGGGACTCGCATATAAAACTTATGTAAGCCCATTAGCACATATTCAAAAACAGGCCCTCCACATAATAACGCACAGTGATTATCATGCCCACTCAGCTCCACTATTTTCTTCACTAGATATTCTTCCTATTGCAAATATGATCGTTTTTAGCTTAGCTGTAATTGCCTACCGCCTGGTACATAATCCGGATCTCTTATGTAATGTAGGCAATAAAATTACCACTTCCTCTAGCAATACACGTTTCTCCTTACAAAGCAATATCTTATTGCCCTAGGCACGCACTAATTACGGTTCTCCACTATCAAGGTATGGAACACTCTGCCTGTAGAGACTAAAACCTCTCCCTCATTAAATGCCTTTAAACATTCAGTTCGCCTTTATCTGAATCCTTCTTTAAACTTCTGACTTATGTGTAGTTACTGTCGTTGCCTTTTTTTTGTCTTACATTTTCATGTTTTTTATCTATTTCTATTTCTTTTTCTTCTGAAATATTAGTGTTCATTCCTAGTGATTGCTTCATTTGTACTGTATGAGCTTCACTTTTTAGTTTCCTTTTCTGTGTACTTCAATGTCAAATATTCTCTATGTTATTGCATACCATAATGCCTCTTTTATTGTTTTGTATGCATACTCACGCTTTTTTATGCCATCCTGCTCCTGTTTTATTTTTTCTTTGTGTATCTTTATAACAAGAAGTCCCATTGCAGTGTTACACTAAGGGACCTCTTTCTGTATACCTCTCCCCATATGTAACCCCCACCCAATTACGCTCAATAAATTGAAACTGGAATGGGGAGCAATATGAGCAATTAATGCTTCTGAACCAGAAAAGCTTAGCGGCAGAAAAGGTGCGTCCAAAAAGGCATATTTTACACATTGTCATGGTACTAATAACTATGTAACTTACTTTAAAACTAATTATATATCTGAAATCAGCATAAAGCCCTAATGTATAAAGCAAAATGTCACTTTCCTAGGCTACAGAATAAGGAAACATTTTTTAATGTAATATCTCATAATGCTATAAAATGTAGCTACCCTTTTCATCAGCATCTAGTAATAAACATTTGGTTGGTGTGTGGTGTAAACTCTTAAAAAAAACTAAACTTAGCCATACTAGCTTTTAAACACCTCAAGGCAGCTTACACCCACAAGAATGACCACAATGCCTGGCTGTGAACAGGGTTCAAAATCTCACTGTCTTAGAGTTCAAAGGAGGAGTGCAAGTGTTTTGGCATAGTAGATTGGACAACAAAATCCTAGACAGCTCAACAGTGGCCTTGCACAAGAAACCAGTTTATATTCAAGTTATGCCTGAATGTTATGCAAATTCTAAGAAAGTCTTTTCTCAAGTTTAGTCTTTCAACTCTGAAAACTTCAGGGAGTAGGAGAACATGGTTAATTTGCATTAGGAGGCATACGTGGTATATGCGTTGTAAAGCTAATTTCACAAGACTTAACTTCATAGCTTTGCCAACTTATACATTAAGCCAAAGAAACTCAATGTGATGCCGACGATAGTATTCCTGACACACTATACTGCACATTTAAAGATGAACGATTCCTCAAGTATGCCTTAAAAACCCAAATTTTTCTATAAGACCTTTACTGTGGCTGATTTGCAGAGATCACACAGCAAGCACATGTGGTAAAACATATATGATCACCACAGTTTTCAATGCCACAAATAAACCAAGTTATTATGTAGACGCAGGGGTCTATTAGCAAAGGCAGCAAAGAAGTTGGTTCAAAAAGACCTGTTGCTAGGCAAGCAGTCCAGGCCGTTCCCAAGTGGGAATGATGTCATCTTGGCCAGCTCACTGACGCCAAGAACTTAAGAATAATAAGGTCACAAGGGCAGTGAGTTTCTGTAGAACATCACAAGCCAAGAGCAGTAGTTATCGCCTCAAGCGTGCTAGCATGAGGAGTGAACATGACAAATTAAACCCTGACCAGGAGATCCCAGCACTCACCGTCTGTGTGATCCATGGCTTGTGGTCACTTTGCTGCTGCTTCCGCAGGTCGGGTGAAGGATCAGCGGCGATGACCCCTGCACACACGCACCCACCGGTGGGGGGCTCAGTCCAGTAACTGCCCGAGAAAGCGAACACGCGTAACTTGGGCACACGCAAGAGAAATGTGGGGTATCCGAAATAAAAAGGGAGGGTCCGCGAAGGGGAGACCCGAGAGCGCGCGGGGAGGGGCGGCCGACCCGCGCGCCAGAGACCACCTGTTGTGCCCCCCGCGGCAGCCGCGTCGAAAAAAGCCGAGAGCCGTTGCCGCTGGCGACGGCGGCCAAAACAAAAAGGGCACCCCACGCGTTGCCCAGGGATGGCCGCTCAATAAGCAACAGTGCCACAATCGATGTTGGGAATGGGGGGGGGGGGGGGGGTGTACAGCCTCCCGCCTCTAACCGCGCTTGGGACGTCCTAGCGGCGCCAGCGCAACGAGGGAGGGGTGGGATAAGATGACGTCCTGGTACGAAGTACCACCGATGTGCCGCTAACAGGAGCGACACCACACACACTGCCCGACAGATACCGCTGCCACGGGAACGGTACCGCGGCCCCAGCGCAGCCAATAAGCGACCCAGGGTGGTACCGCGCGCGCGGCCAATAACGGTACAGGACCGTACTGTGGCTGGCAGATGGCGCACGGTAAGGCAACTGAGAGACTATCAAAGTACTCGACTAACAAATAACAGAAGAGAAAAATGAGACAAACACGCGCTTGCTACAGCTGTTAGAAGTGGACCTCGTAACAAATAGGAAAGGCGCGACTGTTATGACGACCAGCGAGAGTGGTTTGAAAAAAAAAAAAAGGAAGAAAAACTCGAGTTGCTACGCCGGATCGGTCGCCTTCGTTCGCTCACGCAAACATCACACGCACCATAGCCCTTGTCTCGAGTTATAAAACGAAGACGCGCCCGGCGTACCGCGCAATGGAAGAACACACACACACACACACCGATCCGAGTAATTTTTTATTCCGCGTCGCATCGAGCCGAGCATGCACCACGCGACGGAACACGCACACACCGAGCTAAGTCATTTCGCGACGTATCGAGCGGAGGAGGCACAAGCTTCCCCGCATAGTTTTGTTTTTTTCGCCGCGCCAAACCCGCAAGAATATCGAGTCGAAAATCGCAGTGGTGCCGAATACACAACCTAGAGCGACGCCGGAGTGAGCGCCGGCGGCAGGCGCACGCACGATCTCGTCACGATCAGAAACTGGCGTGACAGCAACAGCGGCCCGCCGCCACGCGCGCACTATACACAACAAACGCATTTGCTGTCGGCAAAGGGGGGCTTCACTCGTTGCAAAGGGCCCCGCGCAGTGAAAGGATTTACTCGCACTCAAGAGAGTTGGGCAAAACCGGATTGATCTTTCCATGACGAGTTCCACCGACGAATACACTGCAGAACGGTGGCAAAGATGTGCAGAGACGAAAGAAATCAATCCCTAGCTGTCGGGGGGACAAAAAAAAAACGAGAGAATACAAAAACAAAAAAGATGCTTCCCCTCGCTTGTCGTTAACTGCGCTTAAAGCCTATGCCGCGCCACATACACTGGTCGCAAAACCACGGGCATGGAACGTAAGCATATACTGCTAGCGTTAATTATAGTATCGGTCGACCTCGTTTTAAGTGCTCGTTATAGAAATAAACCGGAAAACTGAATTGACGCTACAAGGTGTTAAGGTTGACCATGCGGCTTTATTTCACCGCCATTTTACCACAAGGGAAAGGAACGAGACGTTAGAAGCAGGAACGTATAAGTTAAGGTCCCTTGAAGCACACACCAGAGATTGGGAACGACAAGGTTCCGTTTCACCCTCTCTAGGGAGAGGGCGCGCCGATACGCGAGGGCGCGGCACTGCGTAAAAAAGCAACGCGCCGACGCGCTGCAACGGGTACGTGTGGTCAGGCCTTTACGCAGTGCACGCGCCCCCACTTGACCACTGCAGAGCGCGCATTTATGACCTGGCCTATTGTACAACTGTTTATATATATGCTGTTTCTTTTCCTTTCGGGGGCTATGAGATACAACCCAACAGGCAATACTGAGCGCTATCAACACTCTGAATCATGTTTGTTGTATGTGTAGGCCTTACGTTAATCGTAGAGGCGTTGTTGCCATGACAATAGCGAAGCAATAGTGGCGGACGTTATAGGATTCTTTACATTGGTAGAGCAAATGCGCCGCACTGAATTCAGCTACCCGTTCCGCAGACGTACGCCCTAGTTATGAGTTACAATTTCAAACATTAAAAGAGAAGCTCGTACTAGTGTTACGCACGTGCAGTCCCCTACGCCGAGTTCACCGATAGCCGGCTAACCGTTACTGGCTCCCTGTTGGGAATAAGCATGATAAACTGTCGGAACAGCTTTGAGAACCCCGATTTCGTCCCTCTTTACGCTGTTCCCCAACATCGACGAAAATAACGTTAGTATCCACAACCACTTGAAGTAAAAAAAAAGAAGTCACAGCTTTGCCGCAAAGGCGAAACAATGAACGTGATAGCAACAAATTGGAAGGTCACGAGCAGAATGACAAGCACATCGAAACGTGCCCCACGTTTCTCACACACGAATGACGCACAGAACGTACTCACAGGTACAGATGCACGCGAACAAGCGTCTTGGTTCTTACTTCGCCGTGTCTGAAAAGCGCACCATTTTCGCAAACGAAGGCTGTGCAACAATTGCAGCGACCTTTGTGCGCGCCGTAACTACAACAGAATCGTTCCAGTGCAAGGCCAACGCCAGCCAAGACGTATGATGCTCCCCACCGGGAGAGATAGGGGCGCAAGAGATCGTCCACTTCCCTCCTCTCCGAGGTCCAAAGTACGCGTATGGGAAACCACCACGCGCTCAATGCGCCATCTTCCTGATAATGCCGAAAACACGATAGTCTCCCCCCCCCCCCCCCGAGATGCCCGCCAACAGCGGTAAGTCGTAGATATAAATAGCTTGCCGGCCGTAAAAACGTGGTGCCCCTCGGTGGCTCAGTGATTAACGCCTCGCATTCACGACGCGGAGGTCCCACGTACGATTCCGCGCGCCGGAGTTTTTATGTTTTTTTCTTTACCTTTTAGCGTTTTCATATATCTAGATGCGTATACATATACAGTGAGTGACGCCGACGGCAAAATCCAGGCGAGAGTGTCCGTATAATAGCTATCGCAATAAAAATCAAACTGTGAGAAACCTTCACTACTCCAGCAATACCTGGTACCCGCGAATCGTTTTCATCAGAACCGACGACGGAAAGGCGTAACCTAGGACCAACAGGCTAATTGAAAACAGGCTGGACCAGCTCCGAGCGGTTTGGTTCCCTTTCCCACTACTCCGTTCACTAGGACAAATTACGAAAAAATAGACGGCGAAGGGTCACACTCCGCCGATGTCGCACCTCACCACGCCAACCCTCAAAAAAAAAAAAAATGCTGAATCCTCCGTCACAGGAATCGGTAAACACTTAAGTGAAGCGCGCGTCTTCACGGAGGTAGCTGAGCGTTCATAGTGCATTGTGTCACCACAAAGGCGAAGGCACCAATTCTATAGCAACAAATTGTGTAATGTCACGAGGAAAACGACAAGCAGCTCGAGACTGGCAGAGCACACCTCAAGCTGAAAGGAGGCACGTCGCACGGATACTCTCGATCGCTATCCAGCTTGATTCAGTTGAAGGCAATAAAACTACACCTGGCTCCGTCACACAGTTAACGAACGAGTCCAACACGATCAAAAAAAAAAAAACATCTCTAACTGGTTCGATCGCGATCAAAAGTACAAAAATAATTTCATATTTGTAAACTGGAAAAACAGCGGAAAAGAAGACGAAGCTAGTATAACCAACCATAAATTAAAAGCTATTATAAACCAACCATCTTACTGGTCCAACGAGCCGACGCACTTCGTTTTATTATTACATAGCAAGAACGTAAGCATTAAAATCAAGGCGTGACCGAAGCGACTGAGTTTTACTCGTACCTTTAAAAAAACAGAAAGAAGGCGAAAAAATAAAGCCACGCTAATACCGTAGTCTCTCAATATTGAGGGACAATGTAGCACTCTGAAGCGCCAGCGTTGCTCCTACGTGGGTGCGAGTGGCTTTCCCGCAAGACATTTGAACCCAAGATGGTGTGCCTTGGCGCAATTCTGCTACCTGAAGGTAACATATACAGTAACTCTAGTGCGCGAGTTTCCGAAGCCCACCACTACGGCGTCTCTCATAATTACGTGGTTTTGGGACGTAAAACCACACATTATGATTATCATCATTATCAAAATATTACATCATGAACGAGTCCGACTGTGCCGATTGACTGATCTGATTATATTTCTGCTCAGCAGCACAACGCCGCATCCAAGCCATATGCAAACTGTTGATAACATACTGAATGTGGATGTTTATTACGCAATGCAAAAAAAACGCCGAATCCAATCATATACTGCTAAAATCTACATGTGAAAGCAATCTCAGTCTACCGATGTGCTTAGCTGATAAAACGAGCTCAGTGGGAGGAGCTCGTTCTGGCTTAAATTACCGGAGAAGCTTCAACGTTTTCTTCGACTGACTCTCTTCGAGGATACCAATTCAGCTTCCCTGGCGAGTCATTTGAAAATGTTAAGAGCGCATAGAACAGAGGCAAACGGCTCTGTTCTATGGCGCTGTCAACATTCGTCTTTTCCTAATCGTTCTATGCACTGTTAACATTTTGAAATGAATCCCCTCGAACTTGCCCAAGCGTCAACAGTTCCCTGGTGAGCTTCACACTTGTGACGTGCTTCGGTGGACGCCATATTCCACATGCAAACATACAACTAATCTCCGCTTCTTTGTACGCCGCTTTCGCCCACAGTTGAGTGACTTGTGCATACGCCACCATACTGCGACGGGGCATATCTATAAATACGCGAAGCTACCCTCAAGAAGCGCGTCCCTTAGCGCCGAGCCTCCCACAGAATACAGCACCCTTTTGCCTTCCTTTCGGACAAAAAAAAAGAAAAAGAACAACTCAGGTGACGCAGCTTATAACATGAAAGGCACAAAAAATCACACGTGTCCGAAGTTTGAGCTCTTTCCTATGGCATATACGCGAACCCCGAAGGGGGCAACGTCTCGCAGTACTGCGCTGCAACAGAAAAAGAAAACAAAACAAAACAATATAAACCCCACACTGGCACCGGGGAATGTAATAATAAGGGCCACCGTGCTGCTAAGAAAGCTTCCGCGAGTGATACTCACACAGACAAAAAATACCATGAAAGACGAAAGCATTACAGCAAGGGGGGCAAAGAACGGTACACAGATGGAAGAGGCCCGAAAGTCGTGTGTGTGGCCAAGGCGTAAAAATGGGATGTGGAGCGATGACCGCAGCGATGAAACAGCCCCGAGGCTGTTGCTTTTTCGCCACAGCGCAAGCAGCAGTCGTGCCGGGCAGCGTGTGACGCCGCGATATTGACAAACCGCCGGCGAGGCTATCCCCAGGCGGGAGGAGCAGCCCAAAAGAAAAACAGGCAACGGACACAAATTGGGAAGCCTCCTTTCCCGCCTCCTTCCTCAACTTCCCTCGCACCGAAACACACAAGCACCCTTCTTCCCGAGAGGCCCAAACAAGGCGCAAAACACGCGCGTTGCCCCGGGAGACCGCGAGCAAGCGACAGACGCGTCCGTTGAACCACACGGCCAGGCTTGCTCAACTGACTCAGTGTAGTGACGAAAACAGCCGGGAACAAAAAAACTAACGAAAACAACGTATAAAAAAAACAAGCAGAAAGATGAAACGCGTGCCAGCGAGACAAGACGCGAGAAAACGGGCAAGCAGCGGTAGTCGGAGTGGCAGAGCCGGCTTCTTCACGGGTCACTGCAAGCAGCAGACCACAAGTATACGTACAACAGCCTGCGGCCAATGTCGAACACGACGACAGCAGATACGCCTGGTTACGTTGTAATCGCATATAAAAACAAGGGCCGGAGAACTCGACAGGCCTGTCTTCGCTCGATCACCCTAAGCCGCGGGCTTTCTAGAGGCGCGCACACCACGCCTACAAAGAATGACACTCCCCCACCGACCACCATTACAACGCCGACGAAAAGCTTAGCGACCTGGTGAGGCTTGGACGTAGGTACGTCACGCTAAAGCAATGTTAACGGTAACGCGTTCTGTAACGGGCATCTGTAACCACGGTTACAGACAGAAACGCGTTACTTTTTTTCGGTAACATAGTAACGTATTCGTTACAATTTCGTAACTGTAACGGGTAGCGTACTTACAAATTTTCGGTAACGTGTGGCGTCACATCACTTGTTACTTTTTTTTCATCTTGAAGGTGCCATTTTGCCAGATCTCACCCTAACTATACTCCGTTTCATACATCAGGTGCAACGCTGTGGAAGCTAGCGAGACTTCTTGCAGTCGATGCGTTCGTCGCAACAAAATGTAGTTCGATGTTCTTACGACCAAAAATTTTAATTTTTTTTGCCATTGGAGCGAGAAGTAATTGAAGATATTATGTGCCTTACAAACAGAAACGCCGTTGAACGTCTGATATTATGTGGCTGTGTATGTGAGTATATCACTTTGATTTACACTCGGAAGAGAAGCGTCGCGAATCTCAAGAACGTAATCCATCCGAAGCGGATCCGAAGCCTGTACTTCCCATAATTACCATGCGGGTACAAGCGCCGCTGAAGGAGCCCGCGTAGACACTAGCGCCAAATTCCCCTTCAGGTATTATTGTATGAAACTATGTGGGTACCTAAAGAGGTCCGGAGGACAGAGAATCGCTCATCCCTGGCGTTCTTTTGTGCCGCGCCAGGCGGGAACGCAAATAATTGGAGGGGACACCGGCACAAATCCGAGGTGGTCGTTTCTTGCTCCGCATGATCGAGCAAGAGCTCACGCAGCATCTTAACCGGCTGGTACCTGAAGATGGCGAGTACAGTGACATCAATGCAAATTATATATAAGCGGCTTTTTGCGGAAGTCTGACTAATCCAGGAGACAGCTGCCGACAGGTATGCTACCAATTAATAGCCTGCCTCAACGAAATTTTGTGTATCACGGAGAATACGCGTAAGCCTCAACACCATCTAGACTAGTTAAGGTGGTGTTGCTATCCCCACGGCAGCAAAAAAAAAACATCCCCCCCCCCGCCCAAAAAAAAAAAAAAACAAATGCGAGTGGGACGCTAAACGTGGAACTTTTTTTTTTTCTCGCACCGCAAGGGAAAAAAAATCAGTACGTTGATTGGCATCCCTATGCTTACACCAAAGCCCAATATTACCGCTATCCTCGCGATTACTTTAGCTAACCACGATTACAATGGCTACTCGTCTCTTAACCACGATTATTGGAAACGGTTGGTGATCCCATGAGGATCGACATGGATTAAAAAACGAATATTTTAAGATTTGATTGAGTATGTTATTTTATGCACATACCACCCAGTAGCAGCAGAAGGAATTAGTTTAGTTTTCATAGTGGCCAATTTAGGAGGCAAAAAATATATACATATCGGACCGATTTCAACACGGAGGGACCGAGTTCATTGCCCGTCGGAAGTTTACGACGATGTAACGCATAAAATATTACCATTACAAGAAGACATTTCGTACATGAAATGGTCGTGCAAAAAAATAATAAAAGAAGATTGTAGCTTGTCGAGTGAAGAAAAGTGCTCTTGAAAAATGTATCCACACAAAGATTTATGATAGTTGCTGCCTCAGTTGCTACAAAGTTGATAAGTCTAATCAACTTTGTCTTGAAAACAAACTTTGCATTTCTCTGCAATGGCAGCTATACCTTTCTGGTCATTGAACTCCGAGAGAGCTAGGCTGATCTTAACCTGACACAACAGCTTGCAAACTTTCGCGATATATACTGACTACGCCGGTTAAAGCATCAATTTATTATTACATATTTCGCATCTACATTACTAGTACAAGCCACCGTCAAAATGGGTCTTTGTGCAGGTAATCTGCGATGTATATGAATTTCTGGTGGCCTGAAACGCGACGACAGCTGAGGACCAAGAGATACCTGGTGTCACAAACATGTAAATGTTTCCCCCTAAAAAATGCAACAATGCAGGCAGGCCTCCAAGATTGCTTACTGGTGGCGAGGAGAGCTTCCCCTTTCTTGGGCCCCTTTCAGTAAATGTAACGCTTTACTTGGCATACTCCCCTCTTATATCTTCCTTTTAGTGACAACTATAAACAATCACCTGTCCCTGCTATTCACCCAAGCAGGTGCGGGCATCTTGCGGCTTCACCGTTATTGGCCTATCGCGGGTAAAGAGGCGTCAGAGAAAGTGAGCAAGAATGGAAAGCCACCACAGCGGCCAGCTACTTCGTTACACCCGAAGGACAATACAAGAGCGAATTCGCACTTGCACGGCGGAGGAAGCACTACGTCACGCAGTCAGCCTTGTCCTGAGAACTCGACGTGAAGCTATTATCTTCCCTTTTTTTCTTACATTTTTCCCCCTTTGCCATCGAAATGAAAGTTTTAACATTACTAATGCCCAGAGCGCTGCTCACTGACCGGGAATGTTCCCTCGGCCACATACTGCCGGAGCTCTGCTTTCACTGCACGCACGCTCTGACCGTAGCGGTCACGTGGTAAGTCGACGTTTTCCAGGACAGTACCCTCTCGACTGGCAGGCGTAGTAGCGTAGTAGATCGAAGTAGCGATAGATGGATGCATGCTACGAGCATGAACGTCCCCTCGACAGCCGGAGGGTGACGCGTGCAACCAGGCTCGACCACACGCGCGCGCGCGCGCACACACACACACACACGCACACACGCACGCACACGCACACCAGTTCTCCGCCCCTTGGGGCAAAATATCCTTTTCCCCACTATTCATTTTTGTCCCTTTTCTCTAGTTTTCTGACGCCATACTGTACCATCTCTTATTTCTACGGCGGACGTGTTTAGCTTTTAATCGTTGTCCCCAAAGAACCAGAGATTCATGTGGGCTCGTGCCCCAAGCCTAAACTTGGGTGGATGTCTCGACAT
This sequence comes from Rhipicephalus annulatus, assembly GCA_013436015.1. Classification (NCBI taxonomy): domain Eukaryota; kingdom Metazoa; phylum Arthropoda; class Arachnida; order Ixodida; family Ixodidae; genus Rhipicephalus; species Rhipicephalus annulatus. The sequence continues at coordinate 311,657 of WOVY01011626.1, read as the reverse complement.
ACAATAAGAGCATTCCCTTCCCCCGCACCATGCGCATTGTTCTCATTTACGCAATCTCGCTTTTGTAATTACGCTTCCTAATGTAACCCGACCGCCCTTCGAATAGACACGAAGCCACTCAACAACGCGTGCGAGAGGCTATTAAAAGCTGCAATACAGCTCGATACTCCGGGGCTTAGCCAGGATCGGTATACAGAAACCATTACGTGAAAGACAGAATCGCTATCGACGACCCGAGAGACGATCCCTTTGTAGAGACGCGCATGCATAAATGACCGCGTGCCGTCGTGCGAAGTCGCACAAAGACGGGGGGTCAAGACATTCTTTTCCCGTTCATCGATAGCGCAGACATTTAACGCGTCTCTACGGCCCCAGCGCGCGTCACTCGCTCGCGACGCAGGTGGCGAGCTCGTGCATCGATACCACAGCTGCGAGTGCTCGCGAACGCATTTTTTTCTTTATTTCTTCCAGCATCCGACATGTCTAGCTTTGTAAAACAGTCGTGGATATATATTTTTTTATTAACTAACAAATGGCGAATGTGCTCTCGCATGCCTCCTCCTACGTGCACACGTGGCTGACACAGCTGCACAGACGCACGCTGCCGGCATAGAATAAGCTAGATGCCTAATTTTACGCATAACCGCCGGAGGTATAGGCGGAATCGGATGTGGTCTTAGAGTACTCTGGTACTCCTTTTACTGCGGCTGCTACAGCCACGTTGAAATATAGCGCGTAACGGCACACACAACGGCGAGTGCGAGCACTGAAAACGGCTAGCATATAAAGCAAACTGACGCAGTTTCTCCGGCAAACTGCTCAGTTGGTTGGCCTTTGTGGAAAGTAAGGCTACCCACCAATTATTCGCAGTAGGGCACAGAGATGGCTTTTGTGAAGGAAGCGCATTCGAAGTGTGTCGTTTGCGTCGATGTGAACGAAAGCGCAGAAGGAGATACTTCACACCACATTTTCCTCAGTTATAGCCGAGCAATCACATAAACGCAACGCGCAGCTCTTGGACGCTAGCGCTACCAATACAGTTGGCGCTGCTGTCGTTATGACAAGGTCAAGTGACTACATGACATCACCTCCACTCAGTAGCGCTTCCACGACTTGCTGTCTTTTAAGAAGAACGACTATTTGGGCTAGTTGGTTGGAATTCATGGTAATAAGGGCTGCAGCGCGAGCACGAAGGTGCTAGAAAAAACACGAAACGAAAGGCGAGGCAAGGAAAGCAATGAGGACAACACGAGCGCTGTCTTTGCTTTCCTTGCCTCGCCTTTCGTTTCACGTTTCTTCTAGCACCTTCGTGCTCGCGCTGCAGCCCTTATTGCTGTCTTTTGGCGGGCTTTAGACGACATGTTTTTTTAGGGGCGAAGCTCCTTAGGGCGTGGGCTGTGCGTCCCCTGTATGTAGCCACCTCTAGTTTAGTTCTTGCAGTGTTCACTAGATGGCGGTACCGTCCCCTGTATGTAGCCACCTCTAGTTTAGTTCTTGCAGTGTTCACTAGATGGCGGTAGCGTCTCCTGCATGTAGCCACCTCTCGTTTAGTTCTTGTAGTGTTTACTAGATGGTGGTACTTGTAGCTGATGATGAAAAGATGCAAGATGTTATAAACTAGAAAGCGGTACTTGTAGTTGATGAAAGACGCGAGATCTTATAAAATAGGAATGATGTCACATATTGATTGATTGATATGTGGGGTTTAACGTCCCAAAACCACTATATGATTATGAGAGACGCCGTAGTGGAGGGCTCCGGAAATTTTGACCACCTGGGGTTCTTTAACGTGCACCAGAATCTGAGTACACGGGCCTACAACATTTCCGCCTCCATCGGAAATGCAGCCGCCGCAGCCGGGATTCGAACCTGCGCCCTGCGGGTCAGCAGCCGAGTACCTTAGCCACTAGACCACCGCGGCGGGGCAATGATGTCACATATGGCGCGTGTCATTGGTTGAAGGCAATCGTTCGATTTAGTGCGGCGACGTACGCTAGGGGGAGCGACGTAATAAAATCGAGTGGGCAAAATGTACAGAGGATTCATGGTTTACCAGGTTTACCTCCGGAGCTTCGCCCACTCATCATTCACTTCGTGGATATGGCGGAATTTTTTTTACTTCTTTTTAAAGCAGCAGAGCTGTAAAGCCAGCTGTAACCTGTCTAACGAGAACAAAAAACTCCGCGCCGAAATGACTTTACTATACATATGCGCTGCCTAGTAAGAATAGCTGTGCGCCTGCCCGGACACCGCGCGCAACCAACCACTCGGTTCGCGCCAGACGTGACGTCACCATAGTGTTCCCTGTACATACACTAGAGGCAATTCTGGCGCTAGTGTCTATGGGCGCTAAACGCCCGGCGCTTCAGCGAGCATGGGAATGATAGGTAGTACATGAATTTGCCTAACTTTCGTACTTTATACTCTGTTTGGCTTCGCGTGGCTTGGAGCTGTTTTGTCACGAAACAACGATCGGCAAATTTTCGGCAGTTACGCTTCACCACATTCACCTTTTTAGATCACCAATTCCAATCAAGTCACGAAGTTCAAAACAGCTTATTCTCTTATCGGACCAAAACACAGCAACAAACGAAGCCACAAGTGTATTCGCCATCCGCAAGTACTACTAAGACTAGGCAAATCCATGTACCATCCATCATTCCCATGATCGCTGAATGATCACAGCGCCAGAGAATCTATTGATTTGTGGGGTTTAACGTCCCAAAACCACCATATGATTATGAGAGACGCCGCAGTGGAGGGCTCCGGAAATTTCGACCACCTGGGGTTCTTTAACGTGCACCCAAATCTGAGCACACGGGCCTACAACATTTCCGCCTCCATCGGAAATGCAGCCGCCGCAGCCGGGATTCGAACCCGCGCCCTGCGGGTCAGCAGCCGAGTACCTTAGCCACTAGACCACCGCGGCGGGGCAGAGAACCATCTAGTCGATTTTAGGAAACTCTATGGACGCCGCGGCCAACTGCACATTCGCTTCAGCGATGCGTGGCGCCACACAAAGACATGGGGAGCCCGAAAAAAAAAAAAATGAAGGAAGCCGCTTACGGGAACCGCGGCACGCTGCCAAGTGAGACTGCTGACCTCGACTCGTTTAAAGGGACACTAAAGGCAAACACTAAAGGCAAATATTAAGCCGACGTTTATCGTTGAAACAGCGGTCCAGAAACCACGTAGTGTTGATTTTGTGCCAAGGAAGGGCTTATTTTGAAAGAAAAACGCATTTAAGGAGGCCGGCATCGGGTTAGCGCACTTCAAATTACCGGCCTCAAGAAGCGGACCGACTCACGTCACTGTTGCCGTGCACGAAGTTGCCCGGCTTTACTGCGCGGTCGTTAACACAAGTAGCCTGAACCAAAACAGCGGGAGCCACAGCAGCAACAACGGTCAGTGATCAATTTCCTGCTATTACGTCCTATTCATAGCACGCGACGATATAATCCAGACCGATCACGAAAAACAACACACACACACAGAGAAAGAGAGAGGAGTACATGCGTGCGTTATTCGAGCTAAATCAACTACCAAAACCCGAGATGCCTTATCGGCGATCATAAACGCCACTATCGGTTGCGCGCTGTCACCTGTACTGACATCAGATAGCTCGCAAAAAAAGCTAATATGCCATATCTTATGGGGCAATAGACAGAAAGACCCTCGGCGCCATATAGTTACACTGGCGCTTGCGATGACGCAGCTCTCCGGGCAGCTGGCTGGACATGACTGACATTCGAGAAGCCTTCTCTCGAACACGAAACGGCGTTCTGCAACGCATGCAACAGGAAAAGGTCGGCTGACTCACTTCGGCTCACGCGCGCCGACAGAAAGTCGACGGACAAGAAGACAGCGCGGCGCACGACGACCACTGATCTGCTTGGCGCTTCGAGATGGCCTCCCATCGCGCCCCACACACCAACGCACTTACACAACGCGATGCGTGGGCAAAAGTAATTAATGCACGTCGCAAACTCAATAGGGGGGCAATATTCAACGGCACCACTGCGATCTTGACCTTCTTCGGCAGTTGCCTACGGCCCGAAGTTTTTGTGTAATGCTCAGCTCAGATTGCAGGCGACACGTAAAAACACTGCCGCACCTGCGTGAAAACAATTTGTCGAAAAGCGGTTTCGCAAAAGCGGTATACGGGGAAAACTTACCAGCAGAACGTTTCGAGGGAAGCACGCTCACCGGCGTTTTCATTTGAAAAGCGACGTCTTGCCGAGGCTCTTCCCACCCACGCTATACAATTATCTTATGATCATATCTGCGTGAATGCAAGTACCGTATCTTTTTCTTCTTCTAATCGGCCACCGCGACACTAGTTTCCTGGCACTTGTAGCATTTAAAGGGCCCCTTAATCACACCACAGCGGTTAAGGCGGCAATAGTTTATTTCTCGCCTTCACCATACCCCACCTACATTTCCTCCTGCCATTCATTTCTTCATGAAACACGTGGAATGGCAGCACCAAGCGTTTGGCCAGGCCGCGCTTTGTCGGCCACATCTGCTTGCGCAGTCGCAAACGCCAAAAAACGAGGTGAAATCATTTTATTGTACGCGATATTATTGCAACACAAGGCAGAACGTGCATGCGAATGAGTGGTGACAGGCAGAGTACGAAACAATTCGCAAGCAATACCTCGTGTACATTAACCAATCGCGAGGTTATTTCAACCTGACGTGAAATGCCGACGTTATGAATTGTGCAGCGAGAACGGGAAACGCCGGGAGCAAATAAAACCTCGTTTTTTTTCCCCTACTGCATTTTTAGAGGCTACTTAGGGCCCCCTTAGAGGCCCCGATCTCTTAGAACACAACGTCATTATATTAACAGTAAAGTGCGCAAGCCCTGTACCAAAACACGCCATCAGAAACTATGACGCCACAAGAAGATGCGGAAACTTCAAAGTGACGACGCCACCAGTGATCTGTTTTAACACTTTCTCAAAGGCTTACAAAGCGTCCTGTCACGGCAATGAGCGGTGTTTTGGCGATTGCGGAATAACAGTTCACTAATACAAGAACAATCGTTTCCTTTAGCGTGCTTTTAAAAAAAATGAAACGAGAATAAAAAAAAAACACCGCACCAGGGTAGTTGAACTAACAGTCTTCGTACTGCCGTCGAACGAGCGGTATCTTCGCACAAAGCTCTTAAAAGCCCTGTCATGTTTGACATTGCAAAAAAAAAAGAATGTGGAAAAAGAAAACGAAAGAAATTCGACCCGGACAAATTATAAAAACGTCACTGACATCTTCAAGGAGCTCGCCTGGTGACAGCTGCTTTTACACAGGATTGCAAAAGGTCACGGTATACGCGAAAAGAAACCGGGAACCACCTCACAAATCCGTTCGTGCTTTTTTTTCCCCGAATTTTTTTTTTTTTTCGGATCAACGCAAAAGGCGAAAAGCTGAACAGTGCCTCCACCATTTCGCCACGATGTCCCGATACTTTTGCCCAGCTCATTTATCAAGCCGCGCGACAAAGAAGCGTGCGGCGGCTGCTGCTGCTCGGGATGACTCGTGTTATAGTAACGAAGATCGGCAAGAAAAAAAAAAAAAACATGGCCTTCCGACGAAGGGTGTCAAAACTCCCTTATACGCGCTCTCTTTCTTGGTATCAGTTGTCCAGAACGACACACATCTGCGAAGAGCTTTCTTTTTTTTTTCCAATCCATTTTCTGTGATGAGACCTAAACGAGCGGTGGCCCTTAATGCGAAGAAGAGGAGCCCTCCAGCGTTGTATCTCGGCGACATCGCAGAGTTTCGGTAACGACACAACGTCTACTGTTGCCTCACTCTTTTTATTAACCCTAGAGCTATAGACGACCACAGAGAATGACGACGACAAAAAATGCCCCCTCCGAATACGGCGATTCGAGTCAATCACGGCTCAGCGTTGCGTGCACGAATGTGTCCCGTTAGGTCCTAAAAGCTTCGCCGGACCGCGACTGATGTGCCACACGACCCTATAATAGGTAGGCGGCTCATAAACCCAAAACGGCGACACGATGCGAGCAACGGGCAGCCGCCGCTCCGGCAGATGAAGCAAACAAACCGCGGCGGCCGTGTCATTTGATCCGCCAGCTGCGCCATCCGCTTCGCGACGTACGTGGCGCGCACTTGTGCAAGTGCATCGCGCTGGGTGCTGCGCATGTGTGCATACCGCTCCGTCTTTCCGAGGGCGTCGAGAGAGTGTGCCCTGGCGCGGTAACCGCGAGGTGCAATGAACTTTCGAAGCTTCACCAGCCAGATGGAAATCGGGAGCAGTTGATGCGACGTGTACCATCGGGCAGACACTGCGGGATAATAGAGAGTTTTAGTACTGCGTACGCTGCGTACGTGGCGGCGTTGCGTACGTATGGACGCCGCATTCTGCGTAGTGCGCATGCGCAGACCACAACGCGCACGTATCGCGTTACGTACGCAGCCGCATGAGATGCGTGCGTGCGTACGTATGAGGTGATCGCGCCGCTCTCGAACAACTTCGCGACAGCGCGAGACTTCGTTTTGCAAAATGGCGGCATCGAAGGCAAGCACCGACCGGCTCTGAGGCTTGAAATATGGCCATAATCTGGCTATAACACTTGGATTGGCTCACATTGGCTGTCAACAACACGTGCTTCTATTTTGATCTACCAGATGACGCAACACGCTTCACGCTCGTTACGTGCTCGTTACTACGGCGTACTAAAAGCCGATTAGTGGCAAACGACGCCACGTAACGCAAGGCGCTTGCGTGATGCGTACGTAGCACCATTCCGCAGTACTAAAACTCTCTAATATCGCGGCTCGCATGCAACGCTATGAGCCATGTCGAAATTCGCCGCCCGGAGAGCGTTGCCTCTAGCAGCCACGAAATCAGAGGCTCTGCTTTTGAATAACGTTAGCGCCGGGTTCTCTATTGCGGAAGACGGGGCGAAGTACGTCATAACCGCCATGCACCCAATTGCCCACATGATCATTCGTAGGTGGCTCCATGAGGCAATGAAGAGCAAATAGAACCAAGCGAAACAAATATGCCAACCACCAACAGGGTTCATCGGGTGAATCCCACGTTTCGGAGTCGGATAAAGTTCGCTTTGGAAAGCTACGGCAGCAGTTCTTTTTTTTAAAACACGTGCATAATGCATTATTCTGGCGGAGCTCTCAGCATTTGTTTATCTCAACACATTCTATGGTTGTGTTGTGATCTCCGATGATTTTAAATTGATTTCAATTATTTCAAATTAAAAAAAAAGAACGGCGTTACGCGAAGCAAATTTAGTGCGTATCGCTCCCAGTATACATACTGGCGTAGCCGCTACTAAATGTTTCGCTAATGATAACTAATTAGCCGTAGTCAAATTTGTGATTCAAAAAGTACTAGCCTAAATATCAAAATGCAAATGAGGTAGATGTACGCACGTTGAAACGACTTTCAACAACATACTAATTATTGCGTGCTCATTCTTTGCTGTTAATGAAGAAAGCCAACCAAATACAAAAATAACACGTGACTAGACCACTGCACGCATCAGAAAGAAGCGCCCTCACTTTGAGATAGCCAGTATCAATGAAAAAAAATGTAGAAAGAAAAAAATACAGATCGCGTTATCTGCCACTTCCCGTCCAAAGAAACGCGCCGCCTCGATCTTACACAGTCCAGCTGTAGTCTCTAATCAGAACAGCGATCCGGCCGCGTTATCGATGAAAAAGTTGACCGCGAGATACGAATGGTGATAGCGACGTATTTACAATCAAGCGGAAGGAATAAACTGCGACACATGATGTTGGCACCTGACCTGTACATTTGCCACTGTGCAAAACAATGTCTGTGGCAACGGAAACGAGGCAAAGCGGTTGCTCCCAGTAAGATTATTTGAAGGCACCGCTTTCTTTACAGGTGTGAGCATAGTCACGTGTTATTTTTCATATTTCGCGGGCTTTCTACATTCACAGAAAAAAAAAAGAGCATGCAATAAGAACGTTGTTAAAAGTAGCACCGACAGGTGTCGTTTGAACATGTACTTATCTGCCTCACAAACATTTTAATAATTAGACGAGCACTTTTCGAGTTACAAATAGAATTTGACTACTTAAAGAATAGTCATTAACAAAAATGAGTAGCGGCAACTTCAGTATATTACGAACGTTATGCACTAGGTTTGCTTCGCGTAACGCCATTACTTTTTTTTTAATTGCGCTGCGTCATAAGTGGGACGCTAGGTATATGCATTTAAACGAATTATACTAATTCTCGGATAGTTGAGTGCACGACGCACCCTTTCTTTAGTGCATTGTGCAGTCAGAATTTCAGAAACAGGTGCGTCAGGGCACCACCACAGGCATTATTAAGAGTGAAGCGTTACGTTGGTGAAAAAAAAAAAAAAGATGTCACCCACATTGTATAGAAAATAACGCTTATCTGAAGCCACCACTGCAGTAAAGCAATCCAAAAATACAAATCAGCATTCTCAAGCGCCACCTTGCATTTGTAGCAGTGACACAGCGCGTGCACTATCCACGAGGTATACGCATGTGACGTGGCACGTGAAATTACGTACAAGCGCAGTTTTCCTGTTGCGCAGTCGGCCAAGCGGAACACTGCTGTGTCGCCGCAAGGCCCGCTCGCGCTTTTGTGAGAACAGACAGGCAGGCGCTCACTGTCGAGAGAAAAAAAAAAAATCGTGATACCATCTGCCACTTACTGCCAAATTCCAAACCGTGATATGACGTGTGCTAAAGTGAAGCCAAGCCAAGGAATATTGAGAAGAGGACGTACGAGGGAACTGTGGTGACTCAAACTGCAAGGGCGATTCCCGCGCTGCTACCACCGCGTTATAATAAACACCGATATAGACAAGTCCATCAAGGTTGATCTGTACGCCCGAACTGTGCCAGTGAGCGGTGACTTGTTCACGAACGCTTTGTCAACATAACACCAGCAGCAAGCTGTGCTTGTCATGTTTGTATAGGCCACGGTGGAAGAATTTCTTGCACCATGGTATATGTAATTTTACCGATGACAAACAAGTGGGCGCCGCCATCTTGGGCTGTTGATGTTTTCTTGTTCGGGTATATGCGACGTGAAATTAAGGCCGTGAAACATGGTATAGACCTACTCGAACGTTTTCATGTGTATGCGTCTACCATGACACTGTCCGTTTGGTTGTTAAAGACGCAAAACACGCAGGTGAACAGCCCAACATGGCGACACTGAAACTCCTCCGTAAAATAGTCTAGACACGCAAACATATGCAAGTGTGACAAACTGCCCTCCTGTAAGCTACTGAAAGGTTCTCTCGCTACGCTGCCCCTTTCACGTTTGCAAGAGGTGAAAGACTTCAGATTTGGGTGCACGTTAAAGAACCCCAGGTGGTCTAAATTTCCGGAGCCCTCCACTACGGCGTCTCTCATAATCATATAGTGGTTTTGGGACGTTAAACCCCACATATCAATCAAATCAATCAATCAAGAGGTGAAAGACTGCCTCGAGACGAGCGAGTGTTTACCACAATGAGCATCACGAATGCCTAACGGCCCCGACAAAGAGACGCCTTCTCGTCGGCGGTCTGAAAGCAGCGCGCTCGCTAGACGGAAGCCTCCCGACGAACCTCTACACGCGGAAACGCGACGCATGAAGACACCGAACGAAGCCGATTAATGCTCCAAGGCTGCCGAAGAGACGGGATGCGCGGCCCGCCCCAGAGAGCGATAAGCGAAAGGCACGCGAGGAAAAATGCCCCCCCCCCCCCCTTAATAGTGCTTACGCAGATTGCTCGCCGCTTCTGAATTTCGCAAGGGCTGCCAGTCGGGAGAAGAGCATTCACGGCCCGACTGACCGAGCGAAGCACGAGCTTATTATTATACTACAGCGTATGCTATGTAAGACACGCAAGGTCCGCCCGACACGAATCATCAGATACGACAGAACGGCCGGCATATATATGACATTACGCGAGAACGGGAGACGAGGCAAGGCCCGCGCGAAAAGGTCGGACGCACGTATCCGCAGTTTCTTTTAATGTCTCCCAGAAGGCCAACACTCCCATATTTGCCCTACCAGGCTGGCTGGAACGAGAAATGCGGAAGAGTTCACGCCTCGCATACACAGTAGCGAGCTTTCCGTCTTTGTGCGTGCCCTTGTAAATGTTTTGAGGCTGCGTAGTCCAGTACTCCGACTTTCCACGCACACACACACACTGACGACGGTGGCGTAATGTTGACCCTCTCGCCAGCGCCTTACACTCCACCAGTAATCTTCCGAGCATTCGTGGAGTATTTCTGCAACGGAACAATAATCGCCATCGCGTTTTCTTTCTCGGAACCTCGGCTCCAATCAAGACTGCTCTATCACGCCCGTAGCACGTTGTTAGGTACAAACTGCGCACCATTTGCGTGTTCGGTTGTTTGGCGGCATACGGCCTGGGAACTGCGAGTCGTGCTTTGAACGACGTCGTCGTGCCAGAGCCGAGGTGGTTCATGTTCCACGTTCACCGACACAGCGGCGATGAACTCGCCTAGGTTGTACACTCTAAAAAAAAATTATTTGGGGAGTGTTCTTGCTACACAACAATAATCCTCTACTTCGAGTACTTTCCTGGCGCTATCGCCGCGGTTCCGGTAGTTTGCAGTCGCGAACAGCCCGCGCGTTATCTGTGTGACACAGCATTCCCGACAGGAAAGTGGCCAGCGCCGGGGTTCTCGAGAAAGCAAATACGAGCAAGTTTGATGATTATTGTTTTGTAGGAGAACTATTTCCCAAATACTTCATTTTCTCTTACTTAGCGTGTGACATGATGCAAGCTTGCATAACAATAGACCAATGCCGCAAGGAGTATATATACAGTCCCCCGGCAGCATAGCCCTGGGTCTCCCATAGCCATAGGTCGAAAGGGACGCCATCTGCTTGGGACTAACGAACCCGACATCACTCGCCCGAGTTCGCGATTCGCTGGAAGTGACGTGATTTAAGGCTATATAAGTCGAGCAGCCATCGAAAGAGAGGTCGTCTTCGCCTGGCCGAGGTCCACAGTGTACGAGTTGGTGCCGACCAAAGTTATGAGCCTCAACGGCCAATTCACTTAATTGTTTCACTCTAATTCTCTCGTGTAAATAAACCAACGTTTACTTCTCCGTGCGTCCCACATCATTCTCGGAAATTACCGCACATCAGCGGCAATATGCAAGAACGAACACCATTTCGTGACAGGAATTGCTTGCTGGGATCACGGTGATAACGCAAAGAAAGCACACGTGGCAGATACAGGCCCGTAGCTATAGGGGAGCCGTCTCCAGGCAACCAAATGTTCTCCACTAGTGTCTAACTCGAAGAAGAGGTCACTTGTCAAAACTTTGGCTCCAACGACACAACCTGTTCATTTTTTTTTTAGGGGCGAAGCTCCTTAGGGCGTGGGCTGTGCGTCCCCTGTAGCCTGTATGTCGCCACCTCTAGTTTAGTTCTTGCAGTGTTCACTAGATGGCGGTACCGTCCCCTGTATGTAGCCACCTCTAGTTTAGTTCTTGCAGTGTTCACTAGATGGCGGTACCGTCTCCTGTATGTAGCCACAAACTGACAGAAATGAGGATAGACGAGGAAGGCATTTACCACAAACTGACAGAAATGAGGATAGACGAGGAAGGCATTAACAGCTTGGGTAGTGATCATAAACGAATAACATTACAAATGGGATACGAAACTAAAAATACGAGCATGGAATCAAAGTCTGGCAGCTCGTATTTAAATGACAAACAAATAATAAATATAGCCGCAAGAGTCGAGAAAGAAGTAGGCGAAATACCAGGCAAGGACTGGGAGTATAGGGAGCTGTTACATCTAATGACGAAGGAGATAGGGAAAGAGAAGAAAACCGTTTGCTGGAAAGGAAAAAGGAAGCCAAAAAGTTGGTGGAACAAGGAAATCCGGGAGGCGATCGAGAAGCGACGCGAAGCATCACGGGAGCATAGAAAGGCAAAAAAGGAGAAGCGGCCGCAGGACGAAGTCAAAAAAATATGGGAAATATATTTGGAGAAAAAATCCCTTGTACAGAAATTGGTAGAGGCAAAAATTAAAGGTGAAAGTGAACGCTGGATGACAGAGATACACGAAAAAAAGGAGGCCGCGCCTAGGATTTTTTGGAGCCACATAAAGGCGCTAGGTAGGAAGTCTGTCACAACGCAACAACATATTCTAGATGAAGGAGGAAATCAATTAAAAGGGTACGAAGCGGTAGGTTTCATCCAAAAGGTAACAGCCGATTCGTTTCAAAAGAGCGTCCAGGGGATCTCCCCAGTGAGTAAAAGTGTGGCGGAGAAAGCAACAGAGGAAGAGCTAGTACTAGATAATTTCAACTGGAAAAAGGCCGAAGGAAAAATTCCAAAGCGCACTGCCGCGGGTTTAGATGGGATTCCCGTTAGCCTCATTAACGAACTAGGACATAACACTAAAGAAGCATTGTTAAAAGCAGTAGAAAAAAGCTTAAAGGACGGACAAATACCGGACAGTTGGCGACAAAGTAGAATGAACTTAATCTATAAAGGCAAGGGAGAAAAGGACAAGATTCGCTCGTATAGACCACTAACCATTACATCGGTACTATACAGGTTGGCGATGCAGGCAGTAAAAATGAAAATAGAAACATGGGCTGAACATAACGATATTTTGGGAGAACTTCAGAACGGATTTCGAGTCGACAGGCGGTTAGACGATAACCTGTTTGTTCTCACTCAGTGTATAGAAATATCTAAAATAGAGAATAGGCCCTTGTACGTGGCTTTTCTAGACATCACTGGGGCATACGACAACGTTAATCAGGAAATTTTGTGGGATATATTGAAAGGAATGGGCATGGGCGACGACTGTATACAGCTTTTGAGGGAGATATACCGAGAAAATACAGTTTGCATAGAGTGGGAAGGAATGCGTAGCAAAGAGAACGTTGAGGTTAGCAGGGGTCTGAGACAGGGATGTCCTTTGTCCCCACTGTTATTCATGCTGTACATGGTGAGTATGGAAAAAGCGCTAGAAGGTAGCAACATTGGTTTTAATCTGTCACACAAACAGGGCGGCATGATGATTGAGCAGAAGCTTCCAGGTTTATTTTATGCGGACGATATCGTCTTATTTGCGGACAGTCGAGATGATATACAGCAGCTGGCGAATATATGCGGAAGGGAAGGTGAAGCTCTTGGACTAGGATTCAGTGTAACGAAGTGTGGTTTGATGGTATTCAATGATCCCTGTGATCAGACGGTGTCCATACAAGGCCAAGAAATACCGAGGGTAAGTGAATACAAGTACCTTGGAGTATGGGTAAATGAGAGTGATAGATACATGGAGGTACAGGAAAAAGCCTCGGCAGCAAAAGGAAAGAGGAATGCGGCAATAATGAAGCACAGAGCGTTGTGGGGATACAATAGGTATGAGGTGCTTCGAGGTCTGTGGAAGGGTGTAATGGTTCCAGGGCTTACTTTTGGGAACTCAGTGGTGTGCATGAGGGCAGAGGTGCAATCGGGAATGGATGTAAATCAAAGGACTGTGGGACGCCTCGCGTTGGGTGCTCACGGGAAGACGACAAACGAGGCTGTAAAGGGCGATATGGGGTGGGCAGGTTTTGAGGCGAGGGAAGCGCAGAGCAAAATAAGGTTCGAAGAAAGGCTAAGAAATATGAAGGAGAGTAGATGGGCAGAGAAGGTGTTCCGTTATTTGTATAGGAAGAGCGTGGACACACAGTGGAGAAAAAGAACTAGAAGACTCACTAGTAAATATACGGCTGGTATTGTGAGCCATATGTCAACAAAGAGCGTTAAGGGAAAAGTCAGGGAGGCGGAGAGGATTTACTGGATGGCAGCTATGGAGAAAAAACCGGCTTTGAGTAACTACCGAAAGGGCAAAAATGAAATAAGGAGGGAGGCATTTTACGATAATTCAAGGGGAAGCGCTTTACTGTTTGAAGCGAGATCGGGTTGCCTTAGAACGCGTAGTTATAAAGCAAGATTCAGTAAAGAAGAAGAACAATGCACATGCTGCGGGAAAGATAAGGAAACGGCGGAACATGTTCTGATTGAATGTGGAGATATCCACCCAGGTGTACGTTTGGGCACGAACCTACAGGAAGCCTTGGGTTTTAGGGACAACAATGGAAAGCTGAACACACCCGCGATTGAAATAAGTAAGAGACGGTTAGAGTATTGGTGGCAGAAAATTAGAGAGAAAGGACAAAAATAAATATTGGAAAAATAAAATATGGACAGTGTGCCGTAAATGGCAGAGAACTTAAGCTGAAAATTTACCTTTTTTCCATTAAGATAGAATTTATCGAAGTAGAGGCATTAGGCCAACATAAAAAAAGGGGAAAAAGTTTTTTTTTTTTTTTGTCGAGCCTGGTGGCATACTTGTCACCACCCCGTTATAAAGGGGACGCTCATAGCATCCATCCATGTAGCCACCTCTCGTTTAGTTCCTGTAGTGTTCACTAGATGGCGGTACTTGTAGCTGACGATGAAAAGATGCAAGATGTTATAAACTAGAAAGCGGTACTTGTAGTTGATGAAAGACGCGAGATCTTATAAAATAGGAATGATGTCACATATGGCGCGTGTCATTGGTTGAAGGCAATCGTTCGATTTAGCGCGGCGACGTACGCTAGGGGGAGCGATGTAATAAAATCGAGTGGGCAAAATGTACAGAGGATTCATGGTTTACCTCCGGAGCTTCGCCCACTCATCATCATTCACTTCGTGGATATGGCGGAATTTTTTTGTTCTCTCGCGGGACGTCTTATGCATGGCGGCCTGTAGGTTTGACTACCGTGACGACGAGCTTGGCATTCCTCAGTTAGATTGAGTCTGGCGGACCGTAATAGAGTGTGGTGCTGATTCATTCCTCTCTGGCAGCCCGAGACGGCGCCGTGGACACGTTTGCTTGCCGCAGAATTCGAGCACACCTCGCTGCGAGACGAGCCGGGAACAGAGAATGTCGTGTGCGCGAGTGCATATCGTCCCGAGTCACGCGACGTCTCGTGAATATCATCAGTCGAGAATACCAACCCCGGTGGACACGGAGTACAAGCGTATCCTGCATCGCAGTATGGGCAGACTGCCCTTGGGCGCAACATTGGTGGAGTGGACGAGCAGACGCTGGCAGCAGCTACATATAGAACCGTCGCCGAAACAATTTGTTATTGTCTGCATCTAATTCGACGAGCGTTACCCAAATTTGAACTAGCGGCGAAGCTAGTGCAGTAACATCTGCGATACCCCCCCTCCACACTGCTTCTGTACGCCTGGAAGTAGACGCGGTGAAAATGGTTGCGGTCTGGTACAGCTTCACGCCACCCGGTAGCGCCCAAAACCGTCAGGGGTGTGGCTTGGGAAAAACCAGTCTCCCCCCGCCTTCACCCCACTAGAAACGTTTACATTTAATATTGCAATACGTTCGCACGCAGCTACAAATACACACACGAACATGAAATAAAGGGGCGCCGGGACTCCACTGACGAGCTGGAATCTCTGGCTCCGCCCCAGCTCAACCCTTCCCGGCTCCGCAAACAAGTGTGCATATTTTGTGGTGAAAAATAAAACAAGAATCCTTCAAGAGGCACCTCTAAGGAATATCAATAAGATCTTATTTGGTTTCAAACAAAAATACAGGGCATGCTGTGCGACGTCTGCACTGCTAACCCCTGCTCGCGCAAAAGCAGTCTCTCGCCTGAAAACGTGAAATACGATATCATACGTGATTTGAAGCTACTACCGGATATGCCCCCGAAGGGCGCGGAACGACTCCGCTTTGCGCATGCGTGGCACTCGAGCAATCGTGGCCGCAATTCGGTTGCTGAGCAAAGGTGGTCGCTTCCGCCTCTCGCAGCCTGTGCATACATTGTAAACGCGTGACGGGAGTTTTCTTCGAGCCCTCTGCTCCTAGAAGGGTCGCTTTACCAAGGCCACGCAGACAGTCAAAATAAGATTCGTCCCTATGAAACTGTGGTTCACCGCAGGAGCAAGAGAAATCAACGACATCAAACGCAAAACGCGAGGGATGTTAAATTGAAAAGGCGCCAAACTACAGTGTGGGCATACACGAAGACACGTGCGATACACCATAAGCTCGACCACAACGATCTCGTTGACGAACGTGCCGAAGGATTCCTTGTTCTCGGAGTCCCTGTGATCTTAACGAGACCAAGTCTTTTACAGCATCGTGATAAGTTCGTCGAACGAGTGAAGCACCTCCCTTTCAAATGTCTTTTTTCAAGCACGGCCAGTTTGGAGGAGCACGTATTCAGTGTTTCGGGTGACAAAACGTATAAAAATCACCAAGATGAACATCTGAGCACGTTGGTGATCCGTGTTTAAGAGCGCCAAAGTATACCGGAAACAAAGACACCGCGAGAACTTGCAATACCCGAGGAATCCCCTCACCACCTATGGGTGGCAGAGGTGTCATCGTCGAGTGCCGGAGGCTCATCACAGGCTTTAACAGCAGTTTCGGAGCAAACTTCACTGGCATTGCGCGCCGCTTGCGTGCGCAATAACCAGCTTTTCCGGGTCTGCTAACGAGGGCGAACAGGCAGCATTGTACAAAATGAAATGGAGTTCGTAAAACGGCGCTGTTATGCGCACTGCAGCCAGACAACCAGAAATCCATCGCAATTACTGCCGTCTCAGAATGCATGCAGGAAAACTAAACATCGCAGTCGAGGAATGCAGATGGAAGGGTGGGAAATGCAGACATTTGACTTTACTATGGCCGCGCCATAAGCTTCCGGTTGATCGGAGCACCTACCGACATCGACACTGGCTTGACGTCAGGCAGTACTAATTCTGGTGTCTTCACGCAGTAGCCTGACTATAGCTGTCATCATGTCGAATAATTTCAAATATTGGCGCTTGCGAGTCACCGACGGAGCCACAATGCGGAACGACCGTAGAAATCTCACGACATCTTGCGCGAGAACACGACGAGAAGCTCATTAATGCCATGTTGTAACGTCAGGAAACAGTAGGAACCGAAACTAGGTTTTAAAAACATAGTGCAATTATCTTTTGAGGATGCACTCACGTTTAGCAATACTGAGAGGTCTTTGATTTGACATTAAAAAAAAAGTTTTGTGTCAGTACCATTTTAAAGCTAGTACTAAACACCTCTCACTAGCGTTGTTAATATATTCACGGTCCTACTACCAGGAGTGCAGAGCTACTCGTCATCAGGCGCAAGACGGGGGGGGGGGGGTTGTTAAGTAAAGATCGACGGGAGAGGAGGTCATGGAATAGGTTGGCGACGATATGCGCTAGGAACAGGCAAACACGCTGTACAAAGCTGACCCCGCGCCAACGTTCGTTCGCATGCCAGTTTTCCTTGAACAGCGATTCCTCGTTGCTCTATCATCGCGATTGAAAGAGAGACAGTCCGAAGACTGTCGCGGAAAGTGTGACAGACAGCTCAGATGTGCACACTTCAAGAAACAAGTAAACGCCGATAGGCGTACCAAAGGCCATATTGATTCTCGACCACTTTTCGGCTGGACCGCTATCATAGATTCCGCCGATACTTCGAGCGATTCGGCACCGCAAGACGCCTCGACGTGTCCGTGTATAAAACGCACACGCGTTTCTCCCGGTCGATCAATTTCGCGATTTCCAGGTGACTGACTCGGCACAGGGCATACTCGTTCAGGTCACGCCGAATCTCGCAAAAAATGATCGCCAACGCTGTCGATAGAGCTCCATTTATGACGCGTATGATGTGCACCAACGTGAACTTGTTTTTAAAACAGCCAGTAATAACGACACCAGGAGTTCCTTCCACGTGCCACTACTACGATATGGTTGTGAGGCACGCGATAATGGAGGGCCCAGGAAACTTGCACCGGCCTGGCGCTCTTTAAGCGGGCCCTGCAAAACTTTTAGGCATGGCCAGGAAGCGTTGCCGCCGATCGGTATAATCAAGGCTCCCCCCAGAACACGCGAGCCAAACATTAGCGCAGCGAGCCCCCCGGCCTGGTGTTTACAATTAATTCTCAAGGCCAGCCAGTAATCGTTCCCTCGTTTCTCGACAAATGATGCCATATGCCCAAGACGACTGCTGTAGAAGTAAGGAAGCCTCGTCGCCGGACGGAAAAGGTGGAAAATTGGGGCGACTTCATTGCCCGGAGCAGAGTTGCAACGCGACCCCAATTGACGATAGTTATAGAGCGAGAACAAAACGACGACACAGAGACAAGAAGGACACGAAAGACACCCCAATGTTGGCCGTTCCAAAGTAGTCAAGTACGCGCCACGCACCTTTCGCTAGTCCCATCGTCGTCATTACTGCGCCACATATCCAAATTTACGGCCATCTCCATTGGTCCTCTCTCTCGGCCACAGCTGTATGCAATGAACAACACCTATACTACGATATAATGCGGCGCACGCTCACTACCGTTGCCCTCTCCTTCGCAACGGCGCTATGGACGCTAGCGGAGCTGAACGTAAACGTCAACACAAGCGCGAGCGAACCTCGAAGCTGCGAAAGCGCGCGTTCGCTGTGCTTCCGTCATTCTCTCTTTGCGACGGCGAGCGAAACGCCATGAACGACGTCAACGTCGCCACTAGTTGCACCACCACCGCCGCGGAGCAGAGGAAGGCTCGGGAAGCCGAACGTCAGCGTCGGCTTCAATAGAAACGCCTCGACAACCGCCGTCTCATAATAGATAACGTGGTTGCTTGGGCGAGTTGGTACGACATGATTCACATAAAAAACAGCGCCAATAACGAGAGACAAGAAAAAGAAGGAGACAGACAGCGGCACTGTGCCGTTGTCTGTCTCCTTCTTTTTCTTGTCTCTCGTTATTGGCGCTGTTTTTTATGTTAATCATAATAGAAACATAAACTCGATGCGCACAACGCTTTCGCATTCCACAATGGTTGCCCGTAGGGGAGAGACGGTGCGTAATTTTCCTTCCATTTTAATTCCGATCGTCGCGACAAACCACCTTTTGTTATTCAACGTTCGTCATTTGCACTTCTCGTCCTTTGCGCCGTTTCCCCACGGCACGGTGCAACACAATAAGCCCGAAAAAAGTGAGGCGAGTGACTGCCCGTCGACCGCCGCGACATCACGCTCTTAAAGACCGGAGGCCCCGACATGACCACTCTGCGCGACAATCTGTGTTCTCCCATTCGGCCGCCAGACAGAGGAGGACTGAACGATTTCGTTACATGCATGCAAGAAGAGCGCATACTGTCCAGTACTTGCAAATGAATCACTCGCGTCGTCTACTAGCGGACCCCGCATCATGTCATCGCTGCTTTACTTGCACGTACATCGTGTTCCATTCGCCGATTCTCGACTCGTCTGACACAGAGTACGACCACCGTATACGTGTATGACGTGGCACCTTCAGGGCTATCTTATGACGCTGTCACGAGCGTGCCACGTAACAGTGCACGTGACGCGCTGCCCCGACCCGACCTCGGATTTCCCCAAAACGCCTCCCCGCTAGGCGGCGCTGATGATCAACAGCAGGCCGCAACAACCTGTCACATAGGTGTGGCCGCCGATTCGAAACTTCTCTTTTTCCTAAGAGACCCGGCGGTATGTGTGCGCTGCGAAGTTATACGGCGCGTGCGTGTACTATAGATGCAGGATGAAACCAGTCGTTTTAGCATTCACATACACACGAAAATAAAAGAGGAAAGCGAGCTAGTGCGGAAGAGACACACACACACGATACTTCGTCTCCGCACGTCTACCTCCTCCCCCCCCCCCCCTCGTCATGCACAGATCCACGCTGCCGGTCGTGGGTATGCATGGCCGCCCCCGCAGCGGCAAGAGGACGCCAGAAAGCTCGAACGGCGACGACTTCTGTTGCCCGGACGACGAACCGCCAACAAGTCGTCGACGGCGAGGGAGAGAGAGAGAGAGAGCAACGCGCCACACGGCAGGCAGCCTTCCACGCGCACAAGGGGAGGAGGACGCGCGAGCCTCAGCCGCATCGAACGGATATGCGCAGCTCGTTCCTTTTCGTTTCTTCTGTTTCGTTGACTGCAGCGCTGATATACGAGCGGCGGAGGTCTCTCTTCGTCCGTCATCATTCGGCCAAAGGGGAGCGCGCCGGCTATTCCTGTCCCCCGACTGCTGGTTTGCTTGCGGCAACGGGTCACGTGTTTTATGACTAGATATTTAATTGGGGAACTCACAAACCCACCCCTTTAAGCAGGGCCCCACCAGCAGCACCACCACCAACACTCATAATGGCTATGACGGAAACGCAGTAGCCGAGTCGAAGCGCAGGCGCTACATGCCGCAAAGACTGCTGTCCATATATATCGTTAATTACCTCTAAAATAGCCCCGCCGCTGAGGTCTGCTGGCTAAGGAACTCGGCTGTTGACCCGCAGGTCGCGGGATCGAAGCCCGGCTGCTGCATTTTCGATGGAGGCGAAAATGCGGTAGGCCCGTGTGTTCAGATTTGGGTGCACGTTAAAAACCCATGCAGAAAGTCCTTGCCTGCCTGCTGTACTTAAAGGGACACTAAAAGTGAAATCACAATGTACTACAACGGCTAAAACGCTAATATCATCAACGGCAGTTTCCCACTTACCGAGAATTTGAGGTAAATGCACGAGAACGCATGTGCTACGATAGGACATTCGCAAAATGATTCCAATGACATCGGGGGTACCGCCTATAAATTAATCACTAGTAATCGAACTAGCTGCACTAAATAAATAACCTTCCGTGCATCAAGAGACGTAACAAAACGCTGCTTGTTCGTTTCTGTTGGATTCATGGGAAAAAAAACCGCTGGACGTTACTATGGGGAATGGCGCGAGTGGTTCAAACGTTCAATTTTCGTCTGGTTAAACTGGACAGGAATGACAGGAAATTGTTGAATTACCGTTGTTGTTGCAATGGCTCCCGCTGCTTTCGTTCTGCCGCTAGTAGTGTCGGCGGCCGCGCAGTAGAGCCAGGCAACGTTGTGCACGGCAACAGTGACGTGAAACGTTCCGCTTGGGCGGGCGATTTGAAGTGCGCTAACCCTATGCGGACCAATAAAACAATTTTATTTCGAAATAAGTACTTCCTTGGCAGAAAAGTAACACTATGAGGTTTACGAACCGCTATTTCAACGATAAATGTAGACTTAATCGTTGTCATTAGTCTCTCTTCAAGAAATACGGCGGTGCAAGTTGCAGCAAAGTAGTTCAGTGAGAGCGTCGTACGATTAGTTTTCCAGTTTCATCACCATTCGAAACGCTGTTTGTTTATTGAATGTACTTATGGGCGGGGGTCGGGTACCATGCGGTTTCCTAAAATTACCTAGAAATGACTCCGGTACTGCGATCGCTCAGCAACCATGGGAATGATTGCCAGCATTAGGCAGTACATGGATTTGCCTAGTTTTCTTGCTTGCAGGCTGCGAACGCGATAGTGCTTTTGTTTATTGTACTGTTTTGGTTTAGCATCGAATAAAGGAACAAACCGTTTTGAACTTCATGACCCAATTTGAACTGGTGAACTTAAAAGATTAAGGCGGTGAAGCGCAACTGATGAACTATTGCCGAACGTTTCGTGACAAAGCAACTCTTAAGCCACGGGAAGCCAAACGGAGCCTAAAGTACGAAGATTAGCCATAGCCATGCACTACACATCATTCCCATGCTCGCTAAAGCGGCATGCGTAGCAGCTGCCATGGATTGATATGGCTATACCCTTTAGATCGGGTGGCGGCTAACGCCACCTAGCCGTAATACTTAGTGAACCAGCAACTATATCTGTTTCTTCCCTTTAAGTAGTGAAGTTGATGACTGGTACTTTGCAGTGAAGGTTTTAATTTTCACTCGTGCCTTGATTTCAGCCACCAATCAGACAACCTCCTTCTAAGTCACTAGCGCCAGAGTGCCCTCTAGTGTAGATACAAGAAACTATATACGGTGTGTACACATGGAGAGTCATACAATGCGTGAAGAATCAAGGGGGCCTCTGTTTTGACGCCCGCTGCAACGTTAAATTGGCTAGCCAGGCGACCCACGATTCCAGAAGTCAGCGGTACACGCAAAATGTGAGCAGATATCCCATTCTCAGAGGCGAACGCCACGAACAACGTCCCAAACTCTATAGAAGCAACGCCAAGCGAAACGCTTCATAAGGAGGCTACGTCAATTATGCGCCTTTATGCAGATGCGATGAAGGTTTTGCGGGTGGCTACCTTAAAAAATGAGAAAAAAAAAAACGCGACCGTGAAGAAAGTGAAATGACAAGGGAGAAGATGCAAGCGCCTTTTTTTTTTCTTTTCTGCAGACTGCTACAAACAGGACAGCATGTCTCACGGAAGACCAGCAGGATATAAGTCGACCGTTACCTTGTTTTCAGGAGGACTTTAGCCACCAATCTACTGGCGATGGTTCTCGGGTCGACAAAACGAAGCCCCGAGCGTACAAAAAAAAGACGACAGGGACCAGTGCATGGAGTTTATCGCGTACATCTCATCCTCGTTCGACCAAACGTGGCACAAAACAATCGAGGCGACGAGAAGAAATACAGACAAGACAAAACGTAAAAAACGAGTTCGCGACAAAACTGCACGATGCGGCGGGGCGTAACTTCTGGCACGAACGGCGCCGATGTCAGCGCCTAATTAGCATGCGCCAAGAAGGCTAAATTCAATTGTCGCGTGTCAACACGAAAGCACCGTCGCCACAGCAGCGCGAGTGTGTATATATACAACAGACCGCGTTCCCGTTTGTAAAAAGAACTCGGCGGCACTGTAGAAAAAGAAAAGAATCGAGAGCTCGCAACTGTCGTCTTGGAAGAAGGCGCAACCAGATCGACCTGCCAAGGAATGAAAATGGAAAAAAACAACAACAAGAAAGCGCACGCACGCAACACTACGACAAGCGAAAATTAAACGGAAGCTGCGGCGGATACTGGAAGCAATGCGGTGAAGCCGCCTTGCCGTGCAGCACCGGCGAACCAGTTGCAGGCGGTGCGATTTTAATCAGTCCGAGCGCGCAGCACCCTATAGCACGGAGGATTTTTTTTTTCCCTCCTTTCTATTCTTTTTCCACCGTCCACCACTCGCTCGCAGCTGGATGTGTGCGTGCAGCAAAAGCTCCGTAGGTATATCTATCGACCGACGTGGCAAGCGGCAGCAGAGACTGGCGAGAGAGAATACACAGAGAAGGAAAGAAGAAAGCCGCATAAAAGTTCCCTTCTGCTGACCCCCCCGCCGCAAACTCAAAGCTGCGCGCCGGCTCCACCCTTTCCTCCCTTCAAACAGCCAGCGTTTCCGCGCACAACACATCACGCACGCAACGGACCCAGTGAAAATGTCAGCAGCGCATCGATTAATTTCGGGCGTCCACCCCCCCCCCCCCTCCCATTTTTCCCCCTCCGCAATATTGTAAGAACAAATCTATCGTTTCGTTATTCGCCCCTCTCTCGTACGCTTTTTTGTCTTATTCGATTCTCTCGTTACGTTTTCTTTTCGTCTCATTTTTTTTTACACGCACGGAGCGTCGCTTTTCCCGCATTGCAAGACTCGCGCGAGGAGAAAGCGAACCTCTCGCGGTGCGGGCACCAACAGCACGGTTTCAAGACGCCAAAAAACCAGCCCCCAAAAGCACTCGCTCAACAAGGGAGGGGAACTTCAGAGAACTACCGCAGCTCAACAGTTCTTCTGTTGTGAAGATGGTTTCACATGTCGCAGAACGAAAGTCGACTTACATAACCGCTATTAATCTCCCCCCCCCCCCGTTTTCTATAACGTAGGCCAAAAACGTACCACATACGCTTGCCCATTCAATATTTGCGCAGAGCTTTCGTTTATACGTAACTCGCGTAAACGAAGGCGTTCGTGGTTTTTACGAATGCAATTTGCAACGGGATCGCGTCTTCCCAGGACACGTGTTGGGCTCTGACGAGGGAAGCCTTCCGAAGTGCCTTCGTAATGCTAACGACGCTACTGAAAATACGCGAAAGCAGTCTCCGCCGCCCCGGGGCAGCAAATTTTCGGCGCCAGGCAGGATGGAGGCGCAAGCGGGCAACCTGTTGCCCTCCCAAGCTTGGTCGCCCCGCTAATAAACGTCCGCTCATCTAGAAAATGGTTGTCGCGCCTCCCTTCAGCGCCGCCTCTTACGAGGGAGAGAGCGCCTCGTGTGTAGTAGTAGTACACGTACGACCACATAGCGAGGAAACATCCCATCCGCTAAAAGCATCCACGCAAACGCCGCCAGCGCGATCGCGTAGCGAGCAGTACCACCCTGCGGCTGCAAAATACACGAACGTATGTAATATGCAAGAGACTATCCTGAACGCAGGCAGCACGCCCGCCTCTTGGCTAGCAGCTCGGGCGAGCGAGCGCCAACGAAATCGCTCGCTGATGTACACACAGCTTAGTCTTGCCGCAGCCTGCGTCCCGGCCGTGAACGCGTCTCGCAAACTTCCTCGTTCCTCTTCAATAAGGCGTGCGAACGGAACGATACGCGCGAATCTTGATATATCGGGGAGCACAGGAATGGAACGATCCCCAACACAGGGACCAGACAGTGGCAGCAGCCCTCCTGCCGGCGATAACTGTTCCGCAGGAACCGGCGCGGTGCTATCCGCGTGAAGCCTGCATCGCCGGCGATACTTGCAGATCAAGATCGTGCGTCTTTTCGGGTTCCAACTTAGACTACGAAAAGTAACTTTGCAATAAAACGCTGGAGGATCAACGGAAAACTCCAGTGCGGTGTGCACGAGCCATCAACACCGCCGTGCTAGGCCTAACCGCTAGATCGGGACAAAATTACTCACCTGAAGCTCAAAGCTCTCGATGCGACTGCTGGGCTCACGTGGGGGACCCTCGGTAGATGTTTTCAGGACACACTTGGCGTAGTCTAGCGCGCCGGTGAGGATAATATAGGCCACATAAACCACCGCAGCTACACAGCAAGATCAGCCACGACCGTAGAACGAACACCGAACAGCCAACGAGAGAGCAAAGCTATCCCAGAGTGCACGTCGGCGATACGCGTGGCGACATCTGCGGCCTCGGGGCAAAACACTGCTCAATATGGCCACTCGCAGCGCGTGCTGCGCGTGTGATCGTGAACTGTGGGTGATGTATGCCCAGCTGCACGGCTACGTGGCATGTTGTGATTTGTTCAGCGGGCCTTTGAAGCAGCTGTGATGCTATCCACTGGCCCGAAACACGTGCTGGAAGTGCGTCTACTTATGGTTGTAAATGAGATCGGCAAGGTTCTGTAGCATGGCTTCGTTCTGGCTATGGCTTCGTGTAATTGTGATTATATGCTTAGCAAGGGCGTAACGAGAAATTTATTTGGGTGCCTTTGGGCTCAAAAGATGCAAGATATTCGGGAAGGGTGCGGATGACTCCACCTTTGGCTACGATCTTGCTTGCTTGGATTTAGTTTTCTGAGCAACAGTACTTCCGATTAAATCGTCCTGTCGAGATAATTTTCAGTCGTATTTGGCAGTATTTTACATGAAAGCAAGCCAACGCTTATTTATCGTTCCGCATGAATGTTCTGCCTTTTTTTCCCCTCCTCATTCATGTTCCATGTCTGCTATTTTCAACCGAAATGAACATGCTTGTTATTTTCTAGTATATAAATGTTACAGGAGGCTCATTCACTCAGAACAGCACACAGAGAATCACAAATTTAAGCATACATAGGTGAACTCGACATTTCCCAAATTAATGTTATATCCAATACAAAATTAGTAGTTGGCTCCCAACACATGGTGCTACTTATGGTGAAAACTGCTGAGCATCCTAGACAGTAGTACACAGAGAAAATAGTCTCATGACTAAATCTAGGAAGATAAAGAATGATAATGGAATGTCCTTCACAAGAGCAACCACTGTTCCTCTGAAGAAGAGTGAGTTGTGCTGTACACCACAAGGGGAGAGTTTTCATATTCCAGAAAGAAGTGGGGGCCCAGATGGCCCTTTCACATTCTTATACTCTCTCTCTCTCTATATATATATAATATATATATATATATATATATATATATATATATATATATATATATATATATATATATATATATATATATATATATATATATATAGTGAGAGCCTTACTGAAAGTATTAGAAGGTCAATAAACAAATGTCTATTACATGAAAAAAACTAATTTTCTTGATGCATATAACCCGTACTTATTTTGCGCTAGAGCCAAACAAATGCTTAAATTTTTGTCCCCCTACGACTTCGTTCTCAATGCAACCACGGTGCTAGACTCCCTACTCACAAGAGGAAGGCGGGCGCGGTTGCTAACAATTGTCAGAATTGTGTCGGGGAGGTTGACACCACAAGCAAGCATCACGGCAGGAATCTGTGCAACCATGTGACCGCCCTCAGGTACAGGTGGCATGGAGGATAAGTCGTGTGTGTAAGAGAGTCAAGTGGGAGGCATATGAAATAAATGCAGCAGAGACGGCTTTGAGGTGGGTCGGTCGGATTGGAAAGTAGAGGCAAATCAAGGTGAGAGAGCCGCCTGAACAGTCTATAAGGGCAGAATGAGCGGCTAGAAAATCCATACTTAGAATCATAGAGTTTTCTAATATACACTAGAGGTAACTCTGGCGCTAGTGTCTACGGGAGCTGCAACGCACGGAGCTTCAGCGAGCATGGGAATGATGGGTAGTACACACATTTGTCTAATCTTCCTACTGCTGGCTTGCTTCTGGCTACGTGTGTGTTCGTGTGGCTTAGAGCTGTTTTCTCACGAAACAAAAAATCAGCAAATGTTCAGCGGTTGTGCTTCACTACCTTATTTTTTAAAGCTTACCATTTCAAATCAGGTCATGAAGTTCGAAAGGGTTCGTTCTTTTCTTTAAAACGAAACCGCAACCACCAATAAACGAAGCCGCAAGTACAATTTCGCAAGTACGAAGACTATGCAAATGTGTGTACTACCTATTATTCCCATGGTGGCTGAACAATCGCAGCGCCAGAGTCTCTTCTAGTTAATTTTAGAAAACTCTATGCTCAAAACGTGATGATGAGGGCAATTTTAAATAATGGCGAGAAGAACAGCAGTGCTTCTACCTGAAATAGTCACATAGGCACAGAACGTGCTAGTAATAGAGGCAGTTCCACCGTCGTCAACTCATACGGCTCGGTTTAGAGCGCGAGTGACAACTTTCTTCAGTCGGCAGTAAAGAGCATCACTGATAACCAAGCACCTTCAAACCAATAATGTTAGGAGTAGCTTGTTTAATTAATCAAAGCACTGGGTGGACAAAATGGTACCAGTCCAGCTACAACCAAAAACCGTCATCGTCTTTCTCCTCTCTCATCCAGCCACGCTGAAGCGGCTGTGCCGTATCTATATTTAAAGTTGATGCCTGTGCAGTCCCTATTCCTAACCTCATTTGATAAATGTAGCTCAATATCAGTTCCTTAATAGCACAATTTATTATTACTGCCTATACCAATTATGTAGAATCATGTAATGTTTACA
Source organism: Rhipicephalus annulatus (assembly GCA_013436015.1). Taxonomy (NCBI): domain Eukaryota; kingdom Metazoa; phylum Arthropoda; class Arachnida; order Ixodida; family Ixodidae; genus Rhipicephalus; species Rhipicephalus annulatus. The sequence continues at coordinate 284,196 of WOVY01011626.1, read as the reverse complement.
GAGTAACTGCGCAAAGAACAGACGGGAGCATGAAAAGGAAGAGGGAAGCACGATGAGCACCAGCACAAACTTTTAGAAAAAGCTTTAGTTGATAACTGCGCTTGTTTGTGCTTCCCTCTTCCTTTGCGTTCCCATGCGTTTTTTGTGCAGTTACACCAGGAACAAGTACCAGCTGGCCAAACTTAATACTCTTCATGCAAGCCTGATGACTATTTGCAATTTAATCCCTTAGACACATATAAATACCTCAACTGTGTGAAGTCGACACCTATTGAAACATGTTGACAGACGGTCTGTTGAAGTAGTATTCAAGAATGGTGAATCCAATACAGCCTTGCTTGTACTTAGCAGGAGTATTATCAACAACAAATCTCAGTGTAATAATGTCCACCAACAGCCTAATGGCTATGCAATCATGTATACTTAAATTTTTTTTTAAGCCTGAATTGTAGATGTAGCACTCTATACATGCCAAGAATTCCTATTCCAGGTACACTATAGCAATAAACCTGCCACTGGCATTCAAGCAAAAGGTATACAACTACTGTATTCTTTGATATGGGGTCAAAATATGGAAGATAACAAAGCAACTAGAGAGCAAGTTGAGGACCACACAGCGTGCGATGGAACGGGAGACAACATGAGTAACGTTAACAGATCCGAGGAAGGCAGACTGGTTCAGACAACAAAAAAGGGCTAGCAGATATTTTAGTTTAAATCTTGCCAAGCAAATGGTCATGAACTGGCCACATAATGAGTAGGACAGACAACCACCGGACAGTCAGAGCAACAGCATGGTTACCAAGGCATGGAAAAGGCAGTCGAGGAAGGACGAGAGTTAGATGAAGTTACAAAATTAAGAAGTTCACATGGAAAAAATGAAATTGGCTTGCACAAGATAGGTTAAATTGGAGATCATCACGAGAGGCCTTCGTGCTGCAGTGGACTAAAACAGGCCGAGAGTGGTGATGATGATGTCGCAAGATATTGCCACTGGACCAATTGGTATTACTGCCGTGCGAGCTTCGTGCATGTTATTTTATAATGCTGTTCCCTAACAGCATCACAATGGGCATGTCTCTTGTAATCCGCAAAACTGCTACGTTCATTTATCTTCTGATAAGGTATGTCAATGAACTATCACTATGTGCATCATTGAGGCTAATTGGCTGCTGCTTATTTTAATATTGCCCAAGTTTGTCTGGTAGACCACTGCAGTGTTTAGCAGCAATGACAGACCCAGCAGAGTGTACAGGCCCCTAAAGCAATGTGGCTTATATATATGCCAATACTTTTTCTTATATTCCTAACATTCAACTGTCTCTTCATGCACCATGAATAAATGTGACCTGACGTCCCCTTTTCCTACCATGTGAATTACTCATTGCAGTGCATCAGTGACTGTGGCATTCTGTTCAGGCTATGGGCTCAATTCCTGGCTGTGGTACCTGCACGGTGAAAACTGTGCAAAAATGACACACATATAAAGTGCTTTCATTATACATTGATTTCTGCAAAAGCCTTCCCGTGGAGCCTTCCCCTTCTGTATATCTCATAGCTGTTGTAGTTCATTTGCATGTTAGGGCCCACAGACTAACCGATCGATTAACGTAACACAAAGAACAAAACGCACAGACATGAACTTTGTGTAATTGGCATAATTTACTTCAAAGACACGTACACAGACATGTGCGGCTATGCAAAAGATTTTCACACGACAACATTTCATTCCATCGTTTGCACGCTCTCACACTGACATACAGTAGGCATTCATTCTCATCATCGTGAAAAGTGAAACAGTGCTTCACCAAAGTCAGGTCACAAGTCACTTTCAGATAAGAGTGGCAGTTACGGCCCGCTTGGTGAACGCAGGAGTGAACATAACCATTCTCGAGGAACCGAAAGTATAATGACTAAAATTTACTGGACACACCCATTATCAGAAACGAATGGGGACCAAAGGTCCTATCGGCGAGATCTAATGACTAAAGGCTACAGGCAAGTGGCACATAAGGGTACCCTGCAACGGTTGTATACAAACACACACAAAGACGATTGCACTACTAGTATAAGCTGAAAAGCTGTGAAAGAGAGAGGCCGTTATTTGACAATAAGATAAGCTTGCTGCTTTTGTTGGCCACTGAACCTGCTGGAAAGCTTGCTTTATTATTAAAGAATCAAATGTAAGTATACTGGCACATGGCCCCACCCTCTTTCACATTTCAAATCTAGGCACTGACAGACTCTTTTCATCAAGAATGCTAAGATTTTATCAAACTGGACATTCATTTTTAACAATATTTAGCTGACTTGACCTCTCCGCTCTGCAGTTATTTTTTCTTACGTGGCTATCATTTAAGGTTTTGGTTCTACATGAACTGTAAAATAAAAAATTGAAAACTGAACTATGAAGTACCATGGTTTTTAAAGAGCACAGAGATGTTTTTGTCGAGTACACACACTGCAACATGTTCATTTACGGATATAGATTCATTGTAACCTTTCAAATGATCTTCACTTGGAAGGCTGCCACAGTAAAAATGCTGCACTGTTACTAACACGGACATATTCTGATACGTGTGTTTGAATATTTATTACTTGCTCGTATTTGCGAAACTACTTTTGGATTTAACTGATTAAATTTGATAATAGAGAGCAGACAGTAGACATGTCACCCATGGCATCATTTGAACTGTGATGCAACAGATGAACACTTGGTGTCCCATGAACTTTGCCATGCTGCATGGTACAAATTCAAGTGTGTGCCCCAGTGCAATTTATCAATAAAGCATCTACATTCACTAGCATAATGACACACTTTATCCCAGTAATTTAGCGAGCAATGATGACAAAGAAGGAGCTGCAAATCGTGCTAAGACACCTAACATCACAGAGCCGTCTTGCCTTTGTTGCCATGGAGTGCTCCTGCCTTCAAATTCTGTTCCTGCCCCGCTGTTATATGATTGGTAAATATAAAAAACAAGAAAAGAAAAATAATCACAACATGGGTCGGTCTGAAAAAACTGCCAAGCCATTTGGTGTACATATGGTGATGCAGATGTCACAAAGATGCCATTTTACAGAACTCGTAGGTCACAAACTGGCACTCATTCCTATGCCTCTGAGTGCAGTTATAAGTTCTCAATGCCTATGCTTATTTTTGGGATATGGTGCATCTAATGCAAACATAAGAGCATCAATCTGGTACAGTATTTTGTCTGTGCCTGCCGGCAGGCATGGTTGCCTTGCTCGAGCTTGTAATCAATAACCTTTAACGACAGACAAAGCGCACCACTTCATGGCGAAATTAGATAATGCAAGATTAGCGTGAAGATTAGCGTGATTGTGGAATGACATTTACCACTGATGCTGGCTGTGACGGTTAGGTTTAGGTGTGATGATTATGCGGGTGAAAACAAAAAAATATTTTCACGACCAAATTTTGAGGTACGATCATTACGCAAGTAAATACAACATGTGTTTTCTTACTTGTTGATCAGCATATGCTATTTTCTTTAAGGGCAACGCAAAGGCACCTTTATCCTGGAGTATTAAATTCTACAACAGAAGTTAGAAACATAAGTGGTCGTGTTATGAGATGTCAGAAGCTTTTTCGGCATAATGAAGGGAAAAAAAATCGTACAGGTTAGGCTTATGCAAATATTCAAATACTTTAAATATTCAAACAAATATAATGGTATTCGAATTCACTACTATTAGAATTTATATTTGGGACATTAAACGCCACAAATCAATCAATAAGAATTTATATTATTGCAAATTTCGAAGTACTTAAAGAAGGAATGAATGTAAATTAGTCTGCTTGTAACCCCTGTAAAGGTGGTCTCACTGCAGTGGAGAGGTGCTATGCACTGAATACACCTATCAAAAAAAAATCCGCACTGCCGTGATGCCCCTCTTCAAGGTGAAATGAACATATAGCAATCGGGTCACTTCACCATTTTTTAAGTTTAGAAGCTTGTTATATCAGGCTATATGTTTCAAGTATAGTAAACATTAAACGTAACATATTTTACAAATTCTTACTTGCACTGTGCCGAAATTCTAATTCTGCTACTATTCAAAAATGCAGCCACTGCCCTTGGAACGAAACAGAAAGATATTTTCACATGCCTTGTTTGAATTGTAATACTTAATGTGCAGGTTGATTGAATGACAATTATGCTCTTTTTTTTTACAATGTGATACATACTATTCATATTTTATTCTAAATTATTTGACTAATTCACTATTTGCTTTTAATTAACTTCAAACCTAAAATTTACTATTTGCACAAGCTTAGTACGGTGACTGCTGATGAAAAGAGAGCATAACCACAAAGAATAGGGGCAACACAAAATTAAGCGACTTTCCAACAGTAATAAGGGGGAAATTCTGTGATACAACTGACCAGCTTAAAAACATACATTGACTGCGTATATATTAATGCTCGGTGCTGATGGCTTGTGGCGCAACACAACGGCACTGTTCTGACACCACTGACAAGCCAACAAAGTTACGGTGGCAGAGCAAATGAACCAAAGTCGCGATGACCTATACAGTTGTGCCATGCCACGGCTGAAATCTTCAGCAGTCCGATTTGCGGAACAGTGAAGAGTCGAAAATGCAGGTGTGGTCCGGCGATGCAACCATGGCACCTGCCACAGCGCTAATATCCAAGGCATGCAGTGCAGAGGAGAGCTGCAAGCTGAGCTCTCGCAGCCGCTGTCCGACCACTGCCAAATCTGGATCGGGGTGGGTCATGGCGAAGAACGGTGGCATGCCCGCTCGCTGCTGGCTGAGATGCTGGCAGTAGGCAGCCAGCACGGCCTCCAGGTCTTCATCTTCTCCAGGGCTGTGTTGCCTGCGCAGTGTAATAACGTGCATCAACTTTCTGTTTGGTTACGATGCCTACAGGGGGGCTAGCAGCAAATACTCTGTTTTTTACTTTTGCACAAGGCACATACTGAGTTATCTGCTTCCAGTATTGCAGTATTATGCAACCAGAGTTCACGTTAGCCTGCTTGTATCAAATAAGAGTACCGTAATCTTTCCTATGCTTGAGCCAATGTAAAGCTCCAATTAAGTTAAGATTGCAGATGTGTTCAGAATGTGCATTACAGTCTGTACTTATATGTATGTTGCACTGTGACTGCCAGTTCTGAAACTTGCCACTGTTCATGAGGATGATAGTGTAGTAAGCAGGTAATATTCCCCTTAAGGGGTCCTGAACCACTTTTTCAAGTAACCATCAAACGACCTCATTGACACATTTTATTACTTCATGAGCCGATTGACACAAAAATATCTGGCATTTGCCAAGAACGAGCAGACTTACGAGGTTCTTCCAGACGAGCGCACTAGAACCTACACAAGCAGCTACAGAAAGTGGTAAGGAAGTTACGCCAGCATGCGTCATGGCCTTGAGCGTGTGATGAAACGTGATCGCTCTCTCCTGCTGTGGTGCGGCTCACCGTGTAATTTTAGCATATAATGAAGCATGACACCAGCAGGTGGCAGCACCCTTTGGCACGAAGCACATTTGATCCAACACTGCTCCTCATTTTTATGTCGTCTGTAGATAAATAGCATGCCTCTGTACGCAGAGAGCATGCTCGAGTAAATGGTAACTTCTCGTTCCGCTTTTAATGCACAACTGCAAGATTTGGCTGAGTTGTTTGCAGTGATGTATGCTTTCTGTAGGATGGGCTCGCTTCTTCCCGAACCTGAGGGGCTGTTCGAGGCCTCTTCGAAGGATACCTCGAAAACCATGGTCATCTATGCAAAGGCTAAGGGATATGGCTGTGTATTTAATGTCTGTTCGTCGCAGACTAAAACAAAGGCTCACCCATGTAGGTGCCTGGCTACTTCGGCCCATCGTCTATCATTTAACAGGGAAGCCAGGGTGTCCTCGGGGTCGGCCGATTCAGCACCCTCGGGAGGCGGCGGCGACAGTCGCTCGCTCTCTGTGTCCTCGATGGAGCGCAGGACCTCGCTGCGCACGGCTGTCAGCTCCTGGGACAGGTCAGCCAACTGCCACTGAGGCGCAGCCCAGCCCAGCTGCTCGAGCAGGCGTCGATAGCCTTCCAGCAGCAGCAGGACCTATAAGCAAAGTGTCTAACTTTTAAAGTTGTGCTCCGAGCTACTATGCACCAAAACAACACTATTATGAGGCATGTAGATGAAGATTCACACAATACAGGAGAATCTCGGAGATACGAATCTTAGGGGGGGGGGGGGGGGGGGCAAAAATATTTGTATCACCCAACGTTTCTCATCCCCAAAAACCTAGCAAAACTTTCAAACCACAATATGTAAACTCAAAACATCGATTTCCATCGAAATTACTTGCATATGTCTTTTGGGGAAACAAGTGAACGGAACTTCGTATGAGTCTAAGTGAAAACTCGGTCTAAAAACCAAGTGCCCAGGTTTGCTCCACCACAGTCATAAACAAACAAAAAAAAAACACCAAAATACTTTGTGTCTTTTTATATCTTATCTACTGCTGTGTTACACATGTGCCTTCATAGCTGTGCAGTCTCAACGATCTTGTCGATGGCGACTATGGTTTCATGAGTAGCGACTGTGGCAAACTGTATTTCTGCTTTCAGTTTGTGTGAACTGGCCACGCACGTGCCCCTGAAACTGCACTGTTGCTGTCTATGACAGCGTCTATAAACAGCATCTGCTACAGTTTTGTCTGCGGTGGTTGCGTCAAGCACCGTCGCTGTGACTCGGTTAAAGTTGAACATGCGTCTACTTTAGGATTACTTCCACACCCTCTGAAGCATGCTGCTGTACGTTGTGGCTTGATGGTTTCGCCACCCAAATTCATAACACCTGTTGCGATGCGACAGAACATCTGAATTTCGGCCCACCGAACACAATAAAATTTGGCTGGGAAATTTCACGCATTCATATCAGACTAAAATTCATATCACTGGGTTTGTATTACCAAGGTCCTACAGTGATAAACAATCCGAGGTTCTTTAATGTGTGCCAAGACCAAGTACAAAAGTGTCTCTGTATTTCGGCCCCTTTGAAATTCTGCCGCCTTGGCTGGGCACTGAATCTAAGCCATGATGCTTAGCAAGTGCATACCAAGCTTGGTAGGGCAGAAAATGAACAAACTAAGATTGTAAATGCCAATGCAACCTTGATCTTGCAACAACTCACTATGATGCCACAGATTTCAACATTATCTGCTAGAGTCCAGGTTATTCTTTAGTGGTAAAAATTAGAGCTGTGCGCATAGCAATATCATATTTACTCGCGTAATCTTCGCACTCGCATAATTCTCGCACCCCCACATCGCCCACGAAAAATACGATTTCTTTTTTTCCTCGAGCAATTATCGCACCCCCGAAAACTGCCGCAATAATGTCGCCTGCTCGTTCCAGCCACTGATAATGATAGCGCGCGCCATCTGGCGCCATCTCTTAAGCATCAAGCGTACTATTGCACGCAAATTCAATCTAATTTAAGCCAAGCCGAAGTGGCCAGTGCGCATTGCGCCGTGTTTTACATGCTTTGTGTCGGTAATCTTGGCACGTTATGGGGCGATACTGAAGCTACACGGCAAATTCGAGTTGCAAGTGATAGACCATGCGCTAAACGACGGCAACAGGGCCGCCGGTAGGCCCTTCGGAGTCTACAAGTTTTGTGTTCGCTACTAGTGACGGTAGCTGAAAGCCACCAAGACGCGTTTGGCCTGCCGTGGGCCTAAAACTGGGATTTATAGTAAACTTTATTTCTTCAGAAGGAAACTGTGGATAATTCTGTTGAATAGCCATCAGCCCAATACTGACGTCCTACGCTTACCTTTTGAGGGCTCCTGTTGAGCGACGAAAGGTACCGCTACGCCCGCAACGCCCACAAGCCTTGCGTATGGTATTCTGATTCTCGACTATTCGCTTGCACTTTTTGTGTCTCAAATAGTTCTTGCCTTGTGTTGAACCTCTGCTTTTATTGTTGAGGTAAGTTCTAACTAGTACTTCTTAAAGCTTGCTGTAAGTTGCTGGTGTGGAAATCCCAATTTGCGGCCACTTCGTTTTCTTTTTCGCTCTGTACGTTTTCGTGGAAAGTTTTCCCCGCGTAAATCTCGCACCCCCCAACTTTGCATCAATATTCCGGAGAAAAAAAAAAGTGCGAGGATTATGCGAGTAAATACGGTATTTCGGGCACCAAGCGAATTCAAATATTGAAGTGCGAGTTCGAATTGAACAGAATATTTCCAAGTACCAAATCCAGATAAAGGGAACTGCAAAGATTATAAATATATTCTTAAAGGGGCCCTGCAACACTTTTTGTGCATGGTCAGAAAACGCTGCCGGTTGGCAGTAGAGGCTATAATATTTGGCTCCTGACAACACGCGAGCCAAATATTATAGTGCAGCACGTGGCCTGGAATTCACAATAAATTACCCAAGCCAGCTAAAAATTGCTTTCTCTTCGCTCGACAAATCACGGAATATGCCCAAAAATCACACGTGAATTACCCATCTATCAGCCATAGGCCGATTTAAACATGGCGCGCTTGCTCGTTACAGAGATTGCTGCGGGAGGCCGCTACTTGTCCACGCACGTGCGCGCGATCGCACTGAAAAAGCAGTGCATTCGAAGAAAAAAGTGCTCAAGGTCATGAGGTGCGTGTGACGTTTTTCTGGGGCCCTGCCATCCCTCCCTGCTTAGCATCCCACGCATTCGTCGGGACGAGAGGAGAAAGAATGCAATAGCATCATTCGACAAACCTTTGTAACTCCACTCGCACTGAATGGATTCTTAAAATTTTTGCGGCGTTGAACTCAAAAGGCAATAAGCTTTTCCAGTGAATTCATTCCGTGGTTATTTTGAAAAGCGCTTCAGGGGCCCTTTAAGAGATAGCAACATGAAAGTTTCTTTTGGCTAGGTTGACGAAGCGCTTGCACGGTGGTGTATTTTGGTTGTCTTATCAAGAATCAGAAAAAGCCGAGACAAAATCGATTTGTGTACACAATTAGGTGTAACCAAAGTGTTCCTGATGAGATTTCACATGTGAAAGGCAAAGATGCTATTTCCTCAGCCTCTCCTCTTTACGCTTCTGTGGAACTGACGTGGTAGACAAGAATGTGCTCCCTTCGTGTCTGGAGTTCCAAATCTGCCTCGTAGAGGTCAATATATAAGAACATCTGAAATTTTGGATACTAAAAATCCTCAGCGTCCAATTTTTCAGACTCATGCCCAAATTTCAGGTCCAAAACAGCATTATATGAGCCCCCACCTCTGTCACATCTATAATCTACATGTTGGAACCGGTATTTTCTTGAGTCAATACATTGTGACTACGGCACAGCTTGAAGGGCAGCTGTGCCGCCTTTCAAGTAATGTAATGGTGTGAAACACATTGAAAATCTGAAGGGGCACCGTCATTCGGATGACTGTATTTGTCTTTGGAAAGTTTGTCTTTTGGAAGTCACCGTCGCGGCAAATCCTAAACGATCGCTGATTCCCGGTTGAGACCTATGACAAGCAGCAATTTTTGGGTCGCCCCTGCTTCACAAAGTGTGCCATGAAGAGCTGTGCTGTTTCTGCAGAAAAATATCCATGGTCGTGGGTTCACTGTGCTGCTTTTTGTGCAGCTGCTCATTGCATAGAGCTTTTATAGAGTTGGCATGTTTAAATTTGGGTGCGGTGCCCTTGTCTGTTTCGTGGCCGATCGTGTCAAGGGTACACAGTCCAGTGGATATCTGCCCTGAATGTAAAAACACCAGTTTCCCGTACCGGTAAAAATTTCCCGAAGCGGTGCAAAAGCTTTTTTAGTTGTTTGGCCAGCCGTGCACGGATGCACGTTGTGTTGGCTGTCATATTTCACTGCAAGCTACGTCTATGTTTTTTTTTGTTTTCTGTGAAGGGATCGGCATCTGTCTTCATGCTTTTACGTACCTCACAGCACTTGTCAACAAAATCCATCAGGGCGCCACACTTTCCATCGGTAAAGTTCACTTTAGTGCACCGTTCAACAATAAATGCAACTTCATCAAGAAATGCCGTAAAACTGCTCGATTCAATAAATCAAGTAAAAATTTAAAATAGTGACATAAAACAACAAATACTGAATCGGGCACGAAAATACCATCAACAAACACAGCAAGAATGTACAATGTGTCAAAATAATAGAAGTGACCTTACGACCCCACTACGTCAATGTTCTTGCAACAAAGCTAACTTATTGCTGCTCAAGGAGATCATACCGTAGCAAAAATTTACCTACCCTCATTTCCAGGGTATATAGCTGACAACTTAAGGTCACCTTTCATAAGCCACACTTACGACAAGATAAGGCAGGATTTTGATGCTCACCTTATGCTTTTTTTAAACCTTTCTCTTCCTTTTGTAAGTAACCTTACCGCGATAAGTTAAGGTAGGTTCATGAATATGGAGATTATAACATAGTGTTTAGAAATACTCTCCAACAGCTTTTTTTCTAATATCGCTTCAAAGCATTTCAAAAGTATTATAGAAATATTTTTAAAATATTTGATTCAATTTGCACTCACTTTTCAATAGTCGCGCTCGCTTAGCACCTCAAATTTCGCAATTCGCACAGCTTCACTGATTAGTTTGAACTGATTCAGTGTCACATTCAGAAAAGTAAGAAGCCTCTAAAACATGGCCGCTGCGGTGACCTGAAAGTGCAGCCGGTAGAGTGCACGGCAAAGGTCAAGGCGCTGCTCCAGGAGAAGTTCCTGGGAGAGTGCTTCGCCAAGGGCCTCCAGCTTGGCACCCGAGCGCACAGCGTCCGCTGCCTCGGCCAGATGCTCCCGCTTCTCCAAGAACGTCTCCCAGTGCTCTTGCTCCTCCAGCACTAAGCAACGCAGACGCTCTGTCACTGCTCCTCCACGTCCCTGATAGCATAATGGGAAAACAAAATTAAAGCCAGTTCCACACCATGAAAATTGTTGGACAGGGAAATTATAAGCACGTGCGTGTACGTGATTGGCTAGCGAGGTCAGTTGCATCATCATCAACATTCAGCCTCACCACATCATCATTTTGAGATCATCATAATTTCTTTTTTATTTTCTTAATTCACTCTTCCCTCTGGTAACTTGACCTGCATAACTGCTCTTACTACTACTACTACCACTACTACTACTACTACTACTACTACTACTACTACTACTACTACTACTACTACTACTACTACTACTACGACGACGACGACGACGACGACAGCACTGACAACAGCAAAGGGTACACTAAACTTTACTGTAAAAGCTTGTGCTGATTTGCCGGAGCCTGAAGTCGAATTATCCAATAGGTTAAAACCAGAAGCCATGTTAAGAAGGATAGGGCATGCGAACATGGACACACGAGAGAAGTCTCGACACCACAAGTGCCGTTGTCTCTCTCATGCCCCTGTTTTGACGCCCCGTCTTTTTTAAATCAATAGCTACCGGCTAGCTCGGCTCTCCTGTTTTCAAGAACCAGAAGCAGCAGTCGCATCAATAACCATAAAATTAAGCTAGCTTGGTAACTTTATAACCACAAGCACAATAATTTGCGTGAAGTTATTGACTGTTATACGACCACTTCAGGCCTTATATTTTGTTACGATATACTGTGCCGAAATGCAACTGCAAATCCCAAGTTCTTGCAGTGAGGTATAATAACAAGTCAACACTATGCGAGCGAGTTCATGTCCATTTCTGTCCCTGTCTTGCCTAATGGACATCAAATGAATCTCTATTTTCTCACGAAAAATTACATCATAAGATAGGTACTTCAAAACGAGGTCCCAAATCATATGGCTGAGAGGAAACTGGTGGAAATCCACTGGATATAAATACAAGAAATGGCAGCAATAGTCAAACAAATGTTTAAACAATACAAATATAAAAATTAACATGGTAAACCATTAAAACAACTGTGACAATTACATAAATGTAAAAAGAGTAAGGAACAGCGAAATAGATGCTTAGACTCTGTTTAATAATAATGAATAAGGGAAAATAGTTACATTCTAGACACTGCTAAAGAAACAAACGAGAATTGTTTAGCACCTAATGGCATGTTATAACAAAACTGAGTAGCTACAAAGAAAACAGTATGTTATATGGGACAAGAAACTAATGAAAAATGAATGAGATGATAACGCCCAAGCTTTAGGTGATGGCGAGAATGGCACGTACAGCTCATAAATATGACAGTAAATGAATACAAATTTTGAAATATGCAGATTTGTTGCAGAACCTAAAACTAAGTTTCTTTACTAAGTAACCTACTAAGTAACCTTTTCTTTAATAAGTTATCAGCCCCAGAGTGCGCACAACAGCTGCAAGCAAAGGCTAAGTTGATCAGCTCTTCTTTTCCAACATCTATAGAAGCACCACGGCATATTCAGAGTTGATTGGGCACACAGAATAACATTTGCCCATTACTCATGATCCATCAATGCTTTGTTCCACTTACAATAATACATTTTGCTGCAGAAGGCTGATACTAAGGTGAGAATGAGTAAAGTAAGAAAAAGGAAAGGTATAATGTTGCTGTATAATTTGTAATTACGGCTAAGTTCTATATTAAATCATACGTAACATTGCCTTAAATCCAGTAATTGACATGAGGATATGCTGCAATAAATAGAACAATAAATGCAGATGCCATGCCTGGTGAATTCACTTACAATGGAAGTCACTTGTGGGTCCACATAGACGAAGGGCAGCTCTGCTTGAGTGGCCAGCACATCAAGCATGTTGAGAAACAGGGCAGTCACACGGCGGAGGCAGTCGGTGCCAGAGAGCAGCTGACAGCACTCTCGTGTCATTCGGGAGACCTTGCGGAATGACTCTCGTAGCAGGCGCCCCAGTGTCTGATAGATGGAGCTGGTGTCCTCTGGAGAGGCAGCCATCAAGCGATGTAAGCTCGCTCTCCAGGCATCTTCCGCGTCATCAAGCGGCGGTGCAGTCGCAGTCAGTGGTGAGAAGCTAGGTGAAGTGTTGCTAAGAGTGAGGTCGCCGTCGCTGACAAAGCTCTGTGAAGATCCAGACACGGGACTCCCAGGCCTGCGAAAGTTGCCTTTGAGAGGCAGCGAAATCGCAGGGAACACGAGACTGCTAGTGCAGCTTGGCAGCTCCGAATGATCGTAGAGAGGTGAAACGCTGCCAGCATCATCATCGGACGACTCTTCCCGTCGTGGTGTGGTGACACTGTAGCGCACTGTGATGCTGGAGTCAGATCCAGAAGGCTGGACTACGCCTGAGCACTGCGCCTCAAAGTTGGGTGGCGACCGGCGCCGTACTCCCCAGTTGAAGTTGTCCATGCTTTCACCTTCCTGACTTTCCAGCTCATACTCGAGGAAATCAAAGTCCTTGAAGATTCCGAACTGCTGGTCACTGTGTGTGCCGTCATCCAGCTTGCTGTCCGCAGAGACGTCGTTGTTGGTGGCAGACACCTCCTCCGTGCTGCTACACATGGAGGATTGACGCTCGGCCACATCGCTGGTCTGGCTGAAAATCACAGAGGGGCTCTTAGGAAGCCCAACACGCTGGCCACAGGCCGTCAACAGACTGATCAGATGCTCACGAGTTCGTCCCTGTGAGAGCCATGGGCGCCTCCAGCCCCCGAGAGAGCCATTCTCACTGAAGGAATGGTTGTGTGACAGGCTGCGTCTGGGGGAGCTTTTTTCTTCTTTGGTCTCGTTTGTCTCCTCTTTGGTGTCTGGATTTAGGCCTACGACTGGAGTTATGGAGAGGTCAAACGTAAAGTCAATGGTGCGACCCGGCAGCTCTCGTTTTGCAGAGAACTCCGAGTCTGCAAATGAAGTGCTGGAGGCGATACTAATGCAATCGGCTGTAGTTACACCTGAAAGGGATGCAGGAACTGATGAAGGTGGCGCAGCCAAGCTGGACGATCGAGCCACAACGTGCTTCAAGATCTTCAACACGTCCTTCCAGTGAGAGCCCTCCACGTGACGAGCAATGGCTCGCAGCAGGTCGGCATTGATTGTCTGTGCTGCGCTTTGGATGTCCATGTAGAGAAGGATACAGTAGAGGACATTCAGCATATGCTGCATCAATGAGGGAGGTCCTTTCTCCACTGTCTCAACAAGGAAAGAGACAATGCCAATAAATACATGAGAGTAGGCATCGTAGAGGTACTTGACCACACACTTGGTCCACTGCAGGTTCTCTTTGCTAAATGAGTGCTGACTGTAAAGAGTCATCACAGTGGCAAGGTTCTCCAGCTTTTGTGATCGCTCCATGCACACATGGGCAATCGCCTTTGCCGCACGAACGCACAGCGGAGCAGGGTCATCAAAGTTTAAGAGCAAATATGGCAGCAGGGCCATTACGTGAAATGGGAAAGCCAACGATTCAGTAGGGTCAACAACTGGCACATCTAGGTGATGGGTCAGTTGGCAAAGGATGTTGATTGTCTGGTCAAATGCAGCCGGGCTAGTGCAACCCTTTAGCAGCAAGGCATGCAGCCCAGGAAAGCCAGGCCACTTCATCTGGTGCTGTATTTTGTCTACTTTTTCAAGGAAGTCTGCATTCTCCAGTGGTTGCTTGCTAAGCACCTTTTCTAACAATCGCAGGGCGAGTAGGAACTCGTGCTCATAGTCAGAATCCAGCAGAGACACAGCAATCCAAAAGAACTGTGCCAACAGAGTCATCCTATCCTCTTGGGTATACTGCTCGTCGGCTGTCTTTAATGAGAGAGCACTGCGAGAACGTCCGAGGCTGTTTCCACGCAACCTTGCCTCATCATCAGTGTAAGCCCTTGACCTGGACTCACGGCAGTCGGATGTTGGACTTTCTGGCAGCTTTTTGCCAGAATAGGAGACTGAGTATGAAGTGCTGCGGATGTGAGAAACAAATGGTGTTCCAACAGGCGAGTCTAAGGGTGGGGGAGCACTCCTTCGGTTATCTTTCCCCGCGATATTTGGTGCAGACTGGAATATCTCTCTCATCAAGTCATCAATCCTGAGGTTTGTGTCGAGAGAGTCAACACCTTCCTCAAGTGTCAGCATTAGCTCTGTCACATAGCCCTGCATGTCTTCTCCCTGTTCGGCAACAGTTTCGACAAGGCGTGACAAGATGTCAACCAACATGCGTGTCGTTATTGGCACGCGCAGTGCACGAAATATCTGCAGCGAACGACCAGCGTAGTGACGTGACGAGCATGAGAGCGCAAGCTGGAGGGCAACTTGTGCCCACCGCTGCTCAATGTGAGCCTGTGGAAGCGAGTCAGTGAAGACAGTCGCTACATGATGAACAAACGTGCTCAGCTGTTCTGCACTCTTCACGGACCACACTTTTGCTGTAATGTCCTCGTAAGCCCACAAGGCTGAGTCTTTCTTGGAAGCGAGAAAGTCAATGAGCGCCTTGATCGTTCTTTCAATGGGTCGAGAACAACAAAAGTCTTGCTCTATGTCTGTGCCACCCAGCTTGATTCGCACTGTAGACTCAGAGTTTGACTGGTTAGTGCCAGACTGTGCATTGGTTTGGCATCCTGTGGTTGTGACAGTTGTTGTCATAGTTGTTGCTGTTGACGATAACGTATTCGTGTTGCACTGATTGGTTGACGATTGGTCTTGCACTGATGTGGTTACAGCTGCTTGAGTGGTTGGAGCAGACGACGTGGCATCATTCAGTGACACTGGCTCTGTAAAATTGATGGTGGAGAGCATGCGTGGCTGGGAATGTATTCCATAACCCAGTTGGCGAACACGGTTGTCGAGAAGGATGCGTGCTATTCCCAGGTGGTCCCGGTGCTGAGCCACGACAACAAGCAAGTTGAGCAAGAGACGAGAACAGTGTTCGTGCACAAGTGGCCGAGCGTGATCGAGGCCAAGGAAAAGCACATGCAGTAGCATGGGCAGGTGAGGACCCCAATCCAGTGGCACGCCGCTCACCACCACATCGGTGAGTAGCATGACAGCCAGGTTACACCTGGACAAAGAAAGACAGCAGAACTTTATGAACACAGACTACTACAATCAATGCAATCGTCGTGGCACTTTATTGGACTATCAGATATCCTCATAGATTGCCTAATAATTTTGTGAAAGCTGTGATACCAACATGCCTGTACAATGGTCAAAGCTTTTGCATTACTGTTTCAGTTAAAACATATGGTATATCATCTATCTACATCAATTATACAAGCACATTCCATAGAAGATCTTTCGCACACGTTAAAAGCAGGCAAAACAATAAGCTACTTAACATCAAATTGCTAATACAATATGAGATCGATAGATGGCGCTCTATGCTCAGTATAGGTCAGACCAGAATGTAGGTCAACCCCCCAAACTGTGAACATCCGAAAAAGAAATTGAAAAAAAGATTGCAAATCACCGCGGTGCACCTTTACCTTAGTGAATACGCAACTTAACCACCTATACTGTGGTGATATTTCTTTTATGTGTAGTTCAATTCCAGAAGGACACAAAATGCTGTCACTCAGACTCGACCGAACTTGAGTCCGACGTCTGTTTTTCACTATTAACGTCCCAGAGTGCATCGTCCTCAGTTCCATTCAATGCGTTACTTATGAAGCATTTGCGGAAACCCAAAAGTATGCTGCCTCAGTGCAAAGCCCTTCCGCTTCATACATTGGCGCACCCACGATGGCGATCCCTTGAATTACACCCTCATGAGTCCAGAGTCGCACGCTATATTGAAAGCTTTCACGCAGATGCACTTCCCTGTCACGGGTAGCGACCTTGCACGCAGCTCCCAGACGAATTCGGCGAATAGCGTTTCCAGTTCGGGCTACACTGCAGTCTGTTTTTCTTTAGTAGCTGCAGGATATGAAACACTGCTTCTGGCTCCACCAGTATATGATGCTTTTCTCCAATGCACCGAATTTCCATTGTGCCACCAGGTTGCCGTGTGCTTCGGCATACTCGATAACTTTTTTCTAGGCTTGTGCAAATATTCGATTGCTTTGAATATTAGAACAAATGATAGAGCATTTGAATTTGCTTCAATTCTAATTTATATTGTTGAAAATTTCGAAGTATTTGCAATGAATGAATAAGTGCATATTAATCCGCAAGTAACCGCCTGTAAAAGTAATTTCACTTCAGTGCTAAACGGTGAAAGCACCTATCCAGAAAAAATTCATTTTGCCGTGAAGCCTCACTTTACATTTAAAGGGGCCCCGCGACACATTTCGAGCATGACCAGAAAACGCTGACGATCAGTGGTCGAGGCTACTGAGAACACGCGAGCCAAATATTATAGCGCAGCACGGGGCCTGCAATTCACAATAAATTCTCAAGGTCAGCTAAAAATTTCTCTCTTTTCTCGGCAAATGACGCCATAAGCTCAAAAATAACTAGTCACAATCGTTGTGTCAGCCATTGGCTGATTTGAACATGGCACGCTCGGTCGTTGATGGAGCTGCCGCGGGAGGCCATGACTTGATCACACATACGTGCGCAATCGCTCTGGAAAAGCTGTGTATTCGAGGAAAAAAGAAAAAGCGCTGAAGGCCACGAGGTGCAAGTGACAAATTTTTTTTCTCCATGCCATCCCTCCCTTCTCAGCTTCCAGCGTTTTCATATGAGACGAGAAGAGACATTGCAAGTGCAGCATGCGAAAAATCATTGCAAATCTGCTCGTACTAGACAGATTCTAAAGCTTTTTGTCGCAATGAATTCGTGAAGCAATGAGCTCCTTTAGTGTACTCATTCTATGGTTACTTGAAGAAGTGTGGCTAGGCTCCATTAAGTAAACATACTACCCTCAAATCGATTCGTCATACTTTAAGCTTAATAGCTTGTTATGACGGCTTATATGCTAAGTATAATAAGTTTTAAAATGATATGTATTTTACAGGTTATTACTTGCATTCTACCGAAAGTCAAATCCTGCTACTATTCAAAGTTGTTTCGACTTCCTTTGAAGAAAAAAAAAAGGCATTTGCATAGAGGCCTTATTTCAATAAAAAAAAAATATTGTGCAGGTTATTTAGGCTATGATACATATGGACATTTTTCTTTGTATATCATATTACTATTCGAATCCGATTCGAAATTATTCTACCAAACTCCCTATTCGCTCAGAACCTTAATTTCACTATTCACACAAGCCTACTTTTTTCTTAAAGCTTATCATAAACTGCCGTCGACTACCACTCATTTCTGAAGGAAATAGAAAAAAGAAAACAGCAGACTGACAGCAGATAACCGAGGCAAAGTGGTGTTGCTAGAACACTGCAGGCCTTGCCTTGCCCAACGGTGCCGCTGCTGATGCTTATGATGGCAATAGACACTGTTGACTTCAGCTGCCCATTGTTGATTTCCATATTTTTTTTTTTCTGCCAATGATTAATGTATAAGACAAGGGTCGACATTTCATTGGTTTTTTTTTTAAGAAAATTCAACCTATATTTCGTTATTTTTTATTTATTTTGTACAATACTGCAGACAGTAGTCCAAGCAGGAGAGGATATACATAAACGCACACAATGAACGATAAGATCAAAACTTTCTGCGTAGCAAAGGTGAAGGAGATGTTAATGAATTCCACTCTGTGATTGTTGAAGGGAGGAATAAATGTATATATACACTCAAACTTCGATATAACAAATCCGGATAAAACGAAATATTGGTTATAACAAAGTAAATGAAAAGTGGTCTCGCAATAGATTTAGTGTTAAGAATAAACCTTTATAACGAATTTTTGGGTATAATGAACTCATGTTCATGTAAGATTCAAGTTTGTTATAATGACGTTCGAGTGTAAATGCGTTTAGGGTAGTTCCACAGTTAGTTATTTTCACAAATAGCATGGCAGATTAGTGTCTTTGCAATCTACCCAAATGAAAAGTCACGGTCTTGCCGCAAGGGCAAAGCAATGAATGTGACAGAAACAAACAGAAATGTTACACAAAGTAAGGCTGACAGCTAACTCCTCCAGCGTGCTTTCTCGTGGTTTTTATTACTTCAACAAAAGTTGAGCAGAGAGACATACATACGGAGGTATAAGCCATCAACTGATCTCTCTAACGATAAGCGTGCGTGATCGCACCTGAAACCATGCAGCTCCCCTTTTTTCTAAATGGGCCTATGGTACGACAAATAATGGCTGGCATGTTTTCTTTTCTAGAGATAAGTACCTGCCAGCTGTGCCCGTACACTTTCACTCCCACATAAAAGATATGACATGCTGGACAATGTTATTAATTTGGACTTCATATAAATATCACGTCGAAGCCAACAGCTAAAATGTGCTGAGAGTGTCCATATATAATTGCTATCGCGATGAATGTCAATACGTAGCTGCCAACGCCACGAATCCAACACATAAATTTATTTTGTCCTTGGGAAGGCTGAGAGAAAGCCTTTTATTGATGTAGCATAATGCACAATGCTGCCCAACCTCAATCATTTAAGATAATAAATGTGTGGCCTTAAAAAAGAAGTATGCCACTTATTGTGCCTGAATGCTCATTGCAGCAGTGCCCAAACAAAAAAAGAAAAATGTGTTTAAAATACTACAAAAGTGGAAAGATGTCTCGCTTTCGGCTTATAGATCATTCAGACACACCATTGTGTGCAAAACGATGGAGTATGCAAGGAACCACGCACCTGTGAAAGCCTACCACAGGCAGTGAGCTTTCAGGAAGGAACTCGGACAGTGGTGCATAGTAACCGCCATACTCTGGCATTGGCAGGGGATGCGGCTGAGGCGTCTCTGGCTTTGCTTCTTGTTCGGCAGCCCGACGCAGTAGGGCAAAGTTGTCCAGCACTTCTGGCTCCTCATCTGGCTGGGAGTCCTGCTTACAACAGAGGTAGTAAAAAGTTTTTTTCAAACTATGTGCAAACTGCCAGTTTAATATTGGCAGTTGGCACATAGTTAATCAAACAGGGATTGCGGCTGATACCAAATGTGTTCAGGAGAGCCTGGGTGTGCACCAAAAATGACTGATAAGTGGTGTTGTGTAAATATTTTACATTTCGAATCTCTTTTAAACAGTGTTTACTATTAGATTCAATTCACATTAAAATTTTACTATTCGAACTTCCCGAAGACAAATACAGTCAACAGGGCTGTACCCAAAAAATTTTTTCGGGGGGGGGGGGGGGGGGTATGTGTGGAATGGGAATGGTTAACTTCGGCAACTGTAGGTCGATGTGAAAGCGTGTAAATACTTTAGTATCACCCAAAAAGATAAACCATGAAAAATTTTCATTGGGTGTCCAAACCCCCTTAACTCCCCCTAGTTACGGCCTAGACAGTCGACGTCAGAGTGGCGGTGGCTCCTTCAGATTCTTAATATGCTTTATCCCATCACACACTCGTATTGCGGCAAAAGTACCTTTCAGGCTCTGCTACATTCGCAAATTTTCTGACTCGAGAAAATGTTGGTTCCAACATGAAGATACTAAGATGTAGCAAAGGTGGGGTTTCAAGTAATGATCTTTTGGACCTGAAATTTGGGTAGGAAGCTAGAAAAATCAGATGCCGAAAATCTTTGGCATCGAATTTTATATAAGCTCTTATACATTGACTTCTATGAGCCAGTATCCCAACCCGGAATAGAAAGGAGCTAACATTGTCCACCCTATCAATTGGGCTTCCACAGAAGTTGAGGGAGCAGGTAAGGCTGAGGAAATAGCATCTCTGCCTTTCGCGTGTGAAGTGTTGTCACAAGACATTGGTTGCAACGAATCATGTAAATAAATACAATGCAGGCTCTGCATTGGCACAATCTTGATAATACAACTATAAAACACCACACTGCCCAGCGTTTCACCAACCTAGCCAAAAGAAACACTTTCGTGTTGCTGTCTCATAAGAATGTGTTTAAAATTCCTCTTCAACTTCTTTCCGCAATTTCACATCGATGTACATTCAAACCTTGATATAATGAACATAGATACAATGAATTATTGGTTCTAACGAAGTAAATGAAGAATAGTCTTGTCACAGATACAGCGCTACAGATACACATCTATAACAAATTTTCGTATATAAAGAAGTTATTTCTTGAGCAGATGTGACTGCTAAAATGAGGTTTGAATGTATTTGAAAAACATTCGATTCACTTTAATATTCGAATTGGCTTCAGACCCAAAATTTTGCTATTCGCACAGCTCTACTGACAAGTCTACTGGCAGGCATTGAAGCTGTTTTGTACGTGGCTGTGATGAATCGAATATTTGAGTAGAATAAGAAAGTGTGAATTCGTTTTCAGACTGCCCGATTTTTCAGACAATTTTGCGGTCCCTAGGGAGTCCAAAAAAATCTGACGTGACTGTAAATCTTCAATGGCCTTAATGTTGTAAAGTATGAGAGTACCCAATATGCCATTATTCATCATTCCGTAGAGAAGCAAAATTACTGTAAAGGATCTGTAAGACATTATGTTTCCTTTATTGATGCTGTGGCTGAGGATAAAGAATTATAGCTGAGGCCTTTGAGGTGGAAAGCAAGCGTTAGACCACTCATCCATTATGTAATTTGCATCATTTGATGCCTGGTGTTGTTTTACTTCTCTAACGTGTCGTATTACACCTGTCAGTGACATAATGCGATTATTTGCCCAAGAAAATGCCTGTAGTACAGGTCTTTCTGCAAAAGAGCTTGAAGCACTGGGCTGGCTTTTTGGTAGAATACTCAGCTGCCAAACAGATGGCCTGTGTTCAGGTACTGCTAGATCCTGGATTACTTTTTCAGAGTTGTGCACGAAAGTGGCTACACACACTCGCGACAGTGGCCAAGGCTGACAATTGTGTCACCGAATGAACTGTTGTTGTGATCGCATCACAGTTCTTGCAGTAAAAGCTGGAGAGCATCAGTGAAAGCACTTATGCGAAAAACTTTCTTACCCTGGGCTCGTCAGTAGACAGCAGCATCGAGCGGTCTTGTCGCGACCGGTCGCTAGAGTTGCTCCGCAGAGAACCACCTCGACACTCGTTTGACCCGTCCTCCGTGCTGCGTCTCTTGGTGTGCAGTGTGCCACGTTCCTGGCCAACATCTGGGGCCTGCCACGAAATGGCACGACAAAAATTGCAACCTCACATGGGCAGTTAAAGTGACAGAAAGCTCGGTCGTATGACGCAAACATCTCAGCACATTTGCATAGTCATTTCTATGTCGTACCCACGTTAGACATGCCTTGCTCTTTTGTGCAGTGACTATTATGTACAGTCGAAGGCACTCACAAAGGCCAGCCGATCTAGCAAACAAAGCAGAGCTCTGAATGTCTTATCCCCTGATAAACGATAAGGAGTAATCATTTTTCACCTTTTAATTGTAGATAGTGGGTGTTCATCTATATAACAAGCACAATGAACAGCGATTATTTTTGTGCTATACGCACAGGACAGAAGTACCAAAGTGGTTCATTGATCACTTTGCAACAGAAGCTTTCTGAATAGGCTTTGACAAAAGCTTTTTTCATAGCTACGTTCCACATGAGAAAAAATGAATGTGAAGAAAGTGAGTAAACTTATTGACAGGCAGCAATATGTAATGTCATAAATATGTGGTGATGCTGTGACGAATTTCAATGTGTCAGCAAATGAGACAGCATTCCAAGTTGCACCAGATTTATGAATAGAAAACCGAGAGTACAAATACACCATGTAACACTGGCACCACATGTGCAAATATTGTTGAAAGTCACAAACAATAGAAATATTTCATGAAGGTTTACCTAATGCTTTCAGCCAGAAGTATATATCAAATAATATATTCAGAATACTTATATAAAAATTATTAAAGCTAGCTTGATGCATAGCCAGCAACTGTTATTGGGACTGTAAAGGATGACTATACAATGAACTCTGGCATCACGTAGCAGAAAAGTTGACACTGGCGTGATTACCTACAATATTAAGGGGCGACGCGGCAATGGGAACAGTCAATTTGGTCAAAATTTTCGAATTTTGGATAAATTTTTTTTCGCGATTCTCAAACCTTCTTTTACCTCGTGGTGAAATATCATAACGAAACATGCCAAGATCTTGGTGCCAAATAACACCAAGATGGCGGCGCTCCGCCGTGCGAGAGCGCTCCGCCGCGCTCTCGCACGGCGGAGCGCCGCCATCTTGGTGTTATTGTGAAGAGGAGAGATTGGAGCTGAAGATAACCGCAGCGCCGTATTTCTCCAACGAAAAATAAAACCAGCAAAAGCGAGTGAAAAAAGAGCAAAAGAGGCATCGCGATTGACTGAAATAGACACGTGGGGGCACATGGCGTGCTCCTATTGGTTGTATAAGTTTTGAATGGCTTTCGCGTGCAATTGCGCGAGAATCAGCTGCTCGTTTTGTTCATTCCCGTCTTGATCGTCGCAACCAGGCGCGTGTGTTCTGCGATGAGCCCCAAAGGAGCAGCAAAGTACCGAACGGCCCACGCGTACGGGAAACAGCGAAAGCCATGGAATAAAAGGAGAAAGCTGGACACAGAAGCGAATGCCGCTGAACTCGCCGAGCAGAAAATGCCGGAGCACGTGGCAGATCGGAAAAGCTCGCCCGTGTGTAACCGTGACAGTGCGTCCGTATCGCTGGTTATGACCTGACCGCGGGACGGGCTGACGGCGTGTCCGGTGTTTGCGACGTGTCCACTTGTGGTGTTGTGTCCACGTGCCGATTCGACGGGTCCGCGAACGGTGTTGATGTGTCCACGGGCCGAGTTGTTGAGTACGCGTGCGGCCTTGACGCGCCCACAAGCAGTGGAGACCGCGCTTCCGCGAGCAACGGCAACGTAACATTGGCAACTGCAAATGTTTGCCCATTGAGTATTAAACAGCAGATTTCGGCTTCAACTCTCACCGCTGAAGAGATTGCGCGACGAGAAGAAACGCGAGCGGACGCTTTGAATGTGTTATCCGATACCCCAGCCACGAAAAGGAAATTTCAACAAATGAACGATGGCGAGAGTGATGATAATGTTGTTCCCGAGCCATCATTTTTTATTGAAAACAAAGTGATGATGGACAAGCTGCAGTCCGAATTTCGCTGTCACCAGTGTAGGAGGGCCCTAGTTCGTTTTGAAACAGGACTATGCCTCGGGCTCGCAACAAAAATGGCAGCGATATGCGACCACTGTAGGATAATAAGTAATGAGTGGTCATCCCCAAGTTGTGCTGGTCCTCAGCAGATCAATTCATTTGAAGTATGGATTTGTGCGGTGAGAGCTGTGTAGTCTGTTGGCAAAAATCAAACTGCACTGAACGATATTTTTTCCCACATGGACATTTTGCATAGGGGACTGCATCATGTCATACAGAAGGCTGCACTGCAAGCGTAATCACCCTGCCACTGCATCTGCAGCCACAGAAATAGAGGCAGCAAGCGCAGAGAAGGTGCGTCAGATATATAGGGACCTTGGATGTGCCCCAGGGAACATTGAACTCATCTACGATGGCACTTGGATGACAAGGGGCCAGACAAGCCACATCAATGTTGGCTGTGTCATCGAGTTATACTCTGGCCTTGTCTTGGACCACAGCCTCAAGGCAGTGGATACTTGGAGTGGTATGAAAAACATGAACCACAATGCCAAAAAAACACGGAGGCAAATGCAGGGCAGATGGAAAAGCGGCAAAGACCATGTTTCAGCGATCACTCCAAAAACATCAGCTCCGCTATACAAATATCCTTTGCGATGGCAATAGCTGCACGTATAGTGCCCTCAGTGAAGATAAGGTGTATGGCTTCATAGCCATACAAAAGCAAGAATGTGTGAACCATGTAAAAAAAAGAATGGGCACAGCTTTGCGCAACCTTGTTGAGAAAAACAAGAGCAAGGACCGAGAGCTCAGCATGAGCGGAAGAGGCCGCCTCACACATGGCTTACTTAAAAAGCTCACCAACTATAATGGATGGGCCATCAAAAGTAACCCAAACGTCCGCCAGCCATGAAAAAGGCCATCATTGCTACTTTTTACCATGTTACATCTACTGATTATGAGCCTCGCCATGAGCACTGCCCTACTGGAGTAAACTCGTGGTGCAAGTTTAATGCTGTGGCAGCCTCAGGGGAACAAGCACTTGCACACAAGCTGCAGTTTCCTGCACATGTTCGGGCAGCACTCCTGCCTATATATAAGCGCCTTTTAGCAAGGGAACTTCTGGAAAGATGCCAGCAAGGCAGAACTCAAAATGCCATTGTGTCTTTCAACAATGTGATTTGGTTGCTCCAATCCAAAACACAGTTTGCCTCTCTCCTAACTGTTGAGAGTTCTGTGGTAGATGCAGTTTGCCGTTTTAATGCTGGCTGTGGAAAAGCACTACAAGAGATCACACCACAACTTGGGCACACTCCAGGATCGTGCTCCCTGCGGCGTGCTGCTGAAAAGGACGCACGGCACATGAAAAAGCGACCAAAGTGCACGAAACTGCTCCAAAGAAGCAAAAAACTGGATTAAAATCAAAACAAAATGTCTCTGCAGAGGCAAAGAACTACATCTTAAGTGCGTTTTAGGTGTTGAAAGGTAATATTTAACTGCTTTCATGAAATAAAAATTTTGAGCTCCGTTTTCTCAGCTTCCATTTTTTTGTGCAGTTGCCGTCAGTCATTCCTGTGCTACTTCAAAGCTAATGAAGATAAAATCATTCCGTTTTTTGTACTTAGATCCTGAAGCATTGGTGAGTGCCGTTTTATCTGGTCATTTTTTATCTGGTCATCATAAAAATTTTTATAATTCTATTTTTTCAAAAGCTGTCGTTAAGAAAATATCTATAGGACATTTCAAAAATTTTTTCTGTGCTCGTGTGGGCATTATAAAAATAAACGAATAGCTTTACAGCACCCAGTGGGCCTTGCTGAATCATCATCATCATCATCATCAGCCTGACTACGTCCACTGCAGGACAAAGGCCTCTCCCATGTTCCGCCAGTTAACCCGGTCCTGTGCTTGCTGCTGCCAATTTATACCCGCAAACTTTTTAATCTCATCTGGCCACCTAACCTTCTGTCTCCCCCTAACCCGCTTGCCTTCTCTGGGAATCCAGTTAGTTACCCTTAACGACCAGCGGTTATCCTGTCTATGTGCTACATGCCCGGCCCATGTCCATTTCTTCTTCTTGATTTCAGCTATGATATCCTTAACCCCCGTTTGTTCCCTAATCCACTCTGCTCTCTTCTTGTAGCTTAAGGTTACACGTACCATTTTTCTTTCCATTGCTCGCTGCGTTGTCCTCAATTTAAGCTGAGCCCTCTTTGTAAGTCTCCAGGTTTCTGCTCGGTAACTAAGTACCGGCAAGATACAGCTGTTATATACCTTCCTCTTAAGGGATAGTGGCAATCTACCTGTCATAATTTGAGAGTGCTTGCCAAATATGCTCCACCCCATTCTTATTCTTCTAGTTACTTCAATCTTGTGGTTCGGCTCCGCGTTTATTACCTGTTCTAAGTAGACATAGTCTTTTACAACTTGAAGTGCACTATTACCTATCTCGAAGTGCTGCTCTTTTCCAAGGTTGTTGTACATTACTTTCGTTTTCTGCAGATTCATTTTAAGACCCACCTTTCTGCTCTCGTTGTCCAACTCCGTAATCATGAGTTGCAATTCGTCCCCCGAGTTACTAGTCAATGCAATGTCATCGGCGAAGCGCAGGTTACTAATTAGGTACTCTCCATTCAATCTTATCCCTAACTGTTCCCATTTTAGGCTTCTGAAAACGTCCTGTAAGCACGCGGTAATCAGCATTGGGGAGATTGTGTCCCCCTGCCTTACACCCTTCTTGATTGATATTCTGTTGCTTTCTTTATGAAGCACTATGGTAGCAGTTGATCCCCTGTAGATTTCTTCCATGATGTTTATATATACTTCATCGATGCCCTGATTCCGCAGTGTCTGCATGACGGCTGATATTTCTACGGAATCAAACGCCTTCTCGTAATCTATGAAGGCTATGTATAGTGGTTGGTTATATTCTGAATAACCTTGCTGAATATTCTCAGTCAAAAGTTTTGATAAACTTTTGTCTAATTCATTGATTAATTTTGGGATGACAATGAGACTATATCAAGTGCCGTAACTCAAAAACTACAAGAGATAGCTCAAAACTGATTTCAGTTATGATATCAGCATAACAAATCGGTGAGGCAAATTTCATCATTTTAGCCCCATAAATAACAAAGATAGTTTTCATTGCCACATCCCCCCTTAGCATTTGCATTAAAGAAGCAGGATTTTTATTGCACTTATGCCAATAAATAACCGTACATACACAAAATGTTACACAGGAGCAGAGAGAAAGAAAACTTAAATTC
The DNA here is from genome assembly GCA_013436015.1 of Rhipicephalus annulatus. Taxonomy (NCBI): domain Eukaryota; kingdom Metazoa; phylum Arthropoda; class Arachnida; order Ixodida; family Ixodidae; genus Rhipicephalus; species Rhipicephalus annulatus. Next base: position 256,972 of record WOVY01011626.1, on the reverse strand, counting down.
AGGAACTTTATGTGCCATTGCTATGATAGGATTATGAGCCACACTATAGTGCGAAATGCCGGATTAATTTGAAAAGCTGATGTTCCTTAAGGGGAGATGCGGGTCGAAAAATGCGAGTTTTCTTCCAAATTACATATTATTTATTTTTCGCCTGTTTTGATAAGATTAGTACCTCTACTGTTACGAAAAAAAAAAGTACAGATCGAGACTTGACTAGAAATGCTATAAAATTGCAAATAAAGAGCACAAGGTGCCTGTTAAAAGGTCCAAAGTACGCAGTCTTCGAGCACTTTGCTGCCGATAATGCTCCGCCGCTCGCCATTGTTGATCGCATGAGCCGAAGAGTCGAGCCTCACTCTTCAAATAACAACAGTTTTTCTCGCTGATGCAGTGCGAGAAATAATAAAAAGAAGCACGCTTCTGAGCATTTTTCGAGCGCCGCGACTGGCTTATCACGTGCTACGGATCGGGGACCGTTATTGGCCTCTGCGCGCCTGTATGGGCTATGAAGCGTATTTGCGGGGTCCATGTTCAGCAGCGCAGCTGAACGACGCTTTTCTCTTGTAATTATCTCCGTTATTAATAAAAAAATCCATTGCTCGCACGACAAAGCCGTTGTGCGGTGCGCTCTGAAGGAATAGGCTACGACCAGCTTGTTCGATTTGCGGCAGCTGTTGGCTTGCAAAAGCCAATGCATCAAAAGTCATTCACACCCGTCAGCCGGAAAGTTCGTGATGCAGCTATGGAAGACGTCAGCGCCAATCTTGCGAAGTCCAAGGAGCTCACAGTGAGGGAACTTAGCGGGGATGACATTGCCATTATGTACGACAGTATGTGGCACAAACATGGCCGCAAAATGGCATGACACTAGATTTAGTTTAGATTTCACAGTCCTGTCAAACGTTTTCCTAGCTTGCAGTTGACACAAGGCTCTGCCAAATGGAGTGGATGTTTGGCAAGCCTTTCATGGCCCTGTCTGTGAAATGTCTGTAAGGAGTCGGCTCGAAAAAGTCGAGAGACACAAACTCATGGTGTTGGCGTATTTTAGTGGCAGTGGCCACTACAAGAAGCATTGTTCTTTTTGGTGTGCAAATTTTATCAAATTTAATGATATATTTCATAAATAAAAACTAAACTATAACTTTAAAACTCGTTTTTCTCAAAACACAAATTTTGCCATATTTTTTTATGTGCCCCTCCTTTTTTGGGCACTTTTAGTGGTTGGATCTGCATAAAATTTTGACCAAATTTTTTCCAAAGTACAAACAATACAATTATCTAGTTCAAATTTCAATATTTTCTTGTATAATATAAAATTGTATGTAGACCTTCACTAGGATAGGTGAAATATAGATTTTTTACGTCTAGTATTTTTCACGCCTATTACAAAAAAGTGTCTACGTCCACCAGTTTAGCAGCTCACTATCTTATCTGCTAAGTTACTATGGCAGGTATTAGAAAAAAAGTAAGCAAACAATGACTGAGTCAAGCAATGAGAGCTTGGAGTCTAGTTGGCAAGACATTAATTTGTGAGCTTAAACGGCACTGAGGAGACTACTGTCTTTTACCTGGCACAGTTCAAGCTCACAAAGTAATGAGTCACTTTTACACCAATACATGCCCTAAGGTTCAATCTAGCCATTTAAAGTAACGAATAAAAAAATAGAAGATATAGAAAGTCAGTGTATGCATGTTCTGTTTGCCTTCCTGCAAGGCTGTGACCTGTACTGCCGTGCCCTCTCTCTTTCACATGCACGCCTGGTTGGTTGCCCGTTTACAAGCATACCTGATTGCCGTCATCCGAGTGGCTGCTGCTGCCCTTGCGGGCGCTGGTGAGGCGAAAGAATGGTGGCGTCTCGGTCCGTTCGACAGAGAAACCCAGCGTCTCGGCCAGCTGCATCTCGGCGAGGAGGGCATCCAGCAGCCGATCAGGGCAGGCACGCCCCATGTGTAGTGCCACGCGCTTGGCCGATGGGAGAAGCTCTCCGGGGGCCAAACCAGCCACGATTAGAAGGTACCGCACGATCACTCGCAGATTGGAGGCCCCACTGCAACACAGCAGGGCCCACAGTTCTTCCATCTCCTGTAGGGAATGAGCGGCAATAGCACAAAACCACCTGTGAGATTGTTAGCTCGTATTTTTTTGTAAGCTAACAATCCTCATGATTAGGGCAGTTTGAGACTCACTGGTGAAAACAAGTACGAATATGAAAAACATACTTCCCAATTTCTAAACAACCTGAACTATAGAGATTGCAGGGGGGGGTTCACCTAATAAAAGAAATGAACACACAGAGAGACAGAAAGAGGTAGCCTAGTTAGTGCATTAAATCACACACACGCACGCGCACACACACACACACACACACACACACACACAGACATTGTAGAGAAGCCTTCGAACACTGAAATGGGTCGAACTCTCAAGAGCTTTCTAGTGGGTCTACCCGAAAAAGACTCCCCTCGCGCTGAGAGTACGTGCTTGATTGTTACTGTCGCCATTGTGTATGCTCGCTGTGTGCCGGCTAATAAACGCCCTAACAAATTGGTGAAAAGTGCTACGATCTTCTTCGATGCCCTTGGAACTACGATCTCACACCCTGCCATCTACCATGTCCCACGAGGCCTCTCAGCAAACGCCTCCTCCCATGTTGCCTCCTTGTCCCGGTGTCCCCAGGATCCACGATCCACCCATCTTTACGCGCATAGATGGCACTGACATGGAGGACTGGCTCGCCATTTACAAGCGCGTAAGCGTCCCCAACAAATGGGACGAGGACGGCAAGTTGATAAACTTGGTGTTCTACCTTGCGGGCGTTGCAAGTTTGTGGTACAACAACCATGCATCCGATTTTGCAACCTGGTCCAATTTTAATACCGCAATGCATCCGATTTTGCAACCTGGTCCGATTTTAATACCACTATCACCAACAGTTTTGGCCTCCCTGCCGTTCATAATCTGCAAGCCGAGCAGCGCTTACGCGAACGCGCTCAGTAGGCCGGTGAATCATTCACCAGTTACATCGAAGATGTCCTGCACTTGAGCAAGAAATCCAACGACAGCATGTCCGAATCAGACAAGATCCGGATGTCATGAAAGGCATCGACGATGATGCCTTCACGATGCTGCTTGCCAAAAACCCACGCACAGTGGCTGAAGTCATCACGATGTGCCAGCTCCAGCCCACCCTCAGCTCCAGCCCACCCTGCAGCCTTTCCAGCCACCGTTCCATTCGTCGGCTCTTGCGACATGGACAAGACCTACCCCGGAGAACCGATGGCGCACATCTGACAACCGGCCCGTGTGCTCAGTAGGCCGGTGAATCATTCACCAGTTACATCGAAGATGTCCTGCACTTGTGCAAGAAATCCAACGACAGCATGTCCGAATCAGACAAGATCCGGATGTCATGAAAGGCATCGACGATGATGCCTTCACGATGCTGCTTGCCAAAAACCCACGCACAGTGGCTGAAGTCATCACGATGTGCCAGCTCCAGCCCACCCTCAGCTCCAGCCCACCCTGCAGCCTTTCCAGCCACCGTTCCATTCGTCGGCTCTTGCGACATGGACAAGACCTACCCCGGCGAACCGATGGCGCACATCTGACAACCGGCCCGTGTGCTTTTCCTGCGGTTACGCGGCCACGTAGCACATTATTGCTTTCACGTACAGATGCCCCTATCTCATCGCCTCTTGCTGGCCAGATCAGCCGTCCCAATCATGATGAACCGCCGTCTTTGCCACCGCTGTTTCACCTGGCTATATCTCTTCGAAGGTCACAGTCCTCACGACGTCATTCTCCGTCCCCCATGCGGCCAAGTTCAGCTGTTCACGAGCGGAAAAACTAGTCGTCGCAGTCCCCAAGGCAAGGGCTGCGACACTATCACATTTTGAAAGCCCTCAGAGCCGCCCATCAAATGTCATTGACCTGCTTGTGGACGGTGTTCATGCATCTGCTCTTATTGACACAGGAGCTGCCGTATCAGTTATGGACGAAAACATTTGCCACTTGCTTCGAAATGTTACGACGCCAATTTCTGGGTTGTCCCTTCGTACCGCTAGTTTGCATCATATTCATTCTACAGCAGAGTGCACAGCTCGCGTTTTCGTTCAGGACGTTCTGTATGTCGCCCAATTCATCATCATTCCTGCATGCTCTCACGACGTCATTCTGGAATGGGATTTTCTCTCCCACAACGACGCCGTCATCCATAGTGGCGCAGCCGAAATTGAACTCTCGCTCTTCTCCCATTTGACGCCAGAAGATAGTCCTTCGAAACTGAGCAAGAGTCTCGTAAAAGACGATACCATGGTGCCTCCAAGCTCGACGACGGGTGTATCGGTCTACTGTGCCGGTCTCTCCGATACAATTGCACTCGTTTCGCCATCCGACCGTGCTTGCAAAGGAAAAGATTGCTAGTACCTTTCGCAACCGTGCAAATCACCCAGGGCAACGCCGCTATTTTTGTGACCAACCCACCCCCGTACACTGTTACTTTGGTTCGAGGGGAATGTCTCGGCAGAGTGGAACCAGTCTACGACGCACAAGTCCTGGACGTACCCGATTACTCGCGTTGTCCCAATTTCGCGTACCATCCGTGCTGTTTGCACTTCTGATCCATCATCTCCTGATGTATTTGGCCCCTACATTGATGACAACCTTGCGTCGGTACAGCGTTCCCAGCTTCTAGACCTGTTGCAAGAATATCGTTCTTCTTTCGATGTCGGGCGAAGTTCTATCGGTCGCGCGTCCAATGTTACACATTGTATCCACACTGGTGTCCATTCACCATTACGACAACGTCCATACCGCGTGTCGCCTGCTGAACGTCGGGAAATTAACGAGCAGGTTGACGATATGCTCCGACGTGACATTATTCGGCCCTCGGGCAGTTTATGGACGTCTCCTGTTGTTCTTATTGTGAAGAAAGATGGTTTTGTGCGGTTATGTGTGGACTACAGACTGCTCAATAAGATCACTTGCAAAGATGTTTACCCACTGCCACGCATCGATGATGCAACTGACAGCCTTCACGGAGCCGAATTTTTTTTCTTCTCTCGATCTGCGCTTGGGGTACTGGCAAGTACCCATGGCTGATGACGCTCGACCGAAGACTGCCTTCATCACACCCGACGGCTTGTACGAATTCAACGTCATGCCGTTTGGTATATGTAATGCACCTGCGACCTTTGAGCACATGATGGACACCGTTCTGCGCAACTTGAAATGGCACACGTGCTTGTCTTACCTCGATGACGTTGTTGTCTTCGCTACAGATTTCTCCACGCATCTCCACTGTCTGAAAGAAGTTTTCGCACGTGTGAGCGATGCTGGCTTGCAACTAAATCTGAAGAAGTGACGCTTTGCAGCTCGGCAACTCACCAACCTAGGGTACGTTGTATCCAAGGAAGGCATTCTTCCTGACCCAGCCAAGCTTCAGGCCGTGGCCGAATTCCCTAAACCTGGGTCCGTCAAAGAACTGCGTAGTTTCGTGGGCCCGTGCTCATACTTCTGACGCTTCATACGAAACTTTGCCACAATCATATCACCGCTGACGAAGCTGCTTAGAAGTAACAGGCCCCTCAATTCATGGTCGTTCGAGTGCAACGATGCGTTCGCGAAGCTCGGCCATTTGTTGACGTCTCCTCCCCTTCTACGTCACTACGACCCTACGGCCCCACATGCAGACGACAGTGGCGGAAAGCACCCACTCAGATTTTAAGCACAGGATAAGAGGTGCACTGGGCACTCGGATAACGTCATATACCTTCTGGAATGTGGGGTACGTAATATGCAATACGTGAGCCAGACAGGCACACCATTTAGAATTAGATTAAACAACCATCGGGCACATGTACGTTCCCTGCCAGGCCTTCCACTTTCAAAACACAGTACATTAAAAGATCACAGCTTTCATGACATCACAGTTACACTATTGGAGAGCAATTTTCGAACAATCAGAGAGCACGAACAACGAGAATCTTACTTCATCTACAAATTCAACACGATAAAAAACGAAATAAATGAACACCCAGGCACTCTGTAAGCGTTACCATCACTAAAAAACGCAAACGCCCCTCTTTAATCAGTACTCTGCCCCTAGCCTCCCGTTACAAAAATAATATTACCCCCTAACAAAGCTTTTAGCGTGTACATCTGACAATAGAGAAATGGTTTGCCACTTCAAGTGCAGCGGAAACGCACAGATAAGTGGTCCCTAATGTCGTACTGTCCCCCCCCCCCCTTTTTTTTTTTCTTCTTTACCTTCACTGACAGGAGCCAATGCATATAATGAATATTGATAGCGGCGCCACAATTACCGGCCCTTTCATATCTTCCAACACCACCAACATGCACTTGAAGCGCTTAAGCTCTCTCCACCAATTTGTCGTAAATAATTTGTTGTAAAAAAAAAGGTGGGCAAGTTGCCAGCGGATTGCACCGGAGGGTGAAATACAGAAACAGTGGTCAAAATGTCCACTTAGGGGAAGGGTGGGTGCTCGGGAGGTATTGTTGACAAAGATGGCATAGCTCCTATACGTTCGCCTTTGTTGAGTTCCTGTTCCTTCTTAATCCCGCCATGTCCCTCTTGCTTCTTTCTAACGTTTCTTCCTCCCTTTTTTATTTTTTTTTGTTGTTGTTAATATTTTCTTCTGTCCCCTTCCCTCCTGTCTCAGAAGATATAAAAAGACACGAAAATGTGTAAATAGTATTATGCCTTGAAAAAGACGGGGCTCCCTCGAAACGTCGGCTGAATAAACAAGTTGTTATGTGAAAGTGCATCTACTTTTATACTTTCTCTATATATATATATATATATATATATATATATATATATATATATACACACTTGCGCACACACACACACACACACACACAATGCCTTTCAAAAATATTATGTCCTGTCATCTGATGAGTGGCCTTGTAAGAAAAAATCAGATGGTTATTAAACAGACTTTACCAATTCAAAGTGCTTTCTAAGCAGCCAATGAATTCTACGCGTAAAGGCAGCTCCACTGCAGCAAAATCTCATTGTTTTCCCACTTGCATCTGTCTTTCTTCCAGTGGACATCAATACATCCTGCTATGCCTTATATTTACGAGAAAGCAAATATTATTAGGACTGTCAAATATTTTTCTAATAGTGTTTGCTGTTTGATTTGATTCCCACTGGAACTTGACAATTCGAAGGATTTGAAATTCCCAAAGACAAAATCTGACTGACAACGACCTACCGTCGAATTGTTTCTAGATGCTTCACCACATCACACTCACATATCGGCAAAGCTGCCTTTCAAGCTATGCTACAGACGCAAACGTACTGACTCGAGAACACACCGTTTCCAACATGGAAATGATATGTACAGCAAAGATGGTGACTTAATGAACGCTGTTCTGGATCTGAAATTCGGGCAGGTTCGAAATATTTGATGTCAAAGTTTTCTTGCATTCAAACTTTCAGATGTTCTTATACACTGATGTCTGTGAGGCAGATCAGGAACTTCAGACTCAAAGGGAGTATGCCCTTGTCCACCACATTAGTTGGTCTTCCACAGAAGTTGGAGGAAAAAGGAGAGGCTGACAAAACAGCATCTTTGCTTTTCACTTGTAAAGTGTTGTCAAATTGATTTTGCTTGCAACAAATTATGTAAATAAATAAGATGCGGCCATTGCAGTGCCACATTCTTGATGACACCACTAGCGAACAAAACCCCTTCAGTGCTTCACCGACCTTGCCAAAAGAAACACTTTCATGTTGCTATCTTATAAGAATATGCTTACTAATCCTATCCATCTTTTTTCTGTAATGCCGCTTTGAGGTACTCAAAAACATTTGAGAAATATTTGCAAAACATTCGATTCGATTCGTACTCAAGCTTCAATACCTGAATTGGCTTTTCACCGAAAATTTCCCTATTCACATAACTCTACTTATATTTGAAAAAACAAATACCTGATGCCAAACAGCAACTTCTCCCAGATAAACCAAACCAAATGACAAAAAATGTGCAGCTTGTTATTCAACTTAACGTGCCACACTCACGCACCTCTAACTGCAAATTGTTGAGCAAAAACGTGTAACCATTTCAGTTTTTGTCTGTCGAGTATAATCTATAGGAGACACTTAAAGGTACACTAAAAGCAACCAACTATTAAGTCGAGGTTAATTGTTGAAATAGCGGTCCAAAAACCTCGTAGTGTTATTTTTGTGCCGAAGAAGGGCCTATTTTCAAATAAAATCATGTTTTAGTGATTCGCATCGGGTTAGTGCACATCAAATTACTTGTGTCAAAAAGCAGACCGACCAAACCGGCTCACGTCACTGTAGCCGTGCACAACGTGGCCCGGCTTTACTGCTCTAATAGCAGCAGACCGAAAACAGCAGGAGCCACAGCAGCAACACCGGCCATTGATCAATTTCCCGTCTTTGGCTTCGCGATTACCGACACTTTTGTTTCAACTGCGCCCCGCTACATGGCACCACCTGTCCTGTGTAACCACACGAAAATTAAATTTTCGAACCACTCGCGCCATTCCCCATAGTAACGTCCGGCGGTTCTTTTTTACATGAATCAAACAGAAATGAACAAGCAGCATTTTATTGCGTCTCTTGATGCATGGAAGGTTCTTTATTTAGTGCAGCTAGACTGATTACTAGTGATTAATTGTAGGCAGTCCGTTTGATGTCATCGGTATGATTTTGAGAATGTCCTACTGCGGCGCTTGTGTTCTTATGCATTTACCTTAATTTCTCGGTAAGTAGGCCACTGCTGTTGATAATATTGTCGTTTTAGATGTTGTCATACATTGAGCTTTCACTCTGACGTAAAGTGTTGTTTGACTTTAGTGTCCCTTTAGGACATACGATCATTTCAAGGCTTTCCCTTCATATACATGCGTGGAAATCAGGGATCCTACCGGACTAGAAGATACATGAAAGTAGCAGTGGCCCCCATAGATACAATAAATGTACCTGTAGGAGCTTTATAGAATGGGCTCAAAGAAAGAGCCAATACCAGCAGCTCCAGTGATCGCCTACTCCTTCACCTGGCATCACAACGAAGACTCTTGTGATTTCACGGATCTGATCTAGAGACCAGGATGTGTGAATACTAATAAATTCTAGGTTTAAAGCCAATTCGAAGAGAATAGTGATTTGCTTGAATAATTTGAAACTGAATTCAAATAGTACATATTAAAAATTATAAGAAAGATGATCATATTTGTCACGATCCAACTAACCCGCACATTATATATTTTTTTTAAACTGAAACAAGGCATGTACAAAGTTCATTCTCTTTAGCTCGAAGGAAGTGGAAGCAACTTCGAATAGTAGCAGGATTTGACTTTAGGCAGAAGGCAAATGACAACCTACAAAATATGTTACGTTTTAAAATTTACTATACTTGGGGCATATAAGCTGGTATAACAAGCTTTTAAACTTAAAAAATGATGTGAGGGTAATTATTACGCTCACCTAACCTAAAAAGTGGGGCTTCACAATAGTGGGGCTTCATGATAGTTTGAATTTTTCATGGGTAAATGTATTTATGGTACAGCACCACTTTTCGGCAGTGAAACCCCCTTTACAGAGAGTAATTTAATCCGACTAACAGTATACACCAATTTGTTCATTTCAATTTACAATAATTCAAATATTATTCCAAGCAAAGTCGAATACTGTAGTATTCATTCGAATAATCAATGTGCTCTCCTCGAATATTTGCACAAGCCTACTAAAGACCCATGCAAAGCTATAGGTGCTCTTGGGGCAGGATGTAATTATGGCCATGTGGTCATCATCAGCCTGACTACGCCAACTGCAGGGCAAAGGCCTCTCTGATGATCTGCCAATCAACCCGATCTTGTGTTTTGTGCTGCCAGGTTATACCTGCAAACTTTTTAATCTCATTGGCCCACCTAACTTTCTGTCTCCCCTTCGTGCGTTTACCTTCTCTGAGAATCCAGTCAGTCACCCTTTTTGACCAGCGGTTAGCCTGCCTACGTGCTACGTGCCCGGCCCATGTCCATTTCTTCTTCTTGATTTCAACTATGATATCCTTGACCCCGGTTTGTTCCCTGACCAATTCTGCTTTCTTCTTGTCTCTTAAGGTTACACCTATCATTTTCCTTTCCATGGCTCGCTACGCTGTCCTCAATTCAAGCCTCTATGTTTCTGCTCCGTAGGTAAGTACCGGCAAGATGTAGCTGTTATATACCTTCCTCTGAGGTAAGAGAAGCCATGTGGCCATGTGGTAAGAGACAGCAAATGACCAAGCTCCTTCATTAGCCTGGAACGGCAACATATTGAGCATCCCTCACCACAGCCCGAGGACTAATTCCTTGAAGGGACACTAAGGTCAAATAACAATTTACGTCGGAGTGAAAGCTAATGTATTACAATATCTAAAACGACAATATTATCAACAGCAGTGCCCTACTTATTGAGGAATTTAAGTAAACGCACAAGAATACATGCGCCACAGTAAGACATTCTCAAAGTGATACCGATGATGTCAGACGAACTGCCTACTCACTGCCTAATCACTAGTAATCGAACTAGCTGCAGTAAATAATCAACCTTTTGTGCATCAAGAGACACAATAAAATGCTGCTTGTTCGTTTCTGATTTGATTTATGAAAAAAAGAACTGCCGGACATTACTATGGGGAAAGGCGCGAGTGGTTCAAAAATTCAATTTTTGCGTAGTTACACTGGGCAGGTGGGGCCATCTAGCGGGATACAGTTGGACCAAAAAACGTCTACAATCTCGGAGCTTGTGGTGGGAAATTGATAAATGGCCATTGTTGCTGCTGTGGCTCCCGCTGCTTTCGTTCTGTCTACTAGTGTCGTCCACCATGCAGTAAAGCCGGACAAAGATGTGCACGGCAACAGTGACGCGAGTCAGTCTGTTTCTTGAGGCGGGCAATTCGAAGTGTGCTAACCCTATGCCGGCTACTAAAACATTATTTTATTTCAGTATAAGCCCTTCCTTCGGACAAAAGTAACACTACGAGGTTTCTGGACCACTGTTTCAACAATCAACATCGACTTAATAGTTGCCTTTAGGGTCCCTTTCAGGCTCACCAAGCTGAGCTCCACAAATTATGCAGTGCTCGATTCAATAATAATAATAATAATAATAATAATAATAATAATAATAATAATAATAATAATAATAATAATAATAATAATAATAATAATAATAATAATAAAAGTCCATGAGCCTTGCGTGTTCCTCTCAACTCTCTCACACCATTTTTTTCCCACACAGAGGTGCATTCTTCATTCAGCAATCTTAGCTCCTCAAGCTCCTTAACAATGTAGCCATTGCATTGATTACAGATAAGGCCAACCCACCTGCCAGGTCAAAGAACAGAAACACACTACACATGTACAGGAAGAACCGGCATACTCTCACCTCAGTTACCAACATTGCGACTAATTCACGACTGCTGCATGCCAGAGATTAAACTATTCCTCTCCACTCTGCCACAGAAAAATCCAACATCTACAAACAAGAACAACTAAAAGCAGATCAATCAGAAAACCAGGAAGCTATTTACTTCTGTGACAACAGGCAAGAAAAGGGTTGCTGAGGATGAGAAAGCAAGGTGCAGTCTTTTTCTGCACTTGCAAGTGGTGGCACTTGTAGAGCACAAAACTGTTCTGCAGTGATGAACAGGTTTTTAATGCACAGTGTAAGCACTTCCTACTAGGCAATAAAGTTACGCTAAACTGTAATAGTAAAGACAGCCTCAGTGAAGAGAAGAGCAGCAATCAGAAACTTAAAATTTTGCTTCGCTGGTATTTAGCTGCTTAATAGACGAGTTACGATGCAACAGACCTTAGGATGCTGGTCCCCAAACTTTGCCGTCAGGTAGAACAAGTTGTTCAGCACCATTTCTGTGGCCTCAGCAGATCCCCATCCTTCTCGACGTTCACCTGGTGCCAGAGTCCTGCATGAACCCATAATGCATGATGAGCCATTCACCTTTTCTGTGTTGCTCTGTTAAGTATTGATTGAATCACAGAGCTCTTACTTCGACACAGTGCTGAGCACAGGCTGTTGTACTTGAATTTTAGTTCGATGTGCAGGCAGCGTCAAAGATAGCACTACCTAACTTAATGTTAGCAAAAGTGTGAATTTATTGGCTCGTTTTTCCTTGTTAGACACAATATTAATGAGAACTAACAGACAATAAAGCCAGAGAAAGTATAGGGGATGTTAGTAGAAGTGATTGTAATGTAAGTGTGTGAAGAAAGAAAAGTGGACGAAAAGATAACTTGCCACCGGCAGGATCCGAACCCGCGACTTCCAAATAGCGAGCATTGGAAGCGAGCATCGAATGTGTTATTCGAAAGTCGCAGGTTTAGATCCTGGAAGTGGCAAGTTATCTTTTCTTTCTTCAGATTTACATTAAAATTATTGCTAATAACACCCCCAATATTTTCCCAGTCATTATTGTCTGTTAGTTCTGTGAGGGTGCTGACATCCCCTGTAAAGTTGTTTGCACTGTGTGGAGCATGTGTCTCGCACAGAAACCGCATTTGATGTTCATAACTATTGAGGGGTAGGCCGCGTTGTGCTCGCGAGCGTTTGTTATCTCCACCATCATCATCATGATTAGTGCGTAGCGCCGGCAGTGATGCCTGGCAGTAGGCCCGGGTGGCGGCGCCCGAAATATGAGCGGTTCTTTTTTGCTAGTGGCGGTTGGCACAAACAGTTGTCTCTAGCGTGGGTCCCCGGTGCGCGGCATCACGGGTTGCGCGCCGGAGACCCTCGTCGTAAGTCAAGCATTGGCGACGCCACCTTGGGTGTGTTATTGTGTTTGTTATGTTGTTGAGTGTTATGTAATTTTGTGCAAGGCTGTTTTACCGTGTTGATACCAATTGATGTTATAATATCGATATCATCGATCTAAAAGCAGTTAAATAAATGTGTGTTGTTTTGGTTTGTTCCGACTGTGTCCACTGTGTCCGTGAACTCCAAGAGCGTGGCTCTCACACTGAGACCCCACAGTTTTTATTGAACCTAAAGTTGACACAAATCCATTTTGCTGCATTTGAACTTTTTCAATCTTGCTGTCATTCCTTCTTGCATGCCGAAGAACACAAGTGGAGAGATTGATAAGGGCTTGCAATCACAGAAAATATACTCATGCCACATTTGCAAAATTATGGCATCACCAGTGAACAAAGTACAATTTGACAGACACATTGATCACTAAGCCTAGGCACGATTCAAGTTAATTAAATGCTTTCCAATGGTTCAATAAACACAGTAAAAATAATTCCATCCATATTCTGCTATGCTAAGACTGTGTGACCAGAAAGTTATTCTGCAGATCTATTATCATTAAATAAGAAGTCACATAAATGAAGAACTGACTCGAGCTCCTGAGGATGGCCAGGAGTAAGGTGTGGATCGACGAGATGCATGTTCCCCAGCCAGGGCAGCAGGCATCGAAGCAAATTCTGGCGCACTTCTGGCCGTGCCGTCTGGAACCGTCCTGTCACCTCCGAGAAGAGCCGCATGGTCAGCTCAGGATGCACCTGAGCCATCTGACGACACAGCTCTTCCTGCAAAGCCACACAGCATCATTGTTAATGAATGCCTCAATACGAACTTCAACAAATACCACATCACCGACCCTTCATCGGATGCCAATACCGTCAGTTTCAACTCAAAAGTTCTGGTGTACAAGAGAGAGGCACATTCAGCTATTTCCTACATATAAACAGTATTATCCATTGAAGAAAAGCCAAGCCTCACAACTGTCCATGCACACAAAATTTACAAATGCACTGCTGTGCCCTTTGAAGTCTCAATGTCAACTCAGACATAACTGCAACCAGTTACAGCAACCATATTCCCAGGATTTGTTATCACTTCTACACACCAGTGGCCAATAAAGTATTTGTCTTACTAGGGTGTTCATTTAGAGGGTGCTGTTTAAATGTGTACCAAACAGAGAGCCCAGCATACAATAAGAAAAGAGAAAAGAATGCTACTTACTACAAATGTTTGAGCGAACATATAGAAACAGCAGATGAAATATAAACAAAACTACACAAGAAAGAAGGAAGAAACCTTTGCAAAAAAGAAAAGAAGAGCAATAAAGTATGCACACTTGTGAAGCACGAGACGAGGGCTTAATTCCTCAAGCTATACATACCTGGGAGCAAGGGTACCCAGCAATGATGAGGCCATCACCAGAGATCGAACGATGACGCAGTTGTATGCTGTCTAGCTGGTCATCCTCTATGGTGAGTGCCGACTTGGAGTGAAAGAAGCGGTGGTCGAGAATGTGCAGCAGCTGCAGCGCCATCTCCTGAATGGTTGCCCTTGGGCAGCCAGCATTCAGAAGCGTAACACATATGATGGACATGTAGTGATCACACGGGTATTCACGTACACTAAATACCGTTGCAAGCGCCGTAAAACACCCGTCTGCTAGCTGAGGTTCCCCGGTGTAGCAGCGGTCTACAAGCCAGTCCAACAGCATGCCCGCATCCTGATTGAAGTCAAGCAACAAGACAACAGTCTCTTGAGCCAGATGGTATAGCTTCTCATCCTTTGATCTAAGCAGGCTGTCCAACCAATGGTAGATGACGCTCTCTTCATTCAGGCCAGGTGGATCCATGCATGGTCCACAGCAAAGAACAGAGGACATTGCCTGGAGCGCTGAGGATTCTAATTCGGTGAGGCTCTCGTCTGCCGAATTTCGCTTCTCCACAACACCAAAGGGGACGCCGAGATTTCCACTCCACGTGGCGAAAAGATAAAAGAGGTTGCGTCTGAGATCATGGCCAAGGAGGTGAGTGTGATTCTCCAAGGAAAAGCTTTTGATGAGCTTGTGGACAAAGTTGCAGAAGTGAAGCTTGATCTCCTGCACGATTTCAGGCACGTCCTTGTCATTCTCGCTTTCGAGAAAGAGTCGTGCCCCATCGATGTATTCAACGAAAGATGTGTTGAGTGTGCCAGCATCACGATCTAGAATGCAGGAGCTCACTCCAAAGGTGCCATGCTCAGCAATCGATTCCATCAGTCGTGTAAGCTGCAGACGAAGAATGTCACGTCGCCTCCTGCGACGCACATTTTCCTGCTTCCTGTCAATGGCTTCTCGTATGTAGCCGACAAGTTCTTCCATCAAGTCCTTAAGTGCTAGGCTGTTGACATGTGACAGTCCAAGGACGACAGCTCCTCTCAAATCCATCTGCTCACTCCTTAAAAGGGGTACAATCTGCTTGAACAATGTGGAAGCACTTATTCCACTGTTGCTGATGCCTGTGAACCTGTGTTCAGCTCGGTCAGAAGACATGTTCTCCGGAGAGGAATTGAAGCTGAGGTCAGGCGAGAGATAGCGCACGGTGATGTTGCTGTTGGAAGGTGCAACGCGGCAGGCATAAAGAAGGTAGTTTCTCCATAAGCTAAGATACACATCTCTTTCTGTGGGTGCCTTTTTAACGGTTGTAGTACGAAGCAGCGAAGCACGGTTGTCGTTAACTGGATTCAGCTCAATATGAGAGAAGAGGCAAGTGATCCGCGAGGTCACAATCGGCCATGACTGTGTCACGGCAGTAGGACAATGTTTCAGCACATAGTCCTGGTGGATGAAACTCATGAGGCAGGCACACCAGGCATCCATGCAAGATAAATCAAGAACGTCCAATGGACTTCTGTTGGAGCCTTCTGTACTGCCTTCAGGGCTACCTGTGGTCCAGGCCGAGCTGGATCGCTCGGCAAGCCACTGCAGGTCCACAACTGGTGCAGACAGGACTGCCGACTTCTCTGAAGCGGGGAGGTAGGGCAGACACTTTTCGATGGCAACTGGGCAAGCTCGGTCAATCACATCCACGACAGGCTCTTCCGCACGTGGTGGCAGCTGCAGCTTCATTACAACCTTGGTCTCCTTGAGGATGTGAGCTGCAAGACGCCGTGTAGACAACCTACAGTTGCAGAGCATCACCAAAGCCACACCCTCAACAAGATGCAAGGCACTTGTCATCTGTTCAATCCGTATCTCAGGCACCTCCTTCTTGACACTACATCCATTCATTGCGTTCTTCCATGTGGTCAAAAATTGTAGCAATACACGCAGGGCATTGTCTAGCAGTTGTGGAAATGTGTCATTGACTTCCTGAAGAATAAACTGAATGAAACCTTGGATGACATCCTCTCTCCATTCGGGGAAGTCCAACACCATGTTCTGCAGTGCCTGAAATGCCAAGCCACGCAGTTCTTCATCCATGTGGACTGTCAACCTTGACAGCATCTCCACCAGGTCTTGCCTTCGCATGCCATCGGGAATCAGTCGTGGCACTGCAGCAACACAGGTGCGAAAAAGGTCAATCTTGGGCTTTCGTTCCCCTGTTATCATATCATCTGGTTCCTTGTTGGCATTTTGCATTGTAGTCATCATTAGAGGCCGACCAAACTGCACGTCAAGTGCTTTGAGGATGTCATCAAAAGCCTTTCGAACGTAGTAGTAGTACTGAGACATGCCAATGCTCTTGGCGGTGTCCTCTGTGAGCACTTTGTTGATAAAGGTCTTTTTGACTCTGAGGGTGTTTCCCGATGGAAGAACACCAACAGTTCGTGGCATTGGTGGGCAGCCCTCTTTTTGTTGTAGGCTGTCAGCCACGACGAGAAAAGCCCGCAAACCAATGCTCATTCTCTCTGGAGTAAGAATGATTTTGATTGGCCTGCCAACAGAGAGCAGATCAAAGACAATTTCCTTCATGGCAAAGTCAAGACGCTCCTGTGCTATAAACTGAATGATCTTAACAAAAATGTTCAGTGGGGTGTCCCGGGGCACAACTGCTTTGGATCCTTTTGGGAAAAGTGAGTTAACGATGCTCTGAAGCCTCGTCTGTGTTGCTGTGTTGCTCTCGCATTTCACACGAATCATGTACACCCAAAGCAGTCGGTATAGTGACTCCAGTGCCACACGACACATTTTTGGATCACGGTGCTTGAGGTGAGAAAGACACATTGCTAGAAAGCAGTGCCAATTCTGAAGGAAAAAGAGTTTTTGGCTCACACAAAGCAAGCAGGTCACTAGTGGGAACAGTGCCAGGCTGTGCTTCTTCTTGGTACACAAGTCAAGGGTTTGCGAATACAGCATTTCGACGAAGTTCTTTAAACATGGTACGTTCACTTCAGTCTTGACAGTCGCAGCTACAGGAACAAGAATCTCAACGAAGAGACCAGCAAGAGCATGTTTAACGTCCTTGTCCTTGGCTTCAAGAAAGTAACTCGCACATTCTTGCATGAACTGGAACGAAGCTTCAAACTCCTCTATGGGTGCCATCTTAACGCGGAAGAATTTCATGCCCATGAGTAAGCTGATGATGCTCTGTGTTGTGTGAGGGCTCGGCTCCTTGGCACGAAGCTCCTTTAGCTCGGCCATGAAACGCTTGCGGACCGATTGGAATCGTGACTGCGCCAGCACAGCCACTACTTCGGCGTACAAGTCTGCTACTATGTTGTAGTTCTGGGCGTTGGGGCCTGTCTGGGAACTTTCGCGGTAGCGAAAGTGCTTGAAGGCCAGCGATTCGATGTGACCAACCAAATCTTCATGGCCCGGGTGTAGAGGCAGCTGCTTGAGCACTTCGATGAGCACCAGACAGAAGATGAACTCGATCGCGAGGTCTCTGCGCTCGTGCAAGTAGTCGCGGTCGCTACGAGGTTCAGACTCGCTCTTGGCCCGCGAGTCGGCGCGGGGCCTCTGCATGTCGACGGTCTCCACTGTTTGCCGGTCATACCACGCAAACAGGGTGCGCAGTAGCGACGGCAGGCAGTGCTCCGCCACTGAACCGAACGCTGACAGTAGCTGATCGAACACGGCATCCTCGCCCCGTTGCAAGGACTTGGAAACTGGTCTCTCCAGCGGCTCAGCGAGCACCGTGCGGATTTTTTTCTCCGCCTGCAGCGTAAACTCTGCGAAGAGCACGCGCAACACGAATTCGCCCGGCTTGACATCGGTATCGAAGTGTATTCCCGGGGGAAATGGCTGTCGCTCCTTGCGAGCGCCCCACGGAAGAACTAACGCGGATTGGCTCACGTTGTTGTTGTTATTGCCGCCACTGGCAGGGTTAGACCAGTTTTTGGCTTCGGAATTGTTCTGCGATGCCATGGCTGCGATGCGAATCGCAAATCTACATCACTGTGGGCTAAACTGCAGCGTCCTTAGTCCGTGCGCACTGCAGTACCATATCAGCAACAACGCAAACACTGGTTCCGTCCGGACGACTAGGCCATGGTTCCGTTGCTATCGCGCGACTCCAAAAGCATCGCGAGTCATCCGGGAGGCTTGCGATACACTTGTAAACGTGCAAAGCAGTCACTTACAGGTGCCCGATAAGCGTTTGCAGCATCCGCACAACTAAACTACACATTAACAACAAAACCAAAACTCACAAACCACCACCACTGCAACATGGATGGATGGATAGATGGATGGATTGATGTGGCTGTACCACAGAACACCTATACACTACCATTGGCTGTACCCTTTAGATCGGGCGGCGGCTTACGCCACCTAGCCGTAATACCTAATGAACAACAAGCTAGATTTATCGTTTCTTTTCCCCTTTAAATAGTGATGTATAGAACTGGCACTTTGCAATGAATGGTTTAATTTTCACTCGTGCCTTGACTTTAGCCACCAATCAGATGACCTCCTTCTAGTTAATTCTACCCGCTTGAAGTCTATTTTGCCCTCCCTGTCTCTAAACCCCAGTGCTTTGAAAAACTTTGCGCCATCATCCTGAACTGTAGGGTGAAGCCCTTTACAGAACATTATCAAGTGTTCTGCAGGTCTTCTTCCTCTCCACACGCACTGCATACCGTGTCTACCCCTTCGTATTTGGCCCGATATGTCTTGGTTCGCAATACTCCCGTCCTGGCCTCAAACAGTAGAGAACTACCCCGAGTATTATCATAGATCCTTTCCTTGGCAATTCCCTGCTTAAAAGTTCGATAGATCTCTAGTGCGGACTTCTTAATCATGCCAGTTCTCCACATTATAGTGCTAATGGCCCACAGAAGGAAGATTTGCAGAGATTGATGGGCATCTGTGGTAATGAGGGAGATAGGTTAGATTTCAGTTTCAGTAAGGAAAAATCAGCAGTCCCGATTTTTAATGACAATGAAGGTAGTGAGCTTAGAATACAGGAGGTCACGCTAGAGATAACAGATAAATACAAATATGTGGGCGTATGAATAAGCAATGGGACCGAGTACCTGAGAGAACACGAAATATACGTAACGACTAAAGGTAACAGGAATGAAGCAGTGATGAAAAATAGGGCACTTTGGAATTACAATAGGTGTGATGTTGTGATAGGAATATGGAAAGGGGTCATGGTTCCTGGTCTGACATTCGGCAATGCGGTCTTGTGCATGAGATCAGAAGTTCGAGCAAAATTAGAAATTAAGCAACGTGGAATAGGTAGGCTCGTCTTAGGAGCTCGCGGGAATACACCAAATAAGGGAGTACAAGGTGATATGGGATGGACATCATTTGAGGGCAGGGAAGCTAGCAGCAAGATAAAATTTGAAAAGCGATTGAGCGAAATGGGGGAGAAGCATTGGGCCAGGAAGGTTTTCAGCTACTTGTACACGAAGAATGTCGATACAAAATGGAGGAAGCAAATCAAAAAATTGACGGGTAAATATTTGGAAAACAGCAGGGGGCCAAACCAAAAAGAACTATCGGTTAAGAAGAAGGTGAAGGAAGCTGAGACCGATAATCATCTGCATACATCAATGCTGGTAGTGCCTGTTCAATGAGTTTTCCTTGTTTGACGAAAGAGAGGTTGAAGCCAAGTCCACTTCCCTCTAATTTGGCCTCTAATCCTTGTAGGTACGTCATGAATAACAAGGGTGACAGAGGACACCCCTGCCTAAGCCCCCGTTTTACCTCTGTGGGCTTGGATACCTGTTTTTCCCACTTTATAACTACCTTGTTACTTTTATAGATATTCATTAAAAGATTAGTGATTCCATCTTCCACACCTAGTGTGTCCAGTATTCCCCACAAGTCCTCTTGAACCACGCTATCATACGATCCCTTGATATCCAAAAATGCTAGCCACGGGGGCCTGTGTTCCTTTCCTGCTATTTCGATGCACTACGTCAGTGAGAACAGATTGTCTTCCAACCTCCTGTGTTTTCGAAATCCATTTTGCAGTTCCCCCAGCACCCCCTCACCCTCTATCAATGCCTGCAGTCTTTCCTTTCTTTATAATCTGCATTGCCAGCCTGTAGACCACTGATGTCACTGTTATAGGACGGTGGTTATTTATGCCAGCTTTGTCCCCCTTTTCTTTGTAGATTATGCTCATCCTGCTAAGTTTCCATCCATGCATCGGGGACTTCGCCATCGATTATTGTTTTGCTCCCTGCCTCTCTCAAAGTCTGTTTAGACTTCGGACCCAATGTCTTTATCAGCATAATTGGAATGCCATCTGGGCCTGTCGACTAGGAACCCTCTTCTCAGCCCTTTTCCACATCTCGTTGTGAAAATGGAGCCATTGCACCACTTGATCCATCCTTGTCTACTGTGGTGCATAAGGCACTTCTTTGTTGAAAGTTTTCTGTCACCCTTGTTCTTATATATATTCAATAGCTTCGTCCCCTTCTAGCCTAGCACCTTGAGCTGTAGTTATAAACCTGTGTTCTAGGCTTAATTGTCTCATTTCTTAGGGAGTTTAAATGGTTCCAAAATTTTGCAGCTGCCTTTTTATTCTTTTTATGTACTTCTGCCAGCCACTGAGCCCCCTTTCTTCTAATCTTTTCATTGATCAGGAGGGATGCTTCCCTTCTACAGCTTAGAAAGATGTCCCATTTTCTTTAAACATCATCTGTCGGTTCACCCCGCTGCTTAGCATGTCTGTGTTCCCAAGAGGCTTCCCAACGTTTTGCTATGGCCCTCTTAACTTCCTCATCCCACTAACTTTTGGGTTTGCGTCTTCTTTTTCGGGGTGACTTGTCACGTGCCTTAGCAAGCTCTAGCCAAACAGTCTAATTAGATTCGTGTATGTCCACACTGTTTTATTATCCTCAGTGATTACTTTCTCAATTTGTCTAGTAGCTATTTCTATTTGCTTTTCTGAATAATTTTTTTTCCTGTACTTGCTCATCTTGTCTCCTTCCCACTTTATCTGCCCTTCCAAAACTTAGCTTGATACGTTTGTGATCACTACCCAGACTTCTAGAGCCACATTAATCTACGTGCATTCCCCTGAGCCTATCATACATCCTATGTGACATCAGTGCATAATCTATCGTCGACTGCAGCCTTCCTACCTCCCATGTTATTTGCCCTTCACACTTTTCAGTACTGTTGCAAATGATCAAATCATGAATTTCACACATAGCCATGATAAACTTGCCTGTTGGGTCAGTATCACCATTATCATCAGCCTGACTACGTCCACTGCAGGACAAAGGCCTCTCCCATGTTCCGCCAGTTAACCCGGTCCTGTGCTTGCTGCTGCCAATTTATACCTGCAAACTTCTTAATCTCATCTGCCCATCTAATCTTCTGTCTCCCCCTAACCCATTTGCCTTCTCTGGAAATCCAGTTAGTTACCCTTAACGACCAGCGGTTATCCTGTCTACGCGCTGCATGCCCGGCCCATGTCCATTTCTTCATCTTGATTTCAGCTATGATATTCTTAACCCCCGTTTGTTCCCTAATCCACTGTGCTCTCTTCTTGTCTCTTAAGGTTACACCTACCATTTTTCTTTCCATTGCTCGCTGCGTCGTCCTCAATTTAAGCTGAACCCTTTTTATAAGTCTCCAGGTTTCTGCTCTGTAGCTAAGTACCGGCAAGATACAGCTGTTATACCTTCCTCTGAGGGATAGTGGCAATCCACCTGTCATAATTTGAGAGTACTTGTCAAATGTGCTCCACCCCATTCTTATCTTTCTAGCTACTTTGATTTCGTGGTTCGGCTCCGCGGTTATTACCTCCCTAAGTATACATAGTCTTTTACAACTTGAAGTGCACTATTAACTATCTCGAAGCGCTGCTCTTTTCCGAGGTTGTTGTACATTACTTTCGTTTTCTGCAGATTCATTTTAAGACCCACCTTTCTTCTCTCCTTGTCTAACTCCATAATCATGAGTTGCAATTCGTCCCCTGAGTTACTCAGCAATGCAATGTCATCGGTGAAGCGCAGGTTACTAAGGTACTCTCCATTAACTCTTATCCCTAACTGTTCCCATTCTAGGCTTCTGAAAACCTCGTGTAAGCACACGGTAAATAGCAATCTATATCTTCTGTGCACATTCATGTCTCCTAGAACAATTATCTCGCACTCTCTTTATAATCCCTGAATGTCCTTTGATATACACTCCACCATTGCCCGGTTTTCCTCTCTGGCCTTTGCTTCCGTCCACAAGTACACCAAACCAAGGAATGCCATCTGCACAGCTACTTTCCCTCTTAACCATAAATGTTCCATGCGTCCCTGCTGGACTCTTTGCCAACCCATGCGTTTATGTATGAATGCACCAATTCCGCACCCCTTTTTGCTGCCTTCTCTTTTATTGCAATATTCCTATACATAGTCCGAATTGCAAGGTGGTTGCTCCATGTCCCGAAAATGTGTCTCCACAAACCCATATACCATCAGCTCCTCCTGCCTCAACTGCTCTTCAATCTCTTCCCACTTTAACCTATTCCTGCCACCCTGCATGTTAATATAGCCTACGTCTGACTTAGCTCGGCCCTTGTGCTTACGTCGATTTCTTCTCCCACGGACTCCGTGTGGCTTGAATATTTGTGCCCCTTTAGAACCGTCTTCGGCTACACTGTTGGCCTCAGGGCTCTCGGTCCCCCTAAAAACACTGTAGCTTGACGACCCATTCTATTACCGACCCTCCTGCCCGTCGCACAACTGTAGTGAATGCCATTCTGTGCAAAGGGGCAAGTGCCGGGCTCGTACACGTCTTGGTTCACTTCTATTACGCTGTATCCGAGTTGCCGGCTCATACCCTTGATATGGTGACTAGAAGCCACCATACCCTTGATCACACAGTTGTTCTCCACTACCCTCCTTTCAACCCCAACAAGACCACAACACCGGAGACGACTGGCGCAAACGACACAAAGCGAATCAAAACAATTACGTATTTGTAATTATTCTCGGTACAAGTATAAATGTATTGAATTAAAATTAATTTTATCACTCCCAATGGCTGAACTTGTCGCTGACCATAAAATTATGGCGCGGATAGAGGTGTGCGCCGAGGCGATTTTGACCGGCGGCGGCGTGGGGGTCGTACAGAGTCGGCGGCGGCGGCGTTGTCGGCGCACGCCGGTTTTTTCATCGGCGGCGGCGTGCGGCCAATTTTCGTCGTCGGCGGCGGCGTCGGCGCCGCAGAAACCGAAACTGAAAATTCAAAAGGCTCTTCCGCCACAGGTTACTGAATTAGTTGAAATTCGGGAATTTTAATCCAAATAGCATAAATGACACTACACAGATGTGTCGACATCCCGATGAATGCAAAGCGTTTTGTAAAATAGTTTTTATATCGCTTTCATGAAAAAATAACGCGTATTTCAATCTATGTCCATGTTCTACGGTAAATGTGCAGCACTTTGCTTTTTTTTACTTTAAGATGTTGTTTTAAGTTGTTGTTGTTGTTGGCAACGTCATACTTCATGAAACCTTTTTTCATTGAACAATGAGCAAGCAGTGACGCACGTCACTCATTTCGCTTTTTCCGGATCTGATCTTACTTTTACATTGTACGCTGCACAAAAGAAGAAGCACCTCTGCTTCGAGTTTTCTTATTACGATTGCATGAAACTGCTTTTTTGAGTATCTGTCATGCTTTGAATGTAACTTTCCTTCAAACGAATCAAAATACCTACTTTTCGCAATGTGAGAATCTTTTATGCAGCGGTATAGGATGCGGAAGGAAACAAATCTGCGCATTTATTCAACTAGTTCTCAGCGCGGTGTTCAATGAATGAAGTGTAGACATGGGCGAGGCGGGTGGTGCAAAAAGGACACTTGAACCCTTCAAGCTCCACCAGCACTTGCTACCCACTCTAGCGACACCAACACGACCTACTCCCTCAGTCGTGATGCAAGTTGAAAGAAGGGTTTGCATCCCCCCAAGACAAAAACCTGTCGATGGTCATATGTGCAGATGAGAGCAAATGCAATATTTGCTCAGATATACAGCCCATACTGGTCACGAGCTGGGCGTCCGTTGACAACGCCTGCAGAGAACGTTGACTCCCCGAACCCTTGGTGTTTGGTCAGGGGAGGGGAACACCCCTTGCAAGTGGGCCCCATTAAAATTTCTCTTAAAAACGTCACAAATAAGAATGCTTGATAAGTATGTATAAAACATTGAACTTTTCAATGCTTTTTTGTAGCGTGTTCACGTGCTCAATACCCATCAGATGTGTGAGAAATCGAAATAGCAACTGCCACTCTCGACTTGTTCCGGAAAAGACACAGTAGAACAATGCAATTACGAGTGCTGGGAACCTTTGTTCTTTTGTATATTTGATTTCTAGGCATGATTTGAATTCTTATATAAACAAAAATAAAACCTGCAACATATTAAAAAAAGGCTGCTATTGCAAGATGTGTGTTGCAAGACGTGATTTTTCTAGACTTAACTCTCTGCAAGGCACATCTGGTGTCACAAACTTGTAAGTGTCCCCCCCTTTTCCCCACGACATCTCCCGATCCCCCCCCCCCCCCTCTAATAAAAAGGCACCAATGTAGGCTTCCGTGATTGCCTACTGGCGCGCGGCGGGCCAATCCGGTGGCTAGATCCAACAGTGGCGATTTCGACTTGCTTTATTGGAGGTGCTGAAGGATCAAGAAAAGGCCGATATTTGTAAGTTTCTTGAGAGTTCAGTGATAGTTTCTTCATGAATACCGTGTATTATTGGACCTCACTTTGTGTATAATGCTCCAATGAAAAAAAAAATGGTTTCATCCTGTGTCACTGCAGAGTAAGAAGCCATCACATGTGCAGGCATCAATAAGCTTCTATATGACATTGCTAAGGTTCAGTACATTTGTACAAATAATTCTCGTTAATTGAACATTCTGAGTATAATCCCTGCTTGGGTTAGTATGTGTGAAACATAAATTTGAGATTTAAAATTATAATTGTGTGTTTCTGCAGCAAAGACACATTGATTAAAACTGATGACTCCGGAGCTACGGCAGAGGTAACATTCGTTCTGTTTTTTTCGGTTACGGTAACGGTAATGCGTTACCTTTTTATGTATCTATATAACATGGAGCCGTGAAATGTTCCCCCTTTTCTTATTTGGTAACTAGTGAGGTATTTAGTTACTTTTTATTGTAACGGATACATCACTAAATAGACTTACAGGAGTGATGTCGGCCCACACCTTTAGTTGTTGCGGTCTACAGGCTGGCTGTAAAAATTAAATGAATATATTCCTTTCATCCAGAAGGGTTGCTCGATCATTGATGATCTCGACCTTTGAGAAATACACAACAGCTTCTTAATGATATGCATATCATCCCACCGAAGCGTGCACTTCGTTTCGTTAATATTTACAGTCAACGTGAGTGCTGTCGTCACGCCGTATGTTTTAGGTAGAAATTTAGCCTACTCAAAATACCCAAAGACGTCGATCCACCGTGCAACGCGTGGCCACGCGATGACGGTTCTGTATGAAAATGGCATCCACAGTGAAACATGTTGCATCTGCTGAAATTTTATCACAACATTATTATACTGCCACGCTCGCTTGTATTTTTATGTCACAGTCTTGCGCAAAGGCACTGCCGTGGTGGTTCAGTAGCTAAGGTACTCGGCTGCTGACCCGCAGGTCGCGGGATCAAGTCCCACCTGCGGCTGCTTTATTTTCGATAGAGGCGAAAATGCTGCAGGCCTATGTGCTGCGATTTGGGTGCATGTTAAAGAAACCCAGGTTGTCAAAATTTCTGGAGTCCTCCACTACGGCATCTCTCATAATCATGTGGTGGTTTTGAAACGTTAAACACCACATATTAATCAGTTGCCTTGCGCAAAGGACGCTTGGCTGTCTGCGAACACTCTAGATTATTTTAGAATTTTCTGATAAGCTTGAGACACCTACGATATGGATGCTACGTGTATAAATGGCGACGTACCTTCGCGCAGATTATATTACCAACGACCAATGCTCTGATTACCGCTATCTGTGTAAAGCGCGAATTTCGAGCACTTAGCACTTTCCTATGCACATGTTCACTCAATAAAAAGTGTCGTCTTGAGCAACCCACGTACCATCTTCTTTGACGTCGCGACCACGCGGCAATACCGTAAGTGAAATGAGAACGGTGAAATGATGGATACAAAACAGTGAGATGGGGCGTAAGTGCACGGCCAAGTTTTGTTTAAGATGCGTATACCACAAGCTATTTTCTTCTATAGAACCAATATGATGCGGATTTGTTAAAATACTGTGAAGTTGAATGTCAAGAAAGGAAGAACATGAACTTAGAAAGAGACAGTGGAGACGAAAAGTGATAGGTATCCACGTAAAGTTTGATCGGTCGTTCCCCGCCAAACGTCCTAAACGTTTTGTCGACTATCTCAGGTGTATTCGAAAAAAAAAAGTCGGGCTGATTTACTCCATTGAAATCAGTCTATCGCGAAAATTCTTTCGAGAGAAAAATATTTTTGGTGGCCTATATGTCACTGAAATTTCAGCTATAGGCTGGGCCCTATATTGAGTCCTGAGATAAAAGCCTATTTACTGAGAGAGTCTATGTATAGGCTCTATTTATCTTGCCGACCTATGGTTTCGAATATTTAAAACCTCTCACTATGGCGTGCCTTGGTGTCGTATTGACGTTCTGGCTTGTAAAGCCGAAAATTTTATTTTTCAAATTATAAACTGTTCATATCTCCCCCCCCCCTCTCCTCCCCGGCACTCGTTCTAGGGTTGGTCCTTTGATAAACACCATTCACATATCTTTAAAAAAATGCTTGGATATCAACTATTCATAACTCTCCTTTAAATATGTGGAAATGAAATGACGTCACTAAATTACCGATGAGGTGAAATATTAACTCTAAAAGCACAGTAAACGTGCCTAAAAAGCTAATTCAACGCTAAAACAATGTAACCTTAACTAATAATGTCACCACACTTCTAAAACCTCATGCAATGTATATTGCATACCTGCAAGGTGCAGTTATTCAAGCGCTTTTTGCAGTGAAATTTGGCCATGGAGTTAATCTCGTTCATGGCAGTGCCATTTCTAAATTTGACGTTTGAATATCTAATGAGGTTTACGAGTTTCTTTCGGTGAAATCCGCGTTTTTTTTGTGCGATGTAATTGAGCATTTTATGCATTGTGCTGGCACGAAGTTTATTGTAGATGATGCGTTTATAGAGTACACCGTTCAACGACTGTGGTGAAATAAAAACAGCAATTTATGTTCATTCATGCTACACAACTCTCTTGATATGCTCCCAGAGAACAGAAAAACGCATAACGAAGTACATTACTAACGAACGGAAGAATTAAATATTTCTCGGCCTTTTCATGTTGTTTCTGTAGTCCAATCTACAAACGTTCGTATTAAACGAGCATGACGGTACGAAGGCATGGACTTGGGTTTTGCAGCATGTTGTGACACATGTGCCACTCCAGGTCACCTTTAATACATGACATCGGAATCCACACTGAGCTTGATCTATGATTATGTACCTAATCAACGGAGAATAAGAGCTAAGCTCCGGATTCATTATTAATGTGGCTTCAAAGACGAGAATGCAGCACGATTCGCGAGCAATCGAGCACCCGTTCTCTCTCTATTTCGTTGAACTGCTTGTGCCCTGAGATGCCACTTCAATTTCTTTTTGAATTAATGTGGCGATTGGGAAAGTTGTGAGCGCCAAACAAGACGCTAACAAGAACGAGAGAGACGGGACGGATGCTTGTGAACGTCGTGTGGAACCATTAGTTTGCGCTCAAAATTTCCCGATAGCAATGCGCCATCTGGCAGGATTTCAAGTTTTGTTAAAATGTAGCGATGACACAGATCATGGGTTTTGTCATGTCATTTGCTACCAATTAAACAGTGGCTGCGTAATTTAGGTTACCATGAAAATTGTCGCGGCCATATTTCAAGAAGGAAGGAGGCAGAAACGCACCGTTCGTGCCATACGTGATCCCTCATCACTCGGCTTTGCAAGGAAAGACGAGGAAGAAGAAGTGCGTTCGGGCATAATTCTGCCTTGAACAACTATCGTTTTTTCTTAAACTGTCAGAATTCCCGACCTTCTCTGAACAAGCGGAACGGAAGACGTCACCCCCCGGGATGGGGGACCATCCATCCAACGAGACAGCGGGCCCTAGCCGTTTGCATAAGGATGGACCGAATGTGGGTGACCGCGTTGGCGCATCTGCTCCTTTTGATGATTCTACCGAGAGCTCATCAGTGGAAGAGATGGAATCGGAAGCCGACTTCAGGACATTCCATACCCGCCGGTTGAAAAGGAAGCTTCGCAGGACGTCATCAACGGCGGAGCCACAACCGGCGCTAGACAAAGGCAAGCGATGTTTCACCATCTCGTATGTGCCCATGTCTACATCAGACAACCTGAACTCACTAAACAGGCAGTCATTGACTAATTATTTCGAGCGAGTTGCACCTGCTCAAGTGAATGAAATTCGCATAAATAGCAGGAAAAACATATTGTCAGTTGATGTGACAAACAAAACCATTCTTGACAAACTGAAGGCCGTCACGCAGCTCGGAAGTATTTCAGTTCGCGCGTTTCTCGCTCACGGGAAAGGAACAACGACTGGCGTGATAAATGACGTCGACGCTGACATCACAGACACTGACCTGCAGAATCTTGTGACGTCGACAGTCAAAATCGTAACCATACGCCGCTTCGGGCAGTCTCGCTGCATCAAACTAGTATTTGATTCTGAGACTCTGCCTCCTAGCGTGAAGGTTGGATACGTGAGACATCCTGTGCGCCCTTACGTGCCACGGCCTTTGCAGTGTCACAAGTGCTGCAAGTTGGGACACGTCAGCGCAGTGTGCAAAAGTGAGACAACTTGCCAGCGGTGCGGCGGGTCTCATAAGGTGGAAAACTGCGATACTGCTGTTCCATTGAAATGCCCAAACTGCTCTGGTGCACATGAAGCAACGTCGAAGGAGTGCCCAAAGATCAAAGAAGAAATTCGCGTCCTGCGGAAGATGGTCAGAGACAACTCGACACACAGGGAGGCAGTCACGTCCATCCGCCGACACAGACGTCGTCCAAAACGTAGGCACCAGCGAAAGCATAGTGGACATAGGAGTGATGCATCACCATCAGCAACAGATGAACATACGCGTACGCATTATCAGGCTGCTACACCCATGTTGTATGCACCACGTCCCAGGGATGCAGAAAGTGCACCAACGCCCGCGTTGCACGCCGATGCTTCCGATACTGAGTGGCCTTCGCTACCGACTGGAGCAATAAAAAAGACCACACCATGGGTTGCAACTTCAAAGAGGGCAGAAAATGATAGGCAAGACGCTGAGAAGAGCCAAACTATGCTGAAGCATCTATTAAAATCTATTCGTGCGATTCTCAACGAGCTACACACACCAGGAGCGAAAACAGCAGTGCAGATCCTCAACGTGCTGGAACCGCTACTGCTGACTCTTCCATAAACAATATGGCGAATTTCTTCGATGAACGTGTGCGCACCTCTGCCATAATGCAGTGGAACGCACGGGGTTTGCGAAGCCGATTGTCTGACTTTCGACAACGAATGTTTAAATACAAATTTCCGTTGGTTGTAATATGTGAGCCGAATATGATGTCGTCGTTTCGTATTTCCGGATACGTCACTTTGTGGTCACGTGATGATCGAAATGCGAGCAAAGTAATTATATGCGTACGTCAAGATTTAACGTACGTGAGACATGCCGTGGCTCCTCATGCTTCTAACGACTATATTTGCCTATCTATAAAGCACAAGCGACGTTCAATATCAATCATTGGTGGATATATTCCTCCTAGAAGCCACGCGGACTGTCCCCATCTCTTGTCTGTTCTCCAAGCTTGCCCTGGACCACATGTATTAGTTGGGGATTTTAATGCACATCATCCCATGTGGGGTTCTGCCTCAATGAACACCCGCGGCAGGGACATTGCCGATTTTGTGCTCAATCAAGGCCTTATGTCCATTAACGATGGCTCACCTACTTACCTCCGTGGCGCATCGTACAGCAGCTGTCTAGACGTATGTTTTGTGAGCAGAAGTCTCTTGCCTACCACCTGTTGGTTTGTAGACGTTGAAACACATGGAAGTGACCATCTCCCTACATATATACAGCTAAAAGGTTTCCATCGTTCGTCTCCCCGGCCTGTGAAAAGCGTAGACTGGCCAGGATTCCAAACTTCTGTAAATGCTCAGTGCGGGAACATTCAATCTATATCTGAAATAGAAAGCCTAATTGCATCAGCCTTATCAACGCATACGAAACTTGTGAATGTGTCGCTACCAAGATCACAACTTGACGCACAATATGAATACCTTCGTGCAATTCGTCGCCGGGCAGAGAGAAAATACAGGAGGACGAAATCACCAGCTGACCTATCTAGAGCACGCCAAGCACAGCGACATGTATTGCGACACCTCGATAAGCTCGATAGGCAACGGTGGAGGGTATTTTGTAGCTCTCTTGATCCCAGAAAACCCCTGTCACGAATATGGCAAACTATCCGAAGCCTTCAGACGCCCACTCAACAGTTGTTCCCTTTCCGATCTTTGGCTCTAAAGCAAGGTCGACCTGAAGTAGAGGTTGCAGAAGATTACTGCCACTTACTCGTAGGTATGTCCTCCTCATCGATATCACCTTCATATTTAGCCTCACCGCCATCCAGCGACGATCGCCTCGACTTGCCATTCACAATGCACGAACTCGACGCTGCGATTTCTACGTCCCGACGGTCGTCCGCACCAGGGCCTGACGGAATTACTTATTCGGCACTATATCACCTCAGCCAGGAAGCAAGGCAGGCTCTCTTGTCGTTCTACAACTCTACGTGGGAAACAGCGACAGTACCAGAGAGTTGGAAGTGCAGCCGCATAGTGGCCTTACTGAAACCAGGCAAGTGTTCACACGAGTTGTCTTCTTATAGACCCATTGCCCTAGCCAGTTGCATCGGTAAGGTGATGGAACGCATGGTGCTGGCAAGATTGGAATGGCTGCTGGAGAATAATGTCGGCTTACCTCATTTTATAAATGGCTTCCGTAGAGGTCGATCATCTATAGATGGTGTTGTAGATCTAGTTTCTTCTGTTGAAAAGGAAAGACAACGTCGGAGATTGGTAGGGGCCATTTTCTTAGATATAAAGGGCGCGTACGATAGCGTCTACCATGAGGCCATTCTCGACGCACTTGAAGACATCGGCGTAGGTGGCCGACTACACGCATGGATAGGGAGCTATCTCAGAGGACGTACCATTTTTATGTCGACATCCGACGGTGACACGGCCAGGCACCTCGTAAGCCGTGGAGTTCCGCAAGGCGCCGTCCTGAGCCCCATGCTTTTCAACATAGCACTCATTGGCCTTGAAGCTGAGCTTCCCGACGTTGTCAGAATCAGTGCGTATGCGGACGACATATGCATATGGGCATCTGGAGCAACGCGACCACAACTGCGAGCAAGGCTACAACAAGGCACATCAATAACATCTAAGTACTTACGTCGTCAGGGCCTGGAACTTTCAATAGCAAAATGTGCTGCATTGGCATTTACGAAGAAATCAATGTCGCGGTACCCAATCTTCGCTCACGGAGCAGTGATTCCCGTGGTTAAGCACCACCGCTATTTAGGGGTCGTCATTGATCACAACCTGTCCTGGTCAAAGCATGTGGCTGTGCTGAGAAACAAACTAATCAGTTTTGTGTATGTTCTTCGTGTTATAGCAGGACTGAGATGGGGCCCTTCGGAGAAAAGTCTTCTGCAGTTATACAAGGCATTGTTTGTGGGCTATATAAGGTACAGCTCACCTGTGCTTTCCAGCATGCGGGCAACGTGCCTTCGTACTTTAGAAAGCCTTCAGGCACGAGCACTGAGAATATGCCTTGGCCTGCCACGGTGCACATCTACTTCTGGCACTATAGAGGAGTCACGCACCTACCCTATACAGGTTTACACGTCCTGTGAGCCTCTTCGAGTGCACCTTCGTCTGCTGACCCGGCATGCACAGCACCCGTTATCTTCGCTACAAGTGGACCAACCAGGCTGTACCTATTCGCGATGCCTCGATACGCATAGGCACATGATCCCGTCAGGCTTTGCACCTGCCGTAATCCCTGCAGTGCCTCCATGGACATTGACTAAACCGCTGGTGTGCCTTCACATACGTGGAATTTCGTATAAGTCGCATGTTTCTTATATTGCCCTCAAGCAACTCACCTTGGCACATTTAGATGACCGATACAGCGACTCTGTGCACATTTACACCGATGGATCCGTAACTTCATCCGCCTCAGCTGCAGCCTTCGTGATCCCTCAACTCGGTATTTCCCGACAGTACAAATTAGATCACAGGTCATCTTCGACAGCTGCAGAACTTGTTGCTATACAAGAAGCCATAAAATTTGTGAACGACCAAGCACCGCGTAAATGGACGATTCTGTCTGATTCGAAATCAGCGCTTCAAGCTATCCATTCTTGCTTAAGAAGAGGCCAATTTTACGAGTTAACGTTAGGAATCGTCCAAGCATTTGACCTAACACACAGGGGCGGTCACTTGATTACACTACAATGGATTCCTGGACACTGCGGCCTGGTTGGCAACGAAACAGCCGATAGCGAAGCAAGAGCGGCAATATACAACGCTACTATGTACGTCAAAATACCCTACTCGCGAGGTGACGTCAACACATTGTTGAGATCACTCATGCGCGAATGCGCTGCCAATTACTGGTTGCTACCAGATCACCGGAACAAGCGCCTGCGGGAAACAGACCCCAGTATGACTTTTCGTCTTCCAGATAAAATCAGCCGAAGACATGCTAATATACTACACCGGATTCGCCTGGGCGTCGCCTTGACTCGTCACTACACCCACCTAATCGGCCGTGCGGACAGCCCAAATTGTGAACGCTGCCAAGTGCGCGAAACGATAGCTCACATATTTTGTGACTGTGCATTATACGTGGCACAAAGAGAAATGCTAACTGCAACGTTGGCAAGCATTGGACGAACACCATTAAGTGAAAGCCACATATTATCAGCAATGAGCGACCAAACAGTGTCAAAAACTGCTACAAAGGCTGTTCTAGACTTTATAAAAAGCACTGGACTAGAAACTAGACTGTAGGGTACTATACAAAGTGGCTACTGTACATACGCACCACCTCTTCTTGTCCCCATCATCACCCTTCATCCCTCTTTCTTTCCCCTTTCCCTTATCCCCTGTGTAGAGTAGCAGGCTAGAGCGAACTAGCTCAGGCCGACCTCTCTGCCTTCTAATAAATTCTCACTCTCTACCCTCATCACTCGTGGAAATCAATTTATTCAAGCTGTAACGTGATTGAAGAATTCTGTTACTTCTCGGCAATCAGAGAGGCTTTTAATTCTCCCGTCTCTTTATGAGATATTGCTGCCATTTTTTTCCAACAGGCTTGCAGTTCTGTTGCACAGACATAGCAACACCCATGTTTTTGATGATTTTTTTTTCATTCCCATTCAAAAACTTTTCCATTCATAGACATTTCTGAAGCGCATAAGAACTGAATTCCTGTCGTTCGTCACCCGTCGCTACGTTCGTCCAGTACACACTGCAAAAGGCTTGATGGCAAAGTCGTTTTCTATGTTCATGTTCCTTGTACCCAACCTTTCGCGCTCTTTGTGCACTTCAAGGAATTCAGAAAGACTACAATACAACCCAACCAGCTGTACACCGTGCCGTCGGGACTGGTATGCATGACGCAAATATGTTGCGAGTGGTCTCGCAGTGTTCTGCCATTGTGCTTCGTTCCCTGTTCGGTGAGCTCAAGTTTGGTCGACACGTGGCGTCGTTGCCACGCCATTGGTGTCGTGTTTCCCGTGTCTTTTCTTATACACAGTGTTCTACGAAGAAATGCCTCTGTGTAGCCGCTGGTGCCGAGGTCGCGGATTACGTTTTTGCTTCTTTCCTTCCGCAGCTGACAATTGGTGGTTAGATTATCGGTTATTTCTTTACTTATTTTAGTTTTCTCGTTTAGCTAGTTTTCTGTATTCTAGCCCAAGAAAGGCGATCCAGATTTTTTTTTCTCTCGTGGGAATGACCATAGGTATCTGCGTACATGGTTGCAACTCCACATTTCCAAGTTGTAAGACTCGGAGTTCCCTGCCGACGGCCCCTATTCTTTTTCTGCTCTAGCAGCCATGACCGTCACGTTCTTCCAAACCTTCTCCTCCTACCTACTTCTAAACTATTTTCTCCACTCTCCCTTTTCCCTTCAAGGGACTGAGCCGTGGTCTAGCAAGGAAAGATAGTGTCTTTTTCTTTTTCTTCAACCACACATTCATCCATTCAGGGGAAGCTTGCATGCAGTAACTGGTTTGGAAAGCAGGTAAGGTTCGCGGAAAGTCACCTCACCTACCCTGATTTGTTCCGGGTCTACGCTCTCGAGGTGCGCCAAAAGAGGCGACAACACGAAAGTCATACTTCGAATTTTTTAGGGCTGTTGGCTCCCCTCGTCAAAAACTATTTGGACACGCCTGGCTGACTGACGGCCTAGGAAGAGCTGTCGGAAATCGAGGCAGCTTGATTTGTTCGACGTGCCACGAGACGCGCTGAATAATTAGCCGAGAGGTTGGGATTCATCGTCAGGTATGTTTCCCACACTCTGTGGTGCTCTCAAGTCTTCCACTCCCCCAGGCCCTAGCCTGCCTAGCGCTGCAGGCCCTATTCTGCACGTGCGATGCAACGTTATTGCACTGTGCTGTGTTGTGCGTATTATTGCATTATGACCTACGTTGTGTTTCTCTCTCGCCGTGTGACGAACTGAACGTGCATCCTTTCTATTTCCTGTGTAGAAAAGAAGGCAGTGTTTGACTTTCTCTCTCTTTCTCCTTCTCGTTTTTTTATCTTTATTCGCTGCGCTGTGCTCCCTGCTGGGCTGCAGAAATTAGGCACCTTCTTCTAACCACTACCCCCACCATTTGGGGGACGGAGATGAAGACGGCAATTTCTTTGGACTGCCCTTGACTAAATGGACATGCAGTCTGTCCGTTTACAGTGATATGCAAGGCGGCTTTCCTAAAGGTTTATTTTTTAACCAAAAACTCTTGTTCACAGATTGCTTTTCTCCCTCATTGTGCCTTTACCTTTTCGAATTCCAGCGAGTGCACGCGAGCACGCGAGTACAACAAAATGTCACCTCTCCGAATTCCAGCAAAGGCACGCGAGCACAAGATCTCAAAAAGGTGAATGGCAAAAACAAAATGAGCGAGAAAAGCCGTCTGTGAACGAGAGTTTATGGTTGGAAAACTAACCTTACAGAAAAGCTGCCTTGTAGTTTATTGCAAACTGTCTATTGTTTTCTCCTGCAGAGAATTTTAGGAAGACCACGGCTTAAAATGCGAGAACCGAGACGCTCTGAACCAGCTCTCAGAAGCTCTCATCAAGCTTCCATGATGCTACCTTTAGTGTGTAAATAGTGAACATAAACGTTGCTCTTATCAGCCCCGGCTACTCTGCTTGACTTCTACCTAAGACTTGGCTAGCTCCTTCGAACACATCACGAGCAAGCAAAAGGGCACGGAGTTGTAAAGATGAAAATGTGCAACATCACATCGCTTTTATTACGTGACATATTCGTTCTCCGCCGCATTTGCCCGATCGTGTCCACATATAACTTTCCCGTTTTATAGCGACGACACACCGTTGGTTGCGGTCACGTCATTGAATGTCATTTAAACAGCGGTTGCATTATTTATTTGCAAATTACTTCTTCATAAGGTATGGTGAAGTAATTTAGTATTTGGCCACCTGAGGAGCTTTCTAACTTGACTTATTTTTTTATCAAGACTTGAATATAATGTTAAGTTTTATTTGGTTGACTCTGAGCATTACCTTCGCAACAGAAGTACATCTGTCAGCGACAATCATTCTTAACTTTTCCCAGTGCCAGTAGGTCCGTTCAAGTTACGTGATGAAAACCAATTTGCTGAACTATGTCATAAATGACATGTCGCTCAAATGTCGGTCTCTGCATTTTTGATGAATCCAGCCGTCTTTTGTAAATTGTCTACTGGCAAGTTTTTTTAAATTTTGTTTTGTTC
The DNA here is from genome assembly GCA_013436015.1 of Rhipicephalus annulatus. Classification (NCBI taxonomy): domain Eukaryota; kingdom Metazoa; phylum Arthropoda; class Arachnida; order Ixodida; family Ixodidae; genus Rhipicephalus; species Rhipicephalus annulatus. Next base: position 220,647 of record WOVY01011626.1, on the reverse strand, counting down.
TTTTTAAAACTGGTGGTCTCAGACAAGCTTATTACGCCTCTTCTCACCACTGGATAGCCGTTGTTACGCGTGGCGCTTGGGCCGACGGGGAAGGGCCGCGTTCTTTGTTCATCAAACAAGTCACCGAAGGGCTGTCAGCCTGCTGTCCGCCGTGTACTGTCCATCTTAGCCGGGAAGTGAGGTGGCATTCCGACACCATAAGACGTTCCACGAGACGACCACAATGGTTTCTTGGTGTCACAGGTGCAGTGTGGTGGCCACGCCCCAATCAAAGACCTTGACTTGAGCGAGTGTGAGCGGCACCGTCAGAAATGGTGTGTGTGTCTCGTGATTCAACAGCGCATTCTGGACCCATTCCCTGATTAAGTCAAAACGTACACTTTATAGTGAGCCACCCAGCTCATTCGCAAGAGACCTCTCGCCCTGTCTGTACAGAATGTAATAAATACTCTGTTAAGTTTGCCATCTTACTCCTGAGTGCACATGCGTTTTATTTTCTGTCTCTCTACACGCCCTTTCTTGCCCCTATTTCTCAACCCTCGGTGCTAGGCAGCAAACCGGATGCCAAGATATGGTTAATCCCCCAGCCTTCCTTTCTCTCTCTTGCCATCTTACTGCCTTGGCATCTTCATCCCGGGTATCCAATGTCTTAAAAGGCCGGTACAAACAGACAAGTTAAAAAATAAAACAGATGGTGAATATTTTCTGCAGCATGTTCAGACGCTGCGTATAAGTAGTCATCCTCGAAAATTATCAACTTTAACACCGCGGACAGGTGCTGATATACCCTGAGTAGGTTCGAGCATGTATTATGCCTCGACGCTTTTAATCTTCATTAAACTTCTCCCTTTTGATTTCATCCTTCGGGGTTTTGTGTAGTTCTTCATCTAACGCCTTACCTCCATGTCTTTCCTCATTTATTCCTCCTCCTCCCTTCATCTAACGCGCTGCATTCGTGCTGCACTGCTACCACTTCATTTCTTCTTTATGTACGCCCTGTTTCGGGCACAATTATAGGCTGCCATCTTGGACTGATAATGATGCCGTTTTCCATCCGTATGAATATTCGAATTGTGCTATGGCGAACTCGCACGCATCAAAACGCTGGGCCATTACATTCATTGTTGTATCACCATAATCATAGCTAATTACGACACAAAAAACAGATAAATTGCTTCTAAGCCTAAGATGGCAGTGTCTATGCTTTACTGTAACTGTTACATTTATTTTTTGTCAATTTGTTCAATATGTCATTTCATGCAGCGGCCGCCGAACTCGTTCCGCTGTTCATAGTGGTACTCTCTGTCTCTGAAGGTGGATGAAGATAACTAAGAAGCCTGGTTTTTACTGGCTACATAAAATGTGAAACGAAGCTATAAATCACGATGAAAAAGAAGACAAATCTGTGAAAAGTCAGTACTGGCGCATAAATGGCGCGTCGATTGCGCCGATGAAAAACGTCGGCGGCGGCGGCGGCGGCGGCGCGCCGATCAGTTCGCGTCGGCGGCGGCGGCGCGGCGAAAACTATTGGCGGCGGCGCGCCGACCAGTCGGCGCACACCTCTAGGCGCGGACTGCACTGCAGTTGACTTCATTTTCGCTTCTTGAATTCATTTTTATGCCAATCCAATCCACGACGCCATTCGTCATGGCGCCCGCTTTTTTTGGTACGGAGGTGTATAGTACGGAGGTGGTACGGAGACATTGTACGGAGGTAACGGAGGTTTTCGCGGACTGCTTATGACCGTGTGCCTACGTACGGCAGGTCAGAGGATGTGCATCTAAGACGAAAAGCCTATTTGAATATGTCAACTATTAAAAGCATCAACGCGCGAAACTCTCGACAATAAGTAAACTGAGATGCGTAGACATTGCCCCGAGCCTTGGATATCGGGGGACGCGGAAAGCGTTTAAACAGTGCGTAAACAAATAGAGCCTCGTGCTACCCGCGGAACGTTTAAGGAATGGTGCACATGACAGCGTGTCTTGTTTGCATTTCAAGCTGTGTGCGCGGAAGCAGTGATAGAGAATATCAACATGTCTAACCACGAGAAACTCGTCGTTCGGCACAGGACCTCTCAGGACGGGCAGAGTTGCGGGTGCGGGCGGCCGGCATATCTCATCAATGCGGCTGCACAGATGTCACTTGACTGTAATGCCTGTAAAGTCCGTGATGACAAGGACTTGCCGAGAATTCCCAAGATTCCGGCACAGAACATAATCTTGCGGCTACAGCACCGCGAAATCTACGCCGCCAAGCAGAACGTGTCGCCGTTGCACGTCTCTCGGCGTCTCCACCAAAATGCGTGTCCTAACTTCACCGTCGTCAACGTGGAAAAGCCGCCGTGTTTCCTGCGAAAATTTTCGCCCGACGGGAAGCACCTCGTGGCTTTCTCGTCTGACCAAACCTCAATCGAGATTTACTGGTACCGCGGTCCCTGTGCGGCTGCCCACCTCTTGAGGGGATTCAGTGGAGACCACTTGGGATCGGAGGCCGAGTCGGCCCAAGTGCGGAGCACCATTTTCAGCGAGTTCTTTCGGCTTCGTCACATTGTGAACGTGTCGGGAAACGGCGGTGAGCAGCTGAATCGCGAGTGCAGCTTGTTCACTGACGATTGTCGGCATGTCATCGTGGGCTCAGCCATGTATGTTCCCGAGGAACCGCATCCGTTTTTCTGGGACATGCACCGCAACAACGAGTCGGTGTCTCCGAGTCCCCGCTCTCCCCTGGAGGACTATTCGCTGCACCTTGTCGATATGGTCACCGGCACCCTCAAGGACAAACGCACATTCAAGACGGACAAGATCTTTCTGTCTCACAATCAGGGACTCTACCTTTACCGCGATACACTGGCGGTTCTCTCAGTACAGCACCAGACTGTCCACATATTCAAGGTTAGTGGGGTATAAAAAAATGATGCTCCAGAATGTCAAGTACCAAGAAGAATGTTGCAATATGTGGGAAGAAATGGTCCGAACCTAAACACTCGAAGAATTCAAACAGTGTTTGTAAAAATGTGGTCCCTGGGTGATCGCAGTTATTATGAGATACTACGGTTAACAATGCACCAGGGTAAGCTGCTTAGAAAATGTTGTGTGAGTACTTCTAGCTTTTTGTGAAGGCAAATTAGAACTGCAATGTTAGTCAAACAGCATGCACAAACCAGCGTGCAGTAATTTTTTTTTATCACATCTGGGATACTGTAGACGCAAATCTTGGAGATAGCCCTGCATGGCTACCAACATCAACTTCCTCTTGTTAGGGAGAGCATCAACTCTGTTCATGGCCATTCTCACTGTTACAATCTCTTCTTTTGACTACAGTCAAAAGGCATTGTTTGGGACTGACCACGCTTCGAAACCTTTTCTAACATATCTTAGTGAATGTCGCATGTTTTGGGGGAATAATGCACTGGCGTTCATTGCGAAATTTCAATGCCACTTGCTCGAGTTATTCGTCTGTAGGTTGAGGTATTTACATTGTGTCAGAATATTCCCGAAACCTTGTGAGGACTCTGGCATTATTTCTGTCAGTGTGCACATGCCATCCTCCACATCTTTATTTGGCCGGAACAGGAGAGTGCTTATCAGCCTCATGAAATTTCAAAACTTAGCATCTTTTTGACATACACTCATCAGACCAAGCTCCTAAGTCCTTAGCCAAAAGCGATGGCACTAATAGAATAGGCATGTCTTAACCCTTTGTGGTCTTATGTTGGCCCCTGCCCCACAACACAACACAGCCGCTCTGGTCCGTGGTCGGACACTGCTCAACAAGCTCTCTTGCAGTTGATTCACACTCATGTTCTCTTACTACATTATATGCCATATGTAGAAGAGTTAGTAAACTTCATTTGAATCTGCTTTCTTTTAGTTATGGGCCAGAGCAAACGGAAAGTGGGAAAGGTTTCATACCGCAGATGTTCGATGACATTCTCTTCAAAGGTTTCCTCCTTGGCAGTGTTTATCATTGCTTATTTGCACAATGACATCTAGAGGCAGTGCTGGTCCTAGGACCTAGCATTGTTCTTCCAGCAATTGAAGAATTTTTTCCTGCCGTGGATGTTTCCCAATCCGCTTGCCTATGTTAGTTCGGATTTTTGCTCCTTTGAACTAGCAGCCTCCTTGACATGACTAGAATTAGAAAGCTTTGTTTTGACAACCTTTGCTTTGGCTGAACTTTTGGGATTAATTTCTTTTACAACTGAAAGGTTGCTTTATTTTGCACTTGCAGTTCAAGAGATTTGAGGATCCCAAACACTACGCAAGCACCTTAGTTCTGCCTGATGTCATAGTCTTGGTGTCATAGTCTGCCTAGAACTAAGGCTGAAATTGTTCTCACAATCTAAAGGATACTTCTATGCACCACAATAACATATCTTCAGTACACTCACATGCTGTGGTGATCCTTTCTCAGTATCATAAAATGCCTCTGACAGTAATATTCAAACATATTCAAACATTGACATTTGTAGACAGATATAAAAAAAGAAAGTCAGCAATGAGGAGTAACTTATGAAGAGTCACAGAGCACAAGCAGAAAATACCTGTATGTAACAAGAGCAGGCATTTGGGTTAGTTGGTATAAACACATGCTAAATATTCAAGCAGTGCAAGAAAAATGCAGAAAAAGGAAGTTATATCCATGTTTTGTTCATTTTGCATGCATTTTGTTGCTCAGTTTGAATTTTAATCATTTATGACACAGCATGAATGAATTGTGCAAATATGTAAACAAATTCAGTAGCACGAAGTGTTTCTGTTGACTCTGACAGAAGTCATGTAACTGCCATCGTTTTAGTGCTTGTTAGTGAAATATAAGCTCAAAACTATAGTTCTCACGCACTCTCTCATTTTTGTGCTGCCCAGGTGACAAAGGAAGGTCATTTTGTTGATGTCCGCACTGTGGGGCGCTTCTGCTATGAGGACGATGAGCTGCTCGTGTCATCAGCATTCCTTGCAGCTGGCAGAAGCGAGCAGCGACCATACTGCGAACGTACTCTCAATTCACTCAAGCACCGCCTGCTGGTGCATCTGTATCGTCAGGTAATTTGAAGAGACATACATAAATAGCTTCATTGGGCACATAAATTTGTGCTTAAACTACGTCCGGGTTTAGCATTTCAAATGTCCTTTCAAATGTCCCATAGCAGGGGTGGGAGGTAGACAGACCCAACCCCGGTTTCAGGCACGAGAGCGATAACCTTTTCCGTGCATGTGACGTAGGGATTATGGTGTCTGATTTTGCATGAATACGTATGCTTCTTAGCACCATTCACCTTTTTGCACAGGCCCGGTAATTGCAGTGACGCTGAGAACACTACATCAACACCAGCTTTTCTGTCTATCTTGCACATATTTTGTGAAATGGCGTGCACCTAGGGTATCACCACCGTGCTACAGCAGTCCGTGCTTGCGGCAGCACTTGTTTTCTTTGTCTTTTTGTGCAAGCATCTTACGATCAAATGAAAAAAAAAAAGGCATTCTGAGGTGTCTATAAGGGGGAGGGGAGGGCAGCTGTGTTTAAAAATTTTAAGCTTTCTTACTTCCCGCTTTTTGACACACATCCATTTAATTCACCTGTTTCAGCATTTGTAGCATCTATAATGCATTAGCAAAAGCAAGGGCTCTTGTTTTCTAGCACCAGCTGTGAAGTTGGTTATCTAAATTTGAAACTAGAAGGCCGAACTTCTTTTTACGTAGCCAGATGGTGGGAGGCGCTAAATAACAACGTGCACAGCTGTTCCTTTTCCTGTTCCTCAGGTGCGCATGTCAAAGGGGTCAGTCGGCACTGTGGGCGGTCTATCGAAAGAGGTGGCGGTATTTTCACCGCCCCCCACTGTGGGGAGTGAAGATGCTGCTGGCCTTAACATATGCCTTGAAGAAAGCTATAATGCATGCGTGCTCATGAGGCGTCTTGTTCTCTCATCATCTTCAGTGACTTGCTAGGTATTCAACCAAGCTGTCGTCAGTTTTGCCTTGAAGTCAGATTTTCAGTTTTTCTTTCACTCGTACAAAAGTAATGGTCTGTGATGTTGCAACACTCGACTGTGTCCTGCCGAAAATTGGCTTTCATTGCTGACCAGGCTGTGTGTGCTACAGGCATTTTTATCAGTTTGGGCTTGTTCGCTGGTATTGTGTCGTAAGTGGTTTCAGTCACTGTTTCCCTTGTGCTCTTTACTCCTCCAGGCTGAAGCTGAACAGAATCCAACAGCACTGCGCAAGTTCTATCAGCACTTTGACCAGCTTTGTGACCTGCGACTGTGGAAGATGCAACTGCTGGACGAACGACACCTGCTGCTCAAGTATGCCAGTGAAGATGTGGTCTCGTTCCGGCTCTCGGACCCAAACTCCCAACCGTCCTTCTTCGTGGTTTACAACCTAGTGACCACTGAGGTGCTGGCAGTCTATGAAAACACCTCGGAGGAGCTGCTCGAGTTGCTCGAAAACTTCAGCGACCTACTGCGCAACGCGGCGCTCCACTCGGACGCCCAGCTAACCTGTTCTCCATCTAACAACATTTACGCACGGCTAGTACAGCAGAGGTGAGTTGGTTGCACAAACTGAGTGTGAAATTCACAGTGTGTGTACAAGGCTATTGCATGTCTCCAAAATGTTAATCTTCAGTACAGGAGTCATTTCGGAGAATTTTCATATATTTTCATTGCAGGTGGGTAAAGCCTAATTATATGTGGCAATATTCTCAACCTAAGTAATGCCTGAATGCTAGAAAATTTTTCATATAGTGGAAATATTATCAAACACTGTTGTGATATCAGGAATGCTCATCACCGAAAATTCATTAAGCCTGCAAGAGGTGTGGCCTGTAAATAAATTTTGTTCCTGCTTCCGACAATGTGTAGCTTTTCAACAGCCTTAAGCAACTTAGTGCGTGATGCGTAGCTTTAGTGGAAGCAGTAATTAATGATCGTGCAAGGTGGTATTACTTCTGGGGCTCTATTTTATGCTAGCAATGGTGTAACTTGTCAAATCCTTTGTACCAAACATCTGAGTGTACTAAAGATTGAGCGTTTTAGTTGCTTTAGGTGGTTGTTTCTACACTTACAGCTCGTCGTCAAGATAAGTTCTCAGGTATCTCAGCGCAAGTTCTTGTCCTCACACGATTCCCAGGTTCAAGCAGACCATTGTGAATGCTCGCTATGGGGGCCAGACGGAGGCAGTCAAGCGCCTATTGGCACAGCTGCCCATCAGCTCGCAGTCGTACAGCAACAGTCCCTACCTAGACCTGGCACTCTTCAGCTATGACGACAAGTGGGTGTCAGTGCTGGAGAGGCCCAAGGCCTGTGGAGACTATCCAATTCGGTGAGTAGGAGTCGCCGTGTGTATGGTGGATATAGAGTGGCGCTCTGGATGAGTTGCATCGTGGTGGCCATTGTTGAAGCCTCCCCAAGCTTACACTAATGCGAGAAAATGTGAAACTAGTTCTACAAATATACCAGTAGTCAAAACATTAACTTTTTTGTTAACCCACCCCTTATGCAATATCTCCTTGCGAGATTTAAGGAAAATAAAGTGAAGTATTTACATCACTAACTTGTTCTCTATGTTGGCATCACCATACAGTGTAGGTGCTGCTTTGGCCACGAGGAGCATGTTGCAACTCTTGATGGGTTCAAATGTACACTAAGCTTTAATGACACTTCCCTAGTTTAACTTCAGGGATGCCAAACAAAATTCGTGTATGCCAGATGACTCTACCGTTCTGGACAACAAATCTACTAACACCTTTGCTGCAGTACTAGCATCAAACATGACTGCATATGTGTATTTGATGCTCTTTTGAATGCTTAGCAAATATAACTTTGCAGAGAACCTTTCGAACAAAAAAATAATAGGCGACAGTCATGCACCTTTCGATTAATATTTGCGTCATGATGACATTCCGTTGATTCCATATCGATGCCATATCGTAAATGTGGCTAAGCATGCTTCCTCAAACTATGCAGATAGGTATATCCTCCTTGGTCCCAGAGTACCCGATTGGGTACCAAAGTTTTAAAGGCTACACGTCACCATAATTTGATATCGGCGTGTCCGAATTCGTCCTTCCACAAGAAGCATGAGTTGTTTTCGCTAAGCTCCGAGAAGTGGCGCCTTGTGTCCAGTCATTCGGAAAACAAGCGAACGAAAATGGCTGCATACTGCACGCGTGCTCGACTACGTTCTCATTATAAGTGAAAGCTTTTTTTTTTCTTAGTTGTAGCATGACCGATGTCTATAATACATCCCTCGAGTCTATTATAAACGCCTCGAAGATCATATTGAAAGTTACTTCGGTCGGATACTTTTGTTGCGCGCAATAATAGAGAGTTTAAAAGCTCTGGACTACCGAAACGGTAACAAACTGTTCCAATTTTTAGAGTTCAGTATTTTTTTGTTCGTTTTGAAAGACAGGAATCCAAATAATTGTTTCACAAAAGCTTTTCTCATTATTTCATTCTTGGAAAAGAGGAGGATATGGAGGTGTATAATTATATGGCTACATTGAACAAAAGAAGGAAATTTTAAAGGCTTGTTATTGTTTGTTTGGCACAACACTAATTAGAACTAATATACATGAAAGCCAAGGAAAGTATAGGTAGGGGATGCTATTTGTAGCAATTATGATGTATATGTGAAGAAATTGAAGTAGACAAAAAAAGAACTTGCGGCTGGCCGGGACTCAAGCTATGACTTTGAAATAACGCATCTAATGCCCTACTAACTGAGCTATTGTGGAGATCATCTCCCCATCAAATTTATAGGGTATGTGTATTTTAAGCCTGGAAGTGCTAGCACCACTAGAAGCCACTACAGCAAGTGTGAAACGCTTTTCTTTTTGTCGGATGGCGCCACTAAGCATGTAATCTTTCTACGAGATGGCAGCTCACAAATAATTCCTCATATACTATCATAAGGCATTCACTTTGTCAGAATGAGACCCTCGCCATGAATGAATGAAAGATGTGCAATTTTTTGTTAATTAGAACTGACAAGAAAGTTTAGGAAAGTGTAGGGGATGTTATTTTTTAGTAAATCTTGTCTGTTGATATTATTGTTATATTGAGTATTTTTTTACTTTGAAGTTTGTGGTATCCAGGTTTAAGCACTTGCTTGCATGATTGCATGTGGTTGTATTCTGAAGTGCAGAAATTTGTGCAGCTTCTACGCACGGGACTCTGGCCTCCTGAAGTTCAAGATCTATGCAGGTTTGCAGGGGCGAAATGCACCGCCAGCGGCACGACGGCTTGTCGCTTTCACCTTCCACCCTTATGACCCTTTCGCAATAAGTGTACAAAGAACCAATGCAGAGTATGTAGTCAACTTCCACATCCACAATTCCAGCTCACCTTTTACATCTTGAGACAATTTGCCAATTACTTGCTGCGAACAACTGACCATGAAACTCAAGTTTAACAAGCTTGTGGAAGATATTAGTATCCATGCATCATGGTACTTCCTTTCACAATTACTGTGCTCCATCATTTCTTACCCATATATCACGCCACCATGTACGATACCCGAGTGTTTGTTAAATGCATGTGAAATGCAATTGATAGTACAGTCAGTCTTTTGTGCATTCGGCTTACATATATATATATATATATATATATATATATATATATATATATATATATATATATATATATATGGACTTGCAAAAGTGAGGAGGAAAAAAAAATTTTTTAATGTGGATTGTCACCTGCAGGTGTAGATATCCTCAGTGATCTTAACTTTTTTTTTAGAAGCATTGGAATCATTGAGGTGCAAGCCATTTACACTGCAGTGACCATTGGTTTTAGCAGAGGTCGCACCAAATGAGGTGCTTAGGCACCTTCATAAAAAGAAGTGAAACTGTTGTCAACGTGCTTACAACACGATGCCATGTCTTCACCTCTCAAACTAGCTCATAAACTGCAGGAAAATTAGGAACACATGTAAAGGTGCTCTACAAGTGTTAGTTTTTCTCTGTTGGTTGGTTGCAGCTGATGTAAAGCTTCATGTTCAAGCTCTGAATTGTGACAATGCTATATTTTTTAGTAGCTAGCTGCCAGAAGCCGTGTGGTAGCTATCTCCTTCATGTAAAAGTTGGCCGAGAAACTGACTGAAGCATTGTGATCGTACTGTTGCATAACTGTTCAATCATATTTCGAAAATCCTCAATCATTGTAACCGAGCGCACAAATCCAATTATGCTTTGAACGGGAAGATCTCCTTGCTGCTTGTAGTAGTTGCCAACTTGTTTTTCTAGTCACATGATTTTGCTTATGAGTGTATCAACTATACATATGTGTAGCCATACATTATGTCCTCTTTTACACAGTCCACTGTGCCTGCTCACAGTATTTTGGCTTGCTTTGGCACACAAGTGTACACAGTACTTACACAAAGCACACTGCCGTCCACTCACTGTCATAGAAAATACAAATTTCAAGACCTTTCTGTGCATTTGACTGGCATTTGTAGTGTTCACAATTCGCAAATGTGGTACTGCTAATCGTGGGACCTATGGGAAGTGTTACACTTCTGTCAGATGCAACTAGAGGCAGAACTCTGTGCTGCAGTTGTCACAACTTCTACTTTAGATAGGACGCGTATAAAATAATTGTTTCAAATGTATTGGCCCTGCGTCTCTCATAATCATATGGTGGTTTCGGGACGTTAAACGCCACAAATCAAACAATCAATCAAATGTATTGGCCCTATAAACCTGCAAACATTTTAGTGAGAAAATTAGGGTATGTATTATAGTGACTAATTCACTTTGTTATGTTAGGCCAAATGCTCTTGGATTGCAAGTGTCCGTGTCGAAAATTTTAAAATTTTCATGAGTGACTTAATTTTTGCTCAGAAATCTTGCTCCGCACTGCCCATGTAGGTTGCCTTTTTGTCGACTCGCCGGAAATGTGTACGCAAATCATGTACGACTGGTTCGTGGACTTGTGCTGTGATGTGCTCCGATTATGTTACAATGTGTGTAAACTTCTTTTAACCCCGCGATGCACAAGTTGAGTTTTTGCTTTTCAGTGTATACATGTGTTTACATACACAAATTTGAACTGATTTGTAGTGCTTGTTCAGAATCGTTTTAAAGTAGTAATGAGTGCATATTCATCTGGCAGAAAGTCTAACCGAACTATAGCCTAACCCATGGAAAAATTAGAGGGGTGATGGTATACTGCCAAGCACAGTTTGCCTCTATTGCTACATACATGTGTAAAATACACGTGTGTACATGTATTGCTGTATGTATTGTACATTTTCTTCTTTGCAATATTCACCACATTAGCCCAGTGGCTGAGGAGTTGCACTGTTTGCTTGATACCGCACTCCCAGGCCATGGTGGTGGCTACATTTTGACAGGGGCAAAATGCAGGAAGCTGCTCTTTATAACCAAAATAAAAAAAATGTACAGATTTTACAATGTGCTTTTGGCACATAAAAACTTAAAGTTCAATTTGTAAGCACAAGTGCATAAATTAAAATATACACTATTATTACAGGCAACACTCTTAAAAAAAACAATTGCTTGGAGAGGCTGTGAGCCTGGACCGTATGCTAAATAAGTGTCTTGTCGCACAGTCAAGATTAGCACGGCACGGAGCTAGCTACTGCTTCATCGACTGTTCCATCCCCTGTGAAATGTTGGCCATCTGTATTGTGTTTATTAGAATACATTACTACTATAACAGGCTCGACATAGCATTGCTCTTCGGTGCATTACCTCATGCAGAGTGTTCAGCCTCGAATTTTAAATACGTTAAATGCTTGAAACACATTTTACAGCAAAAGCTGTTATGAGATCAGAACACGGGTCACGCACGGCGCCGTAGTTGTCCACCGTCACCAGTGTTCATAACCAGTATCAAACCAACAAAAAAACAGAGCAAATAAACACCAATGACACAATGGGAAAACAGAGTCCGCTGCGTGCCAGCCCAGTACTCTACCACTGAGCAACGACAGTGCTTGGAACTCGTTTCTAAACTGGCCTTAGGCAGGCTTGATGTCGGGAAAGGAATTGCGTTAATATGAGTAATAAAGCATTTCAGAACATTAAAGGATTTTCTGCGAATTGCGTAACGAGTTGGTCGTTCAATGCTCCTACCCATTAGAAAACTTCTTGATCACCTATTAACTGTCATGCATACCCACTCCAAGTGTACTTCTTCATCGTCGTCAGCCACTGCATAAAATAATTGCACAAAATCCCTTACAAGTGTGTAGTAGACACCACTCTTCTCCAAAGAATGACTAAGATGGTATAGTGAATGCTGGCCTACTAGTACACAAAATGTATGATTATTTATGGCATAGTGGGTACCTAGCAGTGTGCTTGTAGCATCCCACAGCTTTCGCTGTGACTGTGCTGCACGTGCTGCGCAGGCCTGGCGTTTTTCGAGTTTGACCATATATCTATCTAGCCAACTACGACTTTTAACTCTCCTGGCCGTTCTGATAATTGGATCTATACCAAAGTTGGTATGGCATAACATGACTGTATGACGAGCATAAGGGACTAGTTATAACATGAAAATTAGGACGTGTATGTCATCATTTACATGTCGTGGTCTTGCTGCTCTTTCTGTGGTTTCGTTTACATGACATTGCAAAACAGGTATGGTATGGCATGACTGCATGGCAAACATAAGTGACAAGCTCCAACGTGCAAATCATGTCATGAAAGCTATGACTACACGCCACGCTCATAGTGCGTTGGCAGTCATTTCGCTAGCTTCACATATGCCAAACTTAGTATTACGTGACATGAATGGATGACGAAGGTATACGGCTGGTGCACATATAATAATCATGACATGTGTGTCATGTAAAAACATGACTACATGCTCATGAAGCGCTCGCGGCCGTTTCGCTAGCTTCACATATACTTAATCGGGTATTACGCGACGTGAATAGACGACGAAGCTGGATGACACATCCAAATATGATAATCATGATATGCGTGTCATATAAAACATGACTACATGCTACGCTCATACTGCACTCACGGCCGTTTGCTAGCTTCGAATATACCAAATTTTGGATTACATGACGTTTATGAATGAACGACAAACATGAATGCCAGGCGCAAACATGATAATCATGACATGGAAGTCATGTACGGCATAATTTACGTCCGCTTCGTAACGTGCCGATTTTAAAGTGACATATCAACCTTCTTCTTTTGTGCTTCACATATCACCGATTTTCACTGTACGTGGGATTTGCCTTTTTTTTTTTTCGATCTGGAAGGCTTAGAGCATTGATGCCCTTTTTTTTTCAGCAACGCTGAAAATTGATAGCAATGCCGGTAGCGCTCTCTTGACACACGAGCCAAGCCACTGTAACCGTCACTGCGCATATGCGCAGCTGTACCGAATAGCAGTACACGTCATTTCCGGGACAAAGTTTAGGTAGAAAAACCTTGGCAACCTGACAACTTGGTGCATAGTTTCATGAGCATGCAGAAAAGTTGCTGAAGACGTGCTGAGCATGGGATTATTACGTCATGCGAAAGCAGTACTACCTCGATGTATACTACTAACACAGTCCTGTATGTAGTACATTTTTGTGAATATCCTTTTTTTTATGAAGAAGCAAACAATATTTAAATACTGACAACAAAACTGTTGACCACGTACACTAATCTATGGTCACGTGACAGGGTACAACGTATCACTGAAGTTCTTGCCACTGGGTGGCACCACAGGCCCTTTTTCGCGATTTCCAATGAAGAAATAAATATATAACTCGAGTGCTCGGGAGAAAAATAGGGTTGGTTTGAGTCGCTACGAGGGACAATCTTTCCTTCACGCAGTCATCTCATTTCATGATCTGGACAGTTTCGGTCTTTTTAATGTATTACTGCATTACACTGCCACACTAATACATTTGTTCAGGTTCCCCCCAGCCTCTAATCCACCTGAGCTTTTTAATGCCAATACAAGCACTTACAAACTTTGAAAAGTGAAGGGGAGAAGGTGAAAGGGGCATCAACATTCATGAGTAATCATATACGGCACATCAAGCTTTTGTTTAGGGTTAGCATGCACGCTGGTCTTCCTTGTCGAAACAGTATTATAGCCGAGCAAAATGGCATTGAAATAAAACCGCATTGCAGAGAACAAATATTACTATATATAACCGCATCTCCATTTGCGCTTTGCATTCAAAGAACCACAGGTGGTCAAAACTAATCTGGAGTCCCCTCCCCACCTTTCACGATGGTGTGCTTCAGAATCAATTTCAATGAAAACAAACACATCATGAAACAAAAAAAGGTATTGGGGATGTTAATGGCATCACAGTAATTATGATATAGACGTCAAGAAAGTAAAGTGGACGAAAACACGGCTTGTCGCCAACAAGGACTGAACCTGCAACCTTCGGACAACTTGCCCGATGCTCTACCAATTGAGCTACGGCAGAAGTTATCCTTACGTCCACTTTATCGGACATTTATATGCATGCAAGCCTATATTGGAAGTCTGCGCTCGTGGCAATGCACATATCTAGACAGTGTAGATTGAACTTCAGTGACCAGTACTGCTTACCTTTACAGCTCTTCTGTAAATGAAGATTTCATTTGTTGGAACAACAAAAACAGCTTTTATTTGGGATAAATGTCTCTCCTTTGCATGACATTTAACAAGATTTTACAACAGCAAAAGAAAAAGACCACACTGTTTGATAACAGTTCCTATATTGAAGCAAGCATGGAACGGACAGAGAGAGAGATAAAGATACAGCACTACGCAGGACAACATCGAGATCACAGTGGTTACGGTTACGAGTTACGTAGGTGGTTGGCCGAGTTACCGCTCGGCACACAGTAGAGTGATGGTACTTGGGAAGAAAAAAAGGAGGGCACTAAGACTACAGGAAGCTGCTTGGGTGGCACCTGGAAGCAAGCAATCGACATGCTTTTGTTATTTTTTTTAGCATGACTGCAAGGTTTCTTTTCGAAGAACGGATAGGGGGTAAGCCGTATTGCCATGAGACAGGGACGGTGTTAAGTATGTGTCTAAGACAGCGGAAGTAAATATGCATATTGCCTTTGGTATTTGGATTTTTAAAACCTTGGATGACATAAAAGATTAGAAGCCATCGCTCGTGCTTTTGAAGCGCCGGATTGTGAAGCAAGCTCGAGTAGAGGGCATGGAGCCCCAGTATTGCTGACTAGGGCATATTGCTGGAAGGGGTGCACAGGACGCTTAGTGGTTGCTTGAGACACACAATAGTCTGGGAGCAGATGTGCCCATCGAGGCATGTTCTGTATGTATATATATATATATATATATCCTCAGCTATATTGTTAGCTATATCATGTCTGTAACATTGGAAAATGAAAAGTGAGGCACCGAGAAAAAGATGCGGATGAGTAGTGCATTACCTCAGAATAGGATCATTTGTCACACACCGGACTTGATGCATCGGTTCCTCTCCAGCAATACACCGACCGCAGCCGAACTAAACGTGCAGATGTGAACACAAGCACTACTATGTGCAATTCCAGATGTGCGCACTCGAGTGTGCAAGCATGAATTTCTCCAGATAAAAGCCGCACGACTAAATGGGACATGGCGTGCATGCACTTCATGAATTTTACACTCTATAACTTTCAGAGAGGCGAGCCACATTCATGCTACTCGTTAAGCTAGACCAGCATTTACTGTGCATCGAATCAGTTGCAAGCTTATGCGAGTACGTGTAGATTTCAGGGTTACTCTTCTCGCGAGATACAGAAACAGAAGTGGACATTGTGCTTATGTCTGCATAGCGAGATGTCTCATTCAAGCAAACCATGTGGCTCTCCCGCTATGTCCTACAGCTGTGCACTGTTGCCTACTACATCAGAGCTTTTATAGCGTCACAGACATGACACAGACCTTTACATTCCTGCCAAGAAGTGTCACATGAGGAAACAATGCAGTGCAAGCCGGTTCCAACATACAGTCACCAGATGAACGTTACCAGCAATGCTGTTTACACTTGCTTTCCAGAACTCGGCCGACTAGTAAACACCGATATGTATACATAACTGCTGCGGCTTCTGTCGTAACAGTCTAATCCACTGTCTATGCTAGCATCCCTTGACCAGAGTTCGTGCATAACTGGCCGAATCTAAATATGCCCCTGTGTTTCATATTTTACTCCACTGAAGTCAAGACAGCTGGTATGTTAAAGCTGAAATAATGTGGTCAACAGTCTTTCTCGCAAAAAAATCAGCTTTAAAAATGCACACTTAAAATAGGTATGCAAAGTTTATGCATTGCAAGACCATATGCAGTAATGCATTGCCATTCTCTAAGCTAAGCATTGGAAATTATTTATGTTACCTATATGGTGAATGATGTGGTGCTTTTTTTTTCTTTACGTTTACATGTTTCGATGTATTTGTAGCTTTTCCTTTTTTTTTGTTTCAGCACACATACACGACACACACTGCTGAGCTGTCTGTAACACACTTCAGCTTGTGCTCATTAAAGTGAAAGTTGAAGGCTTGATCGTTGCTTTGTGCTATGAAATGATTAGGCAGTCGGTACATTTGAACTGCAACACAAGAAGCACAGATACTTTGAAAGAGTGGAAAGGAAAATGGGACCAACTATCCTCATGTCAGTCTTGGCTCTTCTTTTGAATTTGTGTTGGATCAACCAAAGCAAATGTGCTCGAAGGCAATAAGTACCAGGGGGTGACCACATATTACATGGCCTTGCTTGAAAAAAAGAAAGCCTGAATAATTTAGGGCACTGCCCTTAAAACAACGCATTCCTTAATTATCGCTCCTGTCTCATAGCTGTTGCTGCAAGGTGTTCACGAGCAGTCGACCAGCTCTCTGCCAAACACCGGTTCGAACAGTCCAAACAAACATAAAATGGTGGGAGTGGCTGCCGCCTACAGCACACAAAATATGATCCTTCCCTTTTCACTGCAATACAGGCACAAATAGCACCAGCTGGACATTAGAGGGAAGCATTTCACAACCATGCTCTCAGAAATGACAAACTCTAAAGGATGGGGTATAGGTGAAACCTACATCATGAGGCCAGCCACTAGAGGAGCACAAAGAATTTAACTCAGAAGTTCGCAAACTGTGTTTGGTTGAAACCACTGTTTTCATGGAGAACTTTGAACGTTTCTGCAAATATACAGAGCAGTGGTTCTGCTCATCTCCTTTTCAGCTTTTCAAAACTCTACAAAGCTAGTAAGTACCCACTCATTTGCATGATAACCACTCAACATTGTCTAGCTGCTGGATTGATTAATTGTAGATGGTACTTTCGCAGGAAATTCCACCGATTCCGAAGTCCTGTGAACACCTGTACGGATACGTAACCATTTACCTATGTGACCTTTTCTTCGCCATTGCTATGCTACAATTGATTCCTCCATTGAAACACTCTGCAGATATGCACCATGTGTGGCCACGTGCCGGAGTGCTGATGTGAATTGAGGAGCCCTTTGTCTTTGCCCTTTTTTTATATATACCTGAGAGGGTGAAGAGGTTCTCTGGCACATATTTAACACTGAGTGAGTTCCTCTCGAGTTGAAATGTTTGGGAACCCCTGAGTTACACACATGCAGAGGCAGACAGTAAAAGACGGCGAAGCAGAGCAAGAAGCCGGAGATTGCCTACGAGCGTATAAGTAAGTAGAATCTTCGGTGAGCTTTATAACAACTCCCACATAGGATAAATCTAGCAGTTTCGATAGAACAGGACATCTAAGTCCCAGTCAACGGGTCTCTCTACAGGCATTGGGAGACGTAGTACGTGATTGATGCCGTGAAAGACGTAGAGTCCGAGGTGGAAGATTAAAAAGAAGGCCGCAATGATTTACAAAGTGAACAAAAAAGGCAAAAGAGACACGCCTTATTGGTTCCAACCGGTGGGTAGCATCAGGCCGTGTCGTAAGTTCATACTGAACAACAAAAAGCTCATTGTTGAATGATGCTTCTTAACGAAAAAGGTTTAATCTTTAATGTAACAAAAAGAAAAAGAAGTGTTATCTGCAACCAACACAACCTTTGGATTTGTGCCTAAGAAAAGCACTTCTGGCATATATTTTTTTTAAGTCTGCAAGAAAGATACCACCGTCATCATTTCTCAACCTGCCGGAACAAAAGCTCGTCAAGTAATAAGAGTGGGGGGTGGGAAAAATGGGGTGCAGAGTCCAAACATAAATAAACAATGACCTAAAAAATGTCCGTGGCACTAAATAATAAATATTTACATTTTCACACTCAACACTGGGTAGTTTGACGTAATGATCAAAAGCATGGCTGCAAGGAAAAAAATGCATATGTAAAACAACCCAAAATGACTAAGTCCGGATGTGAACCGTTCACACGTAAGACCAAAATCAACAGATGGGACTCGCTGAATTCAGAGCTAACACAGATGAAGGGTTGGTAGAGCCTCTTGTTCCCCACAGCAGGCATTTGTGCAGCTGGTAACAACTGGAAAAAAAGAGAAAAAAAAAAGTTTGCGTCTAATGACTCTAACCTTTTGAAACATTGATCTTGAATCGGCTTGTGCAGTGTGAAACACAACGTGGACGGCAAAGAAACTCACATAAACAATGCCGCCTGCACGCTCTTCTTTGTCATCCGTGCTGTATTTCATTCTGTACAAGTCGATTCAAGAGGAACCAAGACCAGCTAGACTGACTGTTGGTTCAGTTGTCTCTGTAAACATCTGTTGCACTGCTGCCAGGCAGAAATTTGCATGACGCAAACTGGCACAATCAGGACACAGAAAAATAATTGCAAACAGTACACACACGCAAGAAATATAGAGCTCTTACTATCTTTTGACAGTGACCTGACAAGTGGGAATTTTTCTTTCATAATATTCAAATATACGTAATATAGAGTTTTTAATTTAATCTCAAGCATTACGGGGGAACGGCACCCATTCTGCAGGTTACCAAGAGCTAAACTGTTTAATAAAAACAGGTATTTTAGCAAATTATCTAGAGCATTTCAACGCAAGTTAACCAGTATTTCTTGAGCGATAAAAAACTGTTCAAATGACATTTAATAACAAAAAACAGCCGCTAAAGTTTAGTTATAGTTACAATGGGCACTACCTTAACTCTGTTAATACATTCAAATATCTTGGTGTTACCTACACTCAAAACCTAAAGTGGCACCATCACATTGAAACAATTTGCGCTAGAGCACTTCGAAAACTGGGATACATAAAACGAACACTCAAGCACTCTACCAAGGACTGCAAATTAACGGCGTATAAATCGCTCGTCCGACCATTAATAGAGTACGCCTCAGCGGTGTGGTCACCCTATACTGCACTTGACATAAATATGCTCGAGGGTATACAGAAAAAAGCAATACGATTTATATTTGGCCGGTATGACCGCAATTTTTCTCCCTCATCTCACGCATGCTCATTGTCGTTAGAACCCCTTGCTTTCCGACGCACACTTGACCGTATCACTCTGCTACATAACATTGTACACAGCCGCAGTTGCATTGAAGCACCAATTACTTTTTGTGATTCAGCACGACGAGCCACGCGCCGATCTCACCCACTCAACATTGTTCCCTTCCAGCCTTTTGTAAATTGTTTTAAGCATTCTTTTTTTCCAGCCGTTGTTGAAATTTGGAACAACCTAGATGGTTCCCTACGCGAAAAACCAATTGAACTGTTTTTGAAAGAACTGCCTAACCATATTTTGTAATATGTGTTAAATGCTTTGTATGTTTCTTTGGTATTGCTTACTGTATGTCCGTTCCTTTTCCTAATGTACCCACTCCTGCTATGTCTCGTGTATCGAGACAGCAGTATCTGTAAATAATAATAATAATGGGTGTTTATTTCAAGCAAAACGAAAATGAAAAATCACATACGTCTAGTATATATAGCTGTATGCAAAACAGCTGCAGAGTCCACACTAGAAAGCATCTTCCCTTCCATTTTTAATAGCTGCCATGTGTGTTTTCAAAAACTTCTGGCGTTTGCTTATTAATGACCCTTTCATACCACATGAAAAGACAAAAAATGTACATGTACAAAATTTCTCAGAAATTTCTAGACATGGCTTCATGACTACTATAATCATCAGTGGCTATTTTATTGGAGAAATTCTTCTGACTACATTAATAAATAGCAGCACAGGGGTTAAAAGAGATGGCACAGACACAAAAGAGCCTTTGTGCAAAATTTTACATTGAATCATAGAAAGTTGGAAAAATGGCTGTTTTTGATACTGAAACTGCTAAAGAAAAGCATCATTACGTGTTCTAGGAATTCTTGAACCTACGTCATGGTGATAACCACTAAGTGCCAAACCCTCTGCTTAGGTTTTTTCGAAGGTTGCCAACAAAAAATCCATAACAATGTGGCTTTGCCGAGATTGCTACAGTGACACATACTATTCATACAATAAATATAGTCAAGGACCGCTGCTTGTATGGCCATCTGGTCACTGTTAACAAATAGAAACCCTCCCAAAAAAATTGAACTCACGTGGCATCATCAGCCAGCAGCAGAACAGCAGTGGCTGTGGCGCAGCCGCTCGTGGCTTCATGGCAGCGGCACCACCACCTCGACGTAGTTGACGGGGAACATGCCCGTGCGCCCGTCGAGGCTACCCTCGTACCAGTTGTCGTCGACACGGCGCACGAGTGAGATGAGGTCCCCCTCGTGGAAGCCCAGCTCGCCCTCGTTCTCCGGCTCGAAATCGTACAGCGCTCGGCAGGATGCAGCACGCGGGGCCCGGGCTGGCGACCGCACCGGCGATGGAAGTGGAGAAGCTGAGCCGCACCCGTTCCCCCACCGCCGTCATTAGGCAACACACGGGCACATGCACCCTTCCCACACCTTAAGGGCCCTTCAAACACTCATTAGAAAATGAGAGAGTGATTTCCTTCTCGCCTTCACTTTTCTTTCCACAGGTGCCTTCTTCTCCTAACCAGTAATTTTTGCATAAAACATGTGGACCTTGTCAGCACTTGGCGTTGAGCCTGTCAGGATTTTGTGCTAGTCGATTACATGCTGTTATCTCTGCTTGTGCAGTTCAAAACGCACAAAGGACGTGAAATCAGTTGACCGCGCTTGATGGTCGTGTGACTGAATGGCAAAGCAGAATGGGACATGATTCACCTATAGATATCCCACGTATATAGACCAAATCGGTAGCTTATTTTTTCGTGGCATTGCGTGAACAAACTGCTGGTATACCATGAATTGAGCCACAAAGACAGAAAACACCAGCAAAATATAATGCACTTTTTTGTATTTTCAAAGGTTGCTCAAGAGCTATTTATTGCCCTTAGGGTGCCCTTTGTCTTTGATTGCAACTCGTCCCTTCTCGAGGAACATGCTTCATGAGAGTGCTGTCGATGTTGCTGTTTATAGAAGTACCATAAAAAATGAGAAAAACAATGAAAACTGCTGTTCATAATCAGACTGTACAAAAATACTTCGTTACAAATTAGTATCACTCTAAACCTGCAAAATTTCAGGTGTTGAAAATTAAAAAAAAAAATGTGTGCTGCAGACAAGCATTTCCTTTCACTGTGATGCCTTCTTCTATCACTGTACATTTTCCTCTAAGCTTGCATGAGCCAATATTGTAAGAAGCTATTTTATTGACTTCTATCACCTTACCAGTCAATGCAAAATGTAAAAAAAAAAAAATTGAAGTACCCAAGGCAAGTGGAAGCAAATATAATGTGTACAATTTCTTCACTAACTTTCTCGGCCAGCCTTTATAATTTCCGAATGAGTTGTTTCATAAAGATTTTGAAACAACTATGCTCTCTTGATTTGTTAATCATGCTTGTGCTTCTTGCATTACAAAGTGAAATTATCCATTGTATAATATCTTAAATATCCGTGAAGCTGTGAGAGTTAAACATTCATCATGATACTAACTTACAATGATGCAGAGCACCAAAGCAAGCACGACAGCACACAGAACTCCTCAGAACTCTGATTATATTTCAGCGCAACTGCTAGTTTTATACAGGAATCTGCTCACGAATAAACCTATAAAACAACACATAAATCAGGAAAGTGCATTTGTTATGTCAAAATACCCAAGTGTTCCTGAAATTCCTATACACGGTATTCACTAAAGACACCTTTGGGATTGTCTACTGTTTCAGTGACGATGCATTAACCTTTTTGCTTCTGTGCTCCAACTCAATTTGCTGTAGTGATGCAGAGTTTCCTCTATATGTGAGCTAGGCAGCGTACTTAATTTTGATATCAGTTCCTACCAGATCACAAGTTGTGTAATGGATTCTCTCGGAGCACCGATGAACTGTAATGCTCCCAGCAAAAAACGTAAGTGATTGAGAGCTCCTAACTAGAGCGTCGAGCTCAGTAGAAAAGAAGTGAACAAGTAGAGTCATTGAGTTGCATGTAATGTGGAATCATGCTGAATACCAGCCAATTGGAAGATATGTTAACATGTCAGAAAAACTGCATATACTTTCTGTAAAAACTAAATGTTAGCATATTCCCACATCAAACAGTACAGCTATTCCTGTGTGAACACTTGACAAAAATTTGGCATTACAAGTCATCTTCTAGAAACAAAGGTCAAATGTTCAAAGATTCAACTGAAGCTTCGTATATTGTCCGGTTAAGTCATGATTTTAAGTTAAGCCAAGCTTACCCAGCTTTGGACAGAAAAGGAAGCTTTGTAGTGAAGAGTTTAGAGATGAAATGTAGAGTTGTATATCATACAGTGTCATTTGCTGAAAAGTCCTCCATTTTTGAGTGTAATTTATTTTTTTCTGTTATACTTAGATCTCCACATAAAACCAGCAATATCTTACTTTGGCATTCCCATTCTTCATGCTTTCATTCCAACGTCTACTATAACACTTATGCTAATATCACTCATATGCTGATATATTGATGTGCCCTGCAATAACTCCAAGTCCCTCGTGTCAATTCAAGATCTTGTGCTGCCATACGGCTTCTCGTTTTCAGAACTCAAATAACTCGTACAAGTACCTGGATCTTAATTTGTTCATAAAAGTTGGTGCGAGTTCACTTGAGTACAGGTTATTTTGATCTTGCAAAGAGAACACCGCCGTTCCCTTAAACGTGACCTTATGTGTGACACCTTTTTATTTGTGAATGTCAATTGACTGGCGGGTGAGCTTGCCTGAACCAGACCACATACAGTAAGAGACTCTTGGCTGCACCTTAACAATAACACTGAAACACCTGTTTCATGTAAGTAATTTTTCATTTTTTTCTGTATTAATTTCAGTGCTATATGAAAGCGGCTATTGAGAAATTATAGTTTATTGCCAGCCATATGTGCTTCTCAACGAATGCATGGGTGTATCTAAGTGCCAAGGTAAAAGCTACGATGACAAATGCATTTCGCTGTTGTTATGTTTGATTTGGCAGTTGGGTTTCACGTTGGCTGTGTAAGTTTGGTCACGACCAAAAGCCTATGTTACTTTTAAGAATGCTATAGATAACATGCAGCTAACGTGAAACAGTTATTAAAAATTAAGTGTTAATAATGAACACATAAACAATGGAACACAATATGCAGACAGAAGCAAGCTTGACAGAAACATGTAGTACATAGTTAGCGGACGACACATATCATTCTCTGGTGTTGCACATCATACCAAAAATGCCCAAGGAAGGTGTTACTCAAACACGACAGAAGCACGTATTAAAAGCAGTTAGAATGCACTAAGTGAAAGAAACATTAAAGATCTTGTCCCGCAAGACGATCACAGAAGGTTTTATCGTATCAACGAAGTCTGAGACAGAAGCGACAACTAAAGAGCAATGCAGACAATCAGAATCACTGTTATTATATTAGGGATTAGCACCAATGTTACAATGAGGAAGACAGTGAGAATAAAAAGCATGAATAGGGCTTCAAGCATAGAGAAGAAAGAGCCACCAATCCACCTGCCACCAAGCATGCAGCACCAGGCCACTGTGGATCGACCAAAAAAAAAAAAGATTTCCATTAATGAAGGAGTCAAAATGTAGGCATATATATTTACATGAGGCAACATCAGCAGTGCTTATCTGTTGCGCTCACAACAAGCGAGTGATTTCGTCAACACCGCGTGTGTGATTCCATATGATATTCCTGTCACAGTATAAGTTTCAGCACTGGTGCCATCGTTACAAACATATTTGTAGCATTGTAGTATTAACATTGTGACAAATGTTGTGATAACACCGAATCCACATAATAACTTTGCATTTAAATCCAGGAGTAAGTTCATGGCATATGTCATAATGAGCATTACATCTGTGCTATTCTTGAAAGCCTCACGATAATTATATATTTTCTGCATACAAATAACACCATTCTCCATTGACTCTTCATGGTGTGACTAAACATTCTTGACCCAGATGAAAGAGTGTACCAAGTGTCAAAAATGAAGTTGGTGTAACGACTGTACTAAGCTAAATTTCTGTATGAAATCTTGAGTATTACATCAAAATTGTATCTGAATCTTCCTTGGAAATTTGTAAATACTCCCTACACGAAGTATTTTGCATTAAAGTGCAAAAAAGGAAGGATAGAAAATGGAACTAAAGATCATTGGACACTGTTGAAAGGCTAGAACAAACCAAAAGCAAGAGAATGGTCCAGAACTTGGAGACCCTTTAGCTTACGGCTACGAAGCAAAACTGTTGGTAACCAGAGAAGCAATAGCCATGACCTAGATTTAGCATATTGGTGGCATAGAAAAAGACTGCCACAATGTTTCATAACTGTAGCTAAAGAAAGTAGACAAACGATGACTCCTGTCGACTTGGCAAATGACAAACGTGGTCCGTGTAAGCGTTCCCTACATGGACATTGCATGCCTGACACCTAAATGTGTATTCCCTCAATGCTGTGAGCAGCTGCCTTTCGTGTCATTCGCTGAAAAATTCCCGATGGTTCAAAATTCATCAGCTTGATGAATTGGGCTAGTTTGTTAGTGCTACTCATTTAGAAAGTGAGAAGATATGCCGAGGGAGCGAGAAAAAGGAGAGGCATGGCAGCAATGTGGAAGTATGGTACTGCTTTCAGAGCATACAGAGGCATTATGGCACAATTTCGAGACTTCAAATGTGCTTGCTTAGTTGTCCACTTGCCAAAGCCTCCAGTTAAGACAATGTTGTCTACATACATGCGTTGAGCAAAATAAACTCCTTCTCACGCAACAAGAACTGACTTTCGAGGCGCTGGTGGGAGGGAAAGAAGGATAAGAGGGACGAGTGTAGAGAGAAGTGGTGGCAGGCGGTGGCACCCTCGGAAAGAGGAACACGAGTACCATTGGGAGACCTGGAGCCAGGCGAGGCCCCCGTGCCATGCGGATTGGGGAAGCTGCCCAGGAAGAGGTTATTGGCAGGCCGTGGGTTCACAGGCGAGCTCAGGGGAGAGCGGGCAGGAGACGCTGCAAGGGACAGCCCCGACCCACCAGGTTTACGTCACCGTCACAGCACGACACAACAAAGCGGGGTTTGCCTGTGTCCCTCGGCTCACAAGATTCAGGTCTCCCTTCTCCGCGAACTGAACCACATTGTTCTTTATCACCACCTTAAGAAAATGTACAAACGACGGGATCTGTGGGTTTCTTTCATATAGTCACCAACGAAGCACAGATATGCAAAACTAAACGCGCCTTCACCATCAATCGGTGAATCGGCGCATCACATATATGCCATTGGAGGCACGCGGCTCACACGATGATCGATCTGCCAGAGCCTTTGTGCACACTTGCTGTGTGTATGTGACATCACAAATTTACGGGACCTCATCAGCGCCCTTCTTTTCACTGAAGACATGGTTACTGAGTTAGGCAGCAGTAGTGCAATACAGCCTGCAGGGCCATGCTAGCATCAAGACAATGCACTGATTTCATCAGCAATTGCAGAGTAGCGTCAAGGCGAGATGCAAAACTCACCCTCCTCCTCTTCATTAGATTGTATGTGCACTCTCACATTCAAGTGATAATATTAACAGGAAAAATTAAATTGGAAGACCTTGCATATGTGTTTGATGACATGAACATTTGATGAGGTATTATGCATTTGCTGCAAGGTCATCCGGCATCTCACGACATTACCGTGTTATAGGAAACTTCGAAAAGCTGTACACAGATACATGTTCTATGAATCATTTTTTTATTATTATTAGCAAGACTTCTTTTTAAGCTTGATCACACTACTTCAAGTTGCTGTTCATGATGAATTCAAGCTAGATTGATAGAAGTGGTCACAGAAGTGATTTTTACACACAAAAGCTATAAAAAACCTGAATTTTCTTTTAGTTTCAGCATTTAGTTGGGAAGTAATTATTGGACAAACAGTTATGACAGGTGAGCAACTGCGTAACACAATCCACGCCAAAATCTTTGCCTTCTTGCTGTACTTCGTCATGCTGGTAGAACTCCTGGCAATGAAAAGCTCTGCAGAAAAAAAATGCCCTCGGCCTTCCCAAGAGAAGCCTTCTAACAGAGGGACAAAGTACACACTAAAGTACTTCAGTGCACATACCACATATTTCTCCTGTCTTGTCTTAATACCGAGTACTATGATGCTCAATATGCCACACTGACAAATAAAAAAATTGTGTTAATTTATTATTATTATTATTATTTACAGTACCTTACAGAGCCCTCGAGGGGCAATGTGTAAGGGGGCGGTACAGTATTATTAGTGGCAGTATTATTAAATATATATATGAAGCACACTTATTGATAATTAAAACCATCTTAATAAAGGTTGTGCCAATATGCACAACATTTTTATACACTAAAGGTAATACTGTGACCATTCTATGGAATTATGCTTGAAAAAAAGAAAAAAAGGCCTTAACAACCCAAAAATTGATGAGAAAAATGTCTAAGAGCATGTGCTCTGCCATAAGATGTAAATTTTTGTAAATCTATATCAAAGAGATTGTAGTGTGGTAAGTAGGTCAATAGGCCATACCCACATGAATGCAGCTGCATGGAAATCGCATTTTAGCAACCAGTGAACATGGGAGGAAGCTATTATAGTAAAATCATGCACTACACCAGCAATAATTATGAGATCAATAACAAACTAAGGCACAAAACATGTGGTACAACCAACAGAGTTGATTTTATATTGGCAGTAATCGTGTGTGCAATTGTAGAAGAACAGCACAGCACTGTGTCGAATCTTCAAGGGCTATATAGAAAAAAATGTTTCAAACAAAGCAAGCAAAGAATCATGAACCATCCATTACGAATCGGAAATATGAAGGCTCCTGTCCCTGCCAAACAGCTTAGATTAGAGCTAAAGCTCACGACAGGTCTTATTAAAAAGCTATAGCTTGTGAACAGTATTACAAACTTCCGAGTGTTCTGGCAACACAGTAAATGCATTAACTCTTATGCATTAATGATGTTTCACTCCTAAAAGCACAAGAGACATTTTACATTCCACCATTGTTTAATGCTCTAACACAAAGACCTGCAGGCTATTTAGCTTTACATAGCTGACCAACATGGTGCATCAGTTGTTTTCTTGATAATTTGAAGAAATATTGTAGTTATATAGTTGCTCCCTAAGAAGTTACGGTAACAACATGTACAGGCCACTCTCCAATAGGGAACAGAACAATCTCATTGCTTGTGCCAAGTAGCTAGTCTCATATTTTAACTCACTGCATCGTAGTCACACTACCGAACACAGGCAAGCCCCTAGTGTTACCCACAAACCCTGCATAAGCATAAGACAGAAAATTAGTTCGAAAAACATGCAGGAATCCCTTACAAATTGAGGAGCAGAAACACAGTGGAGAAAGGAGACAAGGAAAGTAAGGCTGGTGGTGGTAGTGGCGATGAAGGCCCCCGATATGCGTTCTGCTGCTACTGCAACAGTCCTCCCAATAGAAGTGACTTGCTGCTACTAGAACAAAGTCTCAATGGACCCTCTTCGAAACTGTTAAACCAGCTTTTCTGCAAGGCAGTAGGCCAAGGTAATGGTGGCACATGTAGCATTCACATCATCAGGCACACGCGAGGCCGATGTATTGTGCGACATGGGAAATGGGAATATGGTTCCAATAAGTCGAAACATTACTACCACCTTCTGCAAACACAGCCCCCATTTGGTGTTGCTGTTGAATCTACCAATGAACATTCATCTCAGCAAGCATATAAGTACTGGCCGGTATCAAAGGTGACTAACAGGTGGAGCTGCTCAGCAATACTTTCAGTTGCCACAGAGACAAGTAGGGTAACAGTTGCACATGGTGTGACGTTAATAATGTTTAGCCTACATGTACTAGCTATCAGTATCACGACTACAATGAATAAAAATAGAAATAACACATTACCACAACAACATTAACAATAACTTTTGCATCTCAGAGGTGCCTAGACTGTGAGAGGTGCATAATGAGACATCTCAGATTCGTTTCTCAGTTCAAATAACTTCAGCTGTAACTTACTTTCTGTTGCAATTACCACGAAAAAGAAAATTTATCAATACAGTAGCAATAAGCACGTCTCAAATAAAATTTACTGGTAACTATCAGCACTTGTCCAAAATATTGAAGAACTTCTAACTTGGGCTGTAACCTGGGTGTGTTCTTGCATTCCATTCAGCTGCTGCAGTGAAGTACTGAACTTGCAACATAACACTCAGTTATAGGATTAGTGATCTATCACTAATCTATCACTGATCTATCACTAAAAAGGCCTTACAATGCAATCTTTGTTATTCTGATGACCAGCACTACCATTGGGCAAAAACACAGTGCAATGAGATTAACAATTCACAAAGGGGTCTGCAGTGACTGGTTATTTCCTTTACAGAAACACTTCTTCATTCTTACCTAATTTATTTCTGTCATTGCATGCTATGATATAAAAAACAAACAAGGGTTGCCCACTGAACATCAGTTTTAGGGGTATATTACATTATGCATACCGCTAGGCACACATTTGTTGGAATCAGATCGTAGTTCTGGGACATTAAACCCCATACATTTGTGCTAGGCATCACTGATCCTGACGCTGAGTACTAATGACTTAATGTGCAAGGGCAGTGATTAAAATAATCCTGATGTTCTGCGATTAATCATGCTACAATACTAAGTGACTTCGTCTGCGTATAAGCCAAGTAGTGCCATGGTATTTCTGACACAGCAGTGGCTGTGAGAGTTACCAATCTAGGAACAGGACAGCTTCACCGAAAGATTAAAATAAAGTTCAAGGAAATGATTTTCATGCTTCCTTAGCCAATGATGCACTAGCCCTACTGAAGTCAAATTTAAGTAGACAACCCAGGCGAATAAAATAAATCACGAGCCACAGCTCAAACAAATAAACGCAAAAAGGCAAGAGACATGCGTACAAATGTTTCAGTGCATCACGATAAAAAGAAGAGAAAGAGGAAAGTTAATGCAGAAAGACACTAAAGCAAGCAAACAAAAAGAAAGAAAGGACATCAGACACATATGAAGCTTACTGGCCAGGGCCTAAGGCCGCAACTAAGTGCAGAATAAATCATTCAACCTACTATTATCAACTGACACTTCGCCAGACGACAAGGCACCTATTTCTGGACATCTATTTTAATGCATATAATGATTACTGCAGATCGTCTACAAAACGTCAATAATGACTACAGTCATAGTGAACAGAAAGGCTCTGTAAAAAAGAAAAGAAAACAAAGTGAACATTTCTAGCACAAAGCTAGGCAACTGTTTTTAAGCGTGAAAAATACAGAAACACAATAATAGAAAAGTGGAAGTGCTTTACTAGGGCATGCAATCTCTTGGAATTCAGATTGCAGCCTACATGCGCATTCAGCAAGTGATGGCAGGAGTCAGTTTAAAATAGAAATAAAGATATTGATAGAACGCTGAGCAACATTTTCTTCAAGCAGCAGTAGCAAAGAACCACAAGGTCATGCAGGTGCAATGTACTGCTAAAAATATATTGAGTGGGCACAAGATCAAGTTGAAAGAAGGAAATTGAGAGAGTACTAGCCAATGCAGTAGGGTCAATTTCATATTCACTGGTGCTATGATGAGCTTGGAGCCCCAGAAAACTTCCATGGCAGTAGAAAACTTTGACGAGAAAAAGTTTTTATAGTATTGTAGTTGTATGTATGTGGATAAGCTGATGATGCATTAAAACACAAAGAAAATCGTGTCTCGTACCTCGAGATCACGCATGAACAGTTTCCTGTCATGGCATCGGCCATGCATCAGCAAACATGCCACCAGCAAAAGGTTTCTATGTCTTCTTGCACAACCAAGCAAGTAAAATCACTCCAGTAGATGATGGAATTTGTCAAACAGCTGCTTATAAGCTTGCTACACTACTTAACTTCAGCCAGCACACCCAGGCTGTGTGAGACAATTCTTCATCGCATCATTGGCCTTAATGTCTGCTCCCAAATGTACCTTCTTTCTCTAAAAAATATACTGCTAAATCAATTCACAAAACTATAACTGAATAACTGCAGGATAAAAGTTGGAGCACCTAGAGAGACCCATAGAATTCAACTAGTGGAGTCTTCTTACTCAGATTAGCCTGCCTGCCTAATTTGGCTTGTTAGACTACAGACAACTAGGGTGAAAGTTTCCCGAGGTTATCGTTTGTGAACTCCATAAGACAAACAAAACATACATCACCCCTACCTTTTATGATCCCTAGGAACTATATATACGTACCAAAAAACTTACACGGCTCCTCTAACAAAGGTGATAAAAGCCTGTCTGTTTAAAGAGAGAGAAATAAAGGGCACAGATATGTACACATTCATGCCAATAGCATACATATTCACATGCAAAATCATCTCTGAGGAAGTGCGAAAAGACCCAAGTTCGCACCTAGTGTGCCGTTAAATGAAGCCAAAAGATGTCGCTCGTACACTGCATGCAACCAAAAATGTGCATCTAATAAACCAGTTGATGAAGAAAATGCTAGCAGATCTAGGTTTTATGCAACACTAGAAAGCAATCCATGCGACAGGTGCACGGGAACACTGACATCCATCACATGCGCTGCACATATATGATCAATATACTGCAACATCTGCTAATTAGTTGCATGCTATAGTACAAAAGTAGGTCGCTCTGTGCTGTGCATGCTTTTCAAAGCATATTCCAAGCATAATGGAGGCTCATTAGGTGGTGCTCTGCACTTAATAAAAAATAAAAAAAAGTCAAGTGGAGCTCCACTGCTGTGAAACCTAAGAAAGTGCACAGACAATCACGCAACAACTCCCATTCATAGAATTCTCACTGCTCCATTAACCAAACCATCGATGACGTTAATGTTTGAGAGAAGCACCAGTAGGAGGAGCATTTATGCTTTTGACAAGGCAGTGGAGCCACCTCTCCCACAGTGCAGGAGTCAAAGGCATGTTTCGAAGGAGTTCTTAGCAATTTTATGTTAATTTTTGGGATTAATTTTTGGTTATGTTAAAGAATTATCTCACTTTGGACATCCCTCATTAATTCTAGCTAGGTTTTAAGCATTGATTGCGTTGTTTTGGGCTTGAAATGACCATTTGATCGTGAGCGTGGTCACGCCACATGGGATGTAAGGTTAAACGATAAGCCAGGCCGCTAAAGTGCTGTGAAATTACAAAAAAAAAAACACTTCATGGCACCACATAAGAATGATAGTAGCACACTGCATACACAAGTATTGCAAGGCTCTAAAA
Source organism: Rhipicephalus annulatus (assembly GCA_013436015.1). Classification (NCBI taxonomy): domain Eukaryota; kingdom Metazoa; phylum Arthropoda; class Arachnida; order Ixodida; family Ixodidae; genus Rhipicephalus; species Rhipicephalus annulatus. The sequence goes on along the minus strand of WOVY01011626.1, from coordinate 188,970 downwards.
TTTCATGCAGATGGCGCAATGATGTGCATCAGCTGGTGCATGCTAGTGCATCCTACAGGCATGCAATTGGAACAGTGCGAGCTTAGAAATGACCTCCACTTAGTAACTTTTCTCTCAACATGCACCTCTTGGCCAAGTTTTGCACATGAAATGCCAACTAAAATCACCCCTATGTGTAACGATAGCAGCTGTATGCCATAATCTACGCTATAGAGACAGAAGAGTAAGCAAAGAGTCATGAGGCGGGTTTGGCCACTTATAGAATACATGTCCTGCAGTTCCAGCAGCAGAGCAGAAGGAAAAGACGGGCTGCGCGAATGAGCGGCTGCCCTCTGAGCGGTGTGAGCCTTCCGAGCGGCCTCATAGCTGCCACCACCAGTCTTACCAGTTGGGGCCGAGGTGAAGAAGAGGGAGTTATGCTGGGGCTCGCCATTGAAGTAGCCCCCACCTGACTCGACCATGGGCGAGACGTCGTCGTGGATCGTCGTGAGGTTGAGATCGGACAGCTTCTTGGGCTCGTATGGCTCACGCTCACGCTCCGCTGCTTCCGCTTTTCTGCGTGAGAGGGAAGGAAAACTCAACAATGGTATTTATGCTGTCAACCTATTAAGCTCAATTTCGATGTGTGGACAGAATAAATAAATATTTCACCTAACAGAGCAACATTTATAGGCTGCGGAGATAATTGTAGTGGAAGACATGCTAGTTTGTGCAATTCGCGGGTGTTACAACATGCACACACATTTCTATGAACGAATGCCCCAACATTTAGTATTGCAAAAAAGTGTTGTAAACAATCGTGTTCTCATCGCACATAAAAAAAAAATTCAATTTCCAAGAAAGTCCTTCGCCTTATTGTGGGTCTGTGCAGAACTTAATGGTCGTAGATAGTGTACTTTCAAAGTATTTCAGGCAAGGAAAAAAAAAAAGAAACCCTGAGCTGTGTTGGAAGTGACATATTAATGTAAAGGTGACAGTTTTCACATACGATTTACGCATATGTTTTTACCAACTTACGTTAGCTCACCTTCTGTCTATTCAAGAGTTTGCATGTATGCAGAGTGAAATGATATAACTGCTGGCTTCTGCAGGAGAGCTGGTGATCCAGCCAACGAGCAAAAAAAAATGGCTTCACTGAAGCATAACTTACTGTTCAAGCAACCTTTCCGTGAGTCCCTGGAGCACTTCCGCACACTGCTGATGATATTCACAGAAGGCTTCAGCAAGGGCATGAAGCTGGGATATTTGCTCCACCTGGGTGAAGTGTGAAAGAAATGGGTTCTAAAATGTTGCTCTATCAATAACACTGCCTTTGTCCAACTCCTGATGAAACATTGATTGATATGTGGGGTTTAACGTTTCAAAACCACCATATGATTATGAGAGATGCCGTAGTGGAGGGCTCCGGAAATTTTGACCACCTGGGGTTTTTAACGTGCGCCCAAATCTGAGCACACGAGCCTACAACATTTCCGCCTCCATCGGAAATGCAGCCACCGCAGCTGGGATTCGATCCTGCAACCTGCATGTCAGCAGCCGAGTACCTTAGCCACTAGACCACCGCGGTGGGGCTCCTGATGAAACACAACTCTACAATGATTCATAGTAAAAAACAGCATGAAACAACAGGGAAGAAAAACTGTCCTGTCCAGTCTTTCTCGTCCTTGTTGTCTCACGTTGTTTTTTTTACTATAGGTATGTACCAACAAGCTCAAACTCGTATGCTGCTACAATGATTGACTTTAATGAGTAGGCACTCACTTTGACAAGTGATTATTAACTGGTCATTACAGGGTGTTCAAAGTTACAAAGACTGTCAAAGACAACATTCAAGCGGAACCCGAATTCTCTCAAATATCAACTATTTAATATTGCTGCTCTAATTCATTTATCTTCTCCAGTAAAAAAAGATGTTGACCTATCCTGAATGGTGCCTACAGTTCATTTACCACTATAGCATTACAGCAAACTTCTTTTATTACTCTTCAGCATACAGAAAACCACTGCCTTTGAAATTTACTCCTACAAGAAATTGAAGCAAGTACTAAGCGTCACGTGAGTTATCAGGACAGGGCCCCACGGCTGCCTTCGATCATTTCTACCTTACATTTATCGTCCACGAACAAGTTGCAATGTTATTATGTACTTATTGAAATGCCAGCCTCCTGAAGTCTGATCAGTAACAGACAACTTTGTGTGAGGCACTAGAGGCTGTTTATATCAGCTCCTTGGTCATGCCTCCATGCCCATTTCTCTATTATTAGAAGCAACGTAGTACAGGAATCTCATTCCTGCCAACTTTAGCTAAGTATAGGTCCTTTACAAGAGTTTGGTAACAGTGATGGATGTAGCAGCATGCTCACAAGCATATTTAGAAGTATATCGCACGAAACCGGTACCAATGTCCCACTTACATCATTTTGTAAAAGATTAAACATCCCCATGGAAGCCAAGTTGAAAGACTCTTCGAATTTGTCCTCGGCGAGCCTAATCTCTTCTTCTGTCAAGTGGCCACCTGCAAATCAAAGGAGGTAAACAGATTATGCGACTGTGGGCACAGAACACTGGCTTTTCTAACTGCAGTTAAGCACATCTATACACGTTTTTAAGAACACGAAAACTTCTACTCAAAGAACGATGTCCCAGATTACTGAAACAACCAAGAATGTTTCTACTTTACTTTGCATCGACCAAATGAACACACCCTTCATCTGTTTCCTCTTTTTGCAGTCATAGTCCAGGCGTCGACCCTGCAATTTCTTGCGATGGTGCTGCAATACAACAATAGACGCCATCGTGTGTGTCGTACAACATACAACTCAAAGAAATTCAATCAAGAATGCAATACCCTACAGCAATGTTTTATGCTTGGTAATGTGCAATGCACAATGCCCCATATCAAGCTTAGCATTCGTGCAAAAATGTACACCCAATCCCAAAGCGCAGCATTTTATATTTTAACCAAGAGAAATAAGTGCATAGCATTGATCAACGTGTTAAAAATAGCCGAGGGTGCATCGTGGAATGGTCACTTCCAGCCACATTTTTACACGACAATGCTGCTAGTTTACAATTCCCAATTTAAGTGAATGAACATGCTATGCACTGCCAAGGAACCCGAAAGGATGCTAAAAATGAGACAACCTGCATCTGATATGAAGGGGATCTCTCAACAATACGATACCTTCACCAATGACTGTCGGTGGTTTCAATTCACAAGACGCAATTCGAACAGCTTGCTATGCATATGTATTCTATATGGCACGCTTACGAGAAGCGATTACCTATTTGCTTCAGAAATAGCATACACAATTCCAGAAGCGATAACACACGTGAGTGAGTGTTTCAAGATGATATTTCTGCATGCAAATGTAAAGATAAGGCTTACCAAAACATCCTTAAGGTCCTTGTTTTGAAGTTGGGTAAGGGGCTCAAGAAAGTTCTGTTTCACATTATCTTCCAGGGCATACTTGATGTCGGCCAGCTGCTTCAGGGACTCTCCAGCTTCGATTAGGCTCTGACCTGAGGAGAACATTGGGGACCACCATCACTTTAGGTTCGTACCAACTATACAGGCAATATAAAGTTTTGAAGGAGATACTTGCACCTTCTACATGTTACCGAATATGCGGGCAAACTTTGACCGCCGCAAGCCCAATCCTTCTCACTCTTCTGCACCTATACAGCAATTGCCATGCCCCGTGCAACCATTTGACTGCATTAGAATCGACCTTTATGGTCTTCTACCATACACATTTGCCAAAAACCACTTGGTTACTGTGGCGATAAACTAACTCATCAGATAAGCGGAAACGGCGCCTGTATTGCACCTGTATTGTTTGCGGAGCGAAGGCATGTGTGCCACTTGCAAGAACCTTCAAGGATGAATGTTCCCAGAGTATGCCACAGACTGGCTTGTTTAAATGCTCTCACGAATGACCTAGCAATAAATTTCACTTTTAATATGAGTGTCTGTCCTGTCGATTCCTTCTATTCCCAGTGTCTTATGCTCATACCTTTAGAATATATGTTGCGCCAGTTGGACCACGAAACTGCCACTATCATCTACCAGCAGGTAGTTTGTGCTGTGTCTGTGTGGTTTCTTTTCCTTGGCTTTCATTATTTTGTGCAGCCTTCTTCAAGATGCATTACCAACTCGCCCAGAAAGCCACCCTTCTGAAGTTAAATAATAATAATGTCTATAGACACATAAAAAATAAGAAGCGAAATTGCGAGTGGGTAATTATCGTCAATTTGGGATTTTCTATGAGCATCTTTGATTACTATTTCGTGACATCATAAGAAGGAACATGCAAAAATACACAGACAGGTAACACAACAAGCCCGTGTAGGGAACTTGTGGCTTGGACCGTAAGCAACAATGCTGTACTGACCAAAGGGGCTTTCCTCGCCCAAGTCAGTGCCGTACTTGACCATGGATTCTCCGAGCGTACCTTCCGGCTGAGGATATGCATGAGTTTTTCCCGGTCCTCGGAGTTTCGTGCTTACCATCAGCTTCGCTCGGGATGCTGCAAGAAATTTTGTTGGGAAAAGAGAGCGTCAATATTAAGTTGTAATGGGAGAGAAAGAAAAAGGAATTAGAAAAGCCTCACAGCTGTGCTCACCAACTGATACACAAACAACAAATTATTTTATTCCTATTAAAAGGCCTATTACAAGATGGACGTGTTACACTATAAGAGGAAAATGAATAACAAATTAGCAGCATACCTCTGCATGAAATGTCTGGCAATTTACATTTCTGACATTATTCACTCCCACTGGTTCATTCATAAAGTACATGTAGTGTCCTTCAAAGTATATATCAATCACGAATTTCCCACCTACAGCTTTTCTGTACGACCTAGAGCCTTTTTATTAGGCATTCTGTTTGATTCTGTAAAAAAAATATCCTTGCAAAAATTGTCTAGGCTCTATTAATTTTTGCGTTATAATTTTATGGGCATAGTGACAGTTAAGGAATGCTAGGAATTCCTAAGGAGCTTTTCAATAGGGTGTAGTTACTAAACCCAAGCTTCAAAAACATCCAACATCCACCTTCACAGTATGCTCACGCAAAGATGAGTTTGTACTAAAGTGCACCCAGAAATATTAGCTTGCAGAAGTAGCTCTGCTTCAACTCTTTTTCATTATTGCTCTATTAACTGTAGCAATAAAAAATGAAATGTACACAATGCAACAAAAAAGCATGTCCTAAAATTGAACACATTCTCTGTGTGCTTCAAGTGCAATGATATGCACAAATATATATATTTAAAAATCTGCAACATTTTAAGGACAGAATAACCACCTGGATTTGGCTGGAGGTATTCTTTCGTCTTTACAATCAGCTCTTCCACTAACTCGCTGGTCAAGTCTATTTTCTGGAGAGAGAAAAAAAACAAAATACAAGGGCAAGAAAACCCGTTAATGTCACTATGAAAACACGTAGGCAATTCGGCAACAGAGCAAGTGTTTATTAAAAAGGTGTGCATGCGCTTACCCTCTCCATTTCCATGTACTCGTCCGTGAATTTGGTACCCTCTGCTCCGCCAATCTTTTCGCTGACATACTGAAATTCAAGTAGTATGAGAAGTCTCAGTATAAGATGCAGTTGAGGAAAAAAAAAATCTTTAAAAAAGCATTTGCCTCTTAACAGCAGTACCCATGCACGTGCACATGGTTACTGCTATGCACGCACACAAACACACACACAAACACACACACACAGCAACAGCATCCACATAAATCAAACGTAAAGGAAAGGGGGCAAATTGTACTTTATTTGATGACACAAAATATTGAATATTCCGATTTCGCTGTTATGTTCACATGCTCACAGCAATGTACAGGACTAAGATGGGCTGTAAGAAATTTCACTGCATATTTTTCTTTTTAACCTTATTAAAAAGGTGAATTTGCTAGGATACATGCATGAAAAACACACACGGGCGCACAGAATAGAAGCGAGTGAGACTACGAAATACTCAACCGTTAAAATAATAAAAAAGTAGTAAAACTGGGACACACAATGTAGGCAAATTTTGTCTTTAACTGCCACCTTACACAACGATGCGCAACGTGTTCTCGTGAAGCCATATTTTAAGGAGAAATCTGCGTATCAAGTGTGCAGTCTACACAGCGGGGAAGCCACAATGCGCGCACGTCTTGGCAATGGGTCTTCGACGCGATGCTTAATTCTGGATTTCCGAAAGCAACCTTCGCCGCATACAGTTATGCTATGCGGTGAAACACAAATTGGCGGCGACTCGTATTGACCGATCGCGTTAACAGGAGCAATGGAAACAGTTTTTTAACGACGATATAGTCTTTCTTGGGGACCTTCGACGGAAAAATTTTGGCCTGCCTGTCTGTACATTTGTCTGTTTGTCCGCCCTAACGATACCTCAAACGGCACCAAACGGCCAACCCCATCTGCAGCGCCCACCAATATTGCTCAAAGTTTAAGCGTTCATACTTGTGCGATTGTTAATTAAAAAAGCAATTATTGCGCATATCTGAGGCGCCACAACAATGCTTCGATGTTTTCTATGTCTGCCTTTATACTAGAAGAGGCACACAAAAGTAACTCTAAGGAATGTAGCGTTTAATCGCGCTGCGCTGACAGTGCAACGCAATGCTCAGAAAGGTGTTTCCAAGACTTCGCTACAACGTCACGGTGGTGGCACCTGCCCGTCGCTTTGCGTTCTACACCTTATCACCTCCAAGACTGGCGCGCATCTTTCTCCGCGGGCTGCACGCCTTCGTTTTCGAAGATAACTGCCAGATGGCGCTCGTGTCTAACGTGCCTAGATGCGCTCGTTCGCCTCCGCCACACGCTCGAGGCACTCTAACCCAGCGCCTGCAGAATACCATTCACCGATTTTCTTGCGCAGAACATCAAATAAACGTTTTCTTCACTCTCTCCAGACGCTAGACTATCGTCTTTCGACGACATTTACAGTGTAACATGTAGATTCGGGCCAATTTTTTTTCCTTGTGTGTGTGGCTGTCTGTACTCGTTACGCATGCGGGTGTTTGTAGGTTTGCGAAATTTCCTACTCAAAGACGCGCATGCACGCAAGCCTGCCCCGATGGGCGCACATTTCGAACTGACGCCATGAGACGGGTTGCAGGTGTGCCTCCCCGCCTCGAAGATTGGCGAGTGCTTGAACGGAGCTATGTCTTCTTCCACGGAGGCGATGGGTTATGTTATGGGATGTTATCTGGGCGGGGCTTCTAAGTTGTATCCGACTATGGTTGTTAAAAAAAATTCATACTGACAGCAGCTTTCCGAGTGGATACCCGCACTCCGGCCTCACAAGACTGTATGTATAGGCTAGTCAATGCAAGGATATTTCATCATATCTAAAAAAAAAAAGCAACAAATACTTGTTAATATGAACAGTCATTAGCATTGGAGCACAAAATACGGGTGCGGCAGACACGCGCGCCTATCACTTTCCAAGGCACATACACTTTTAAAAGCAGAGTAAGAAAAAAATATGATAGTAGCGGCGGTTGCTGAAATAAAATACTTGCATTTGATATCACTATTTATATGAGAATACGTTACACCTTCGCAAAAAAACGCAATTAAATTAAGCAGATAACCACTCCCGTATGCTCATGTTTTATGGGAGCTGCACAGGGATTGTGTGTCACGTACAAATGCTTTATTATACAGAAGAGGAACGGGGAGGTGGGGGTGGAGTGGAGACGGAGGGGAGAAAAGAACATGTGCTATTTCGCCCTTTGTGGCTTTTACCTGCACACCGAGTAAAAGCTCGGCATAAAATAACTTCTTTTGCTCAAAACCGATCAAAACGTCAAAACTATATTACCTTTTACAAGAGAAGCGCGGCCGAGCATTGTTCTTTATTTCTCTTCTTTTTCCTCTTTTCTTTCCCCTATACTAAGAATCACTAATCAACTGCTCGAAACCGAAAATTACACCCCGGTTACCAGCCATTTTTTTTTTGCCGTTTCCTTTCCCTCCTTTCGCACACATTTCCTCAAATAAGCAATTAACCACTCACAACGTGTAAGAATTCAATTTTTTTCGTTGGTTTTACAAAACTAAGAAAGCACCAGTTTCAGCCGAGTGCATGTGTTACACTGAAAGATCGGCACAATATGAAACGCGAACATTCGAGATATCTATCCAATCGAGATTACAATGAGCACGCCTAATCTATACGTTAAGTGTTTGGGAGAAATGCGCGCAACTCGAACTACAATGAAATAGATACTCGCCTGATTGGCTTTGTTGATCTGCTTCTTGAGCCCCGCGAACGCCATAGCTTGAGAGTTGCCGTGGGATGGCTGTCACCGCACGTCCACTGCCCCTGCTCACCAGATACCCGCCACTTTCTGGAATAAAGGAAAACGAGAGAGAGAACGGATGAATACATAAAATGTACACTAAAAAACAAAAAAATCAGTGAGTGGTGCAATCTTTCAAAATAGATACCCTTTGATTAAATTCAAGAATTTTTTTCTTTTACATTTCACGACGGCATCAGATATTTGAATTTCACAGTACGTATAAAATTTGCAAACTTCCGACTTCTTTAGAATACAATGCAATCCATGTACATATTTCAAAAGGAAAAAAAGAAAAGGTTCATAAAGGCGCCCGTCAAGCTCGATGACGTACGTCACTGCTAAAGCCTTTCGGTTCACATCGCATGCCTTTCACTTGGCGGAATGTTTTTAAGACTGTAGTCTTTCTCGGGATACTTCAACGCCAACCTTTTGGCCTGGTTGTCTATCTGTTGGCGTCCAACCATAACCCCTTGCTCAACGCACACCCATCTTAATCTGGTGGCTGCCTTCATACCTGTGAATACTGTCAATCAAAAAAAGCAAATTTTGCGCATATTTGAGGTGAAACATCAATACATAAGTGTTAGAGAGTGTGTCTTATTATCTAGAAAATGCATAGATACGCAATTATAAAGACCGAAGTGTTTATTACGCTGCGTTGACAATGCGACGCTACGAAAGAAAATGCGGGTGTTTTGTGCGCTTCACTAAAAAATTAGAGGGCTTCAACTAAAACTAAAGCCTTAAAATGACCCGGCGCTGCCACCTATACCAGTGGCTCTGCGTTCTAAAAAAACTTTCGTTTCTTTACATCACTGCCAGATGGCGTCCGTGTCTCACGCAAACCAGAAAATTGACTGGTAAATACTTAGAAAACAGCAGATGGCCAAACCAAAAAGAACTATCAGTTAAGAAGAAAGTGAAGGAAACGGAGACTAACATGTGGAGAATGGGCATGATTAAGAAGTCAGCACTAGAGATCTATCGAACTTTTAAGCAGGAAATTGCCATGGAAAAGGATCTATGATAATACTCGGAGTAGTTCTCTACTGTTTGAGGCCAGGACGGGAGTACTGCGAACCAAGACATATCGGGCCAAATACGAAGGGGTAGACACATTATGCAGTGCGTGTGGAGAGAAGAAGAAACTGCCGAACACTTGATAATGTTCTGTAAAGGGATTCACCCTATAGTTCAGGACGATGGCGCAGAGTTCTTCAAAGCACTGGGGTTTAGGGAGAGGGAGGGCAAAATACGCTTTAAGCGGGTAGAAGTAACTAGAAGGAGGTTATCTGATTGGTGGCTAAAGTCAAGGCATGAGTGAAAATTAAACCCTTTAGTGTAACGTACGAATCCTCAACCTCACTGTTTAAAGGAAAAATAAATCTAGTTTTTGGTTCATTAAGTATTACGGCTTGGTGGCACTAGCCACCACCCGATCTAAAGGGTACAGCCATATCCATCCATCCATCCATTCAGCGTATCCAGACAGAAGACTATCGTCTTTCGACGTCCTTTGCAGTGCAACATGCAGATACGCGGCCATTTCACCTTTTTTTCTTTTTTCGATCACTATCTTTAAGTACGAACACTATGGTGTGGTACTGTAAGCCGATTTTACTCATACAGCTGTCTCGTTTTGTTTTGAGTTTTTATTAAGTGTCAATGTTGGTATTGTGTCGGAAATGTCAGGAGACTGTAAATGTATTTGCCGCGGCTATGTACCAGCTTCAGTGTGTGAATACAATGAGTACATTCGAACCAAAAGTTGTCACAGACCTTGCAAGAGCATCCTAATTCCCGCGCCAGAACTAATTTGGAGAAGCTGGGTATGGCACTTCCGGTAGAAGCGCAGACGTTTCATCCCTCGCATACTCAGCTTGCACTATGGCTGTGCGAACTGTCTCTGTCGCTGGGCGTAGCACGGAGTGTTAAGCAACGTGTGGAAAAAAAAAACGTAGAGTTCTTTGCGGGCACCCGACGTTCTACCTCGAGCTCGCGCTGCCGGCAAACTCGGCCTCGCTCTTTCGAACTACCCTTTTTTTCATCTAGCATCAAAATGGGTACAACAGAAAGCAATTTTCCATCGCATGAAATGAGAAAGAAAACTCGGGCGATCGCTGCACGCGAATTCCGTCTTTCAAATGCTGCTTCACGGCAATAATCTGCACGTATTCGTAAAGTCACAGCTGAGGAAAACATTTGTGAGCCCCCAAATGCAAAATCTATCATCGAATGCACGAACGTCGCCAAAAGTAGGTACATGTACGCGCATGTGAGGCAGGAGAGACTAGAGGTTCAAAACACGCGATATGTTGTTTGTATGAATATATTAGCCGCACCACATACCCATATACACGAATGCACCCTCGCCGTAGAGTAAAATGTTATAAGTACAAAAAAAAAACATTGCAATGTGAGATCGCACAACGCGAGTTACCGGAACACTTTATTCAACGAAGCATTTCCGGCTCATCCTGACTTTGCGTGTGTGTGTGTGTGGGGGGGGGGGGGATAAACTTTAATGATACCAAATGGCAGAGTAAATGGTGGAGAGAACAGAGACAGACCAGGCGCTGACTTACAATTGAAGCTTTAGTACGCACATAGATCACGAAAGGATATGGGGGAGAGTACAACAGTGACAGGGTTTCTGTTAACAATTCTATGTAGTGTTTCTTGGGGAGAGCGCTACTGGAGAGCCAGGCTGGACGGGGGAAATGTTGGCGGATTGGTCTGTTGGAGTTGCGGCCCCCTGGGTCTCTATCTAGATTTTGTGGAATCTGCACGGAACACAAAACAAAACCCCTTCAGCCTTCTACGGGACAGTAGAAGAATCGATGAGGATTGAAGCATTTTGAATCATGATGTTGCTGTGGCAATACCTTATGTAACGGGCTGGTTTGCCTTGACTCCAGGCCAAAGATAGTGAGCGAAAAATATATATAGGAAAGAATTAAAAGAAAAACGAAAAAATGAAACACCACGCACACTCAACATATAGAGTGGCAGAAAAAATGAATGCGAGAAAATTGAAGGACACTTTGTAAGTTCCAAAGTGTGTTCGGCGAAAGTCCATGGTCATTTGACTGACTATGTCATGCCTTTTTTCTTCTGCTTTCTAATACTCTCTCAGGAATCACGTGATTGGTGAGAGAGAGGTTCCAGGGGGAGAAGCCACAGCTGGAACCGTTCCAGGGCACGGACGGAGGGACGGGCGTATGCGAGTATAACACGTTAGAGGCTTTCGAATTGATAAGGATGGAGGAACAGAACAGTGCTCGGGCTTCAAACTGGGCACCTACGTTCCGAAGGCAGGCGTCTTAACACCTAAGCTATCCAGACCCAGTTTGCAAAACGTGAATACATCTGAACGAAACGAATGCCTCGAAGAGCAACTTGTCTACAAAGACAGACGAATAAAACAGCAACGGAAACGTCAACGGCGCAAACGGGCACCTCGGCGTGACCGCGAAAATTATTAATACAATAAGCGATCCTAGCGCCTTCATGTTTTCATAGCAGATGGCTTAATATTTGCCCTAAAAATGCATTTCCAGTGTAGAGAGGAAGAAGAATATGTGCCGCAGTGGGTCACGCCTTTAGCAGGAGGAGCCAAGCGCGAGCGTTTGCCCGATTGCTGTGATTCCTGAGTCCGTTGCTGCCGCCCGCTTTCCGCGTCAATAGACCTACCGTTCAAGTGCTACTTGTGCCAATAAACCCCGTTCCAGAGTGGTGGAGGTGCGGGGTACTTCAACCTGGAACTCCGCAACAGGAAACTACCTGCCATCACAGAAATGGCTGAAGAAACCACCCAGCAAGGTACGACCCAGCCTCCGATGGTCATCGTGCCCACTTCGCTACGCGTGCGCGATCCACCTTTTTTCGACGGTACCGATGAGCAAGACGTAGAAGATTGGCTGTCGACATTTGAAAAGGTAGGCGCAAGCAACAAGTGGGACGACCCTTCGAAGCTTCAATATGTACCCTTCTACCTGAAAGAAGTGGCGAGTCTCTGGTTTAACAACCACCAGTCGGAATTCGCCACTTGGGGTGCCTTTAAGCTACGCATCACCGATGTGTTCGGTCGCCCCGAGGTACGCAAGCTCCGTGCCGAACAGCGCCTACGGGGACGCGCACAGCTTCAGGGGGAAGGCTTCACAAGCTACATCGAGGATGTGCTCGACTTGTGCAAGCGCCTTGACCCTTCAATGATCGAGGCAGACAAGATCAAGCACATCTTGAAGGGGATAGACGACGACGCCTTTCAGATGCTGCTGGCCAAGGGCCCCCGTACCGTGTCTGAACTCGCCACTCTTTGCCAGAGCTTCGAGGAATTGCGCAAGCAGCGGGTCATGACACGGCGGCCAGCGACTACCGACGGAACTCTCGCGGCATTGACCCTAGGTGGAGACAACAACACAATCATGTCGGAAATCAAACGATATGTGCGCGAGGAGGTGGCCCGACAACTTTCGTGTCTGTCGTATCAACCGGCAACGGAACCCTCTTCTGAGCGTCTCGCGCCCGCCATCAGACAGGTAATACAGGCGCAGGTATCTGAGGCACTGCCGCCCGTCTCTCAGACAACACCTGTCACCGCGCCATTGACTTACGCTGCTGTTGCTGCTACTCCACCACGACCTCCACTTCGGCCGACTCCCCAGCCTCTACGAGTACCAACGACGCCAGTTCCAGCAACACAACAGCGCTATCACGGAAACCCTTGGCGCACAGTTGACAATCGTCCGATCTGTTATGCATGCGGATATCCAGGTCACGTGGCGCGCTTCTGTCGCCGGCGCTTCGCAACGGGCCCGGCTGCTGCTCCAAGGTACTCCGACGACTCTTTCCCGGCCCCGTACAACGCGCAACGAGAAATTCCCCGTCAATATGACCGACAATCAGTGCAACGCGACCCGTCCCCATCCGAAATAGACCACCACCCTGCTGCCGACTACCGGCCATTCGGTCCCCGTCGCTCATCCTCACCACGCCGCTACCGTTCTCCGTCCCCGCTGCGTCGCCGACCGAACTCCGCAGAGACGGAAAACTGACTGCCGCAGCTCCGGAGGCACGAGCTGCGAAATCGTCGCATTGTAGAAGTCCTCGCCCGTCCCCCACAAACGTTCTGGAACTGTTTGTTGAAGGTCTACGAACTCTTGCGCTTGTTGACACGGGTGCCGCCGTATCTGTGATAAGTCAAAAACTCTGCCGTTCGATACGAAAAGTAACGACGCCGCCTTCCGACGTATTGCTGAATACCGCGAGCTCGCAACCTATTCGACCAGTCGGAGCATGTACAGCGAGAGTAATCATTCAGGACGTCCTGTACCACATCGAGTTTCTCGTGTTGACCACTTGTGCCCACGACGTGATACTAGGATGGGATTTTTTGTCACGGCACCACGCCGTAATTGACTGCGCTCGCGCGCAGGTAGAATTATCTGTGTTTTCAGATGCGCCATCTACTGACAATGAGCGCACTCACCTGGGCAAGCTTCTTGTTGCTTCCGACGTTGATGTTCCTCCTTTTAGTGCCATCGTTGTCCCCGTCAATCGCACTGAATTGTCCGGCTCTACCGTTGTGTTCTCCCCATCTGACGTTTTCAGTCGCCACCACGGTACGTCTCTGCCATACGCCGTTCTGCCACCTCATCAAGATACTTCCGGAATTGTCGTTTGCAATCCTAGCTCATGCCCTCTCACCTTAAGAGCTCTTGAAACACTGGGCTATGTTCATCCTGTTGACGACAACGTTATTGTGCCTATTGAGTCCCACGACCCTGGCCAGCAACTTCAGCTGAACGCGGTTACTCCTCTTTTTACGCGGGATGACTACTCCTCGGATATCTTCAATCGTTCCATCGACAGCAAGCTTCCTTCGGATCAACGGGACCAGCTAATAGCCCTTCTGCATGAATTCCGAGATTCATTTGACCTTCCTCAAAAGGCACTGAGTCAAACTAACACCGTCGCTCACACAATCTACACCGGAACGCACCCTCCTTTGCGGCAACGCCCCTACCGCGTATCACCTAAGGAACGAAGTGTAATTGCAGAGCAGGTGGATGATATGCTTCAACGCGGCGTCATCAAACCATCTTCTAGCCCTTGGTCTTCACCTGTTGTGCTAGTGAAGAAAAAAGACGGTTCGATTAGATTTTGTGTCGACTACCGGCGACTGAACAAAATTACACGGAAAGACGTATACCCTCTTCCCCGCATCGACGACGCTATCGATTGCCTACAAGGTGCCGAATTCTTTTCTTCGCTGGACTTACGTTCGGGTTACTGGCAGGTTCCGATGGCAGAGTGTGACCGTCCCAAAACAGCGTTCGTTACGCCGGATGGCCTATACGAATTCATGGTCATGCCATTCGGTCTGTGCAATGCACCTGCAACGTTTGAGCGAATCATGGACAGCATTTTACGCGGCCTTAAATGGCAGATATGCTTATGTTACCTCGATGATGTTATCGTATTTTCGCCTGATTTCCCTACCCACGTCGACCGTCTGCGCACCATTCTTCAGTGTCTTACCAAGGCAAACCTCCAACTTAACCTAAAGAAGTGCCGCTTTGGGGCTCGCCAACTTGCTATACTTGGTCACGTTGTGTCAAAGGATGGAATTTGCCCCGACCCAGACAAACTTCGAGCCGTAGCCGACTTTCCGAAGCCGACTTCACTCAAAGAACTTAGGAGCTTCATCGGCTTGTGCTCGTATTTTCGTCGTTTCGTCCACAACTTTGCAACAATAATAGCCCCACTTACACAACTACTGAACGGTCCAGCTAATCTTTCTAACTGGTTCCCGGCATGCGACGAAGCTTTCCTTACACTGCGCCGCCTACTTACGTCCCCACCAATTCTACGCCATTACGACCCAAGTGCCCCCACTGAAGTGCACACAGATGCCAGTGGCGTTGGTCTGGGAGCAGTACTCGCGCAACGAAAGCCCGGTATTCCGGAGTACGTCGTCGCATACGCAAGCCGCGCACTCACAAAAGCGGAGATGAACTACTCCGTAACTGAAAAAGAATGCCTCGCAGTCGTTTGGGCGTTAAGCAAGTTTCGTCCTTACTTGTACGGACAGAGTTTCGACGTTGTGACCGATCACCACGCGCTTTGTTGGTTGGCGTCGCTAAAAGATCCTTCAGGTCGCCTTGGACGTTGGGCTCTTCGCCTACAAGAATTCGACATTCGTGTCGTCTACCGCTCAGGACGAAAACATTCTGATGCGGACGCCCTCTCACGATCACCAGTGAGATCCCCCGCAGACCTGCATTCGGATACCAACTTCTCCATCGCTCCCATTTCCGTCACAAGCATGTCGTCTGAACAGCGAAAATACCCATGGATAACATCTCTCCTTAACATTCTTTCTGACTCTTCAACGTCTGCATACCCACGCGCTCTTCGCCGACAAGCCACACATTTCGCGATACGGGATGCGCAACTATACCGCAGAAACTACCACGCGGATGGTCGTAAATGGCTTTTGGTTATACCACACCACATGCGATCTGATGTCTGTGCGTATTTCCATGCCGACCCACAACATGCTCACGCTGGTGTGTTAAAAACATATCAGCGGATCCGCCAGCGTTACTACTGGCGTGGTATGTACACTTTTGTACGAAAATACATTCGGTCTTGTTCATTATGCCAACGACGAAAGACAGCTGCCCATTCACCCGGATTATTACAGCCTCTACCGTGTCCGGCGCGCCCTTTCGACCGCATTGGTATCGATCTATATGGTCCCCTTCCTTACACTGCCACTGGAAATCGATGGATCGTTGTCGCCGTCGACCATCTGACAAGGTATGCTGAAACAGCTCCACTACCTACGGCAGGTGCACGTGACGTAGCCAATTTCGTTTTGCGACACTTCGTACTGCGTCATGGGGCACCACGTGAACTACTAAGTGATCGAGGGCGTGTCTTTTTATCCGAAGTTGTACAACAACAACTTCTTCGGGCATGCCGCACGGTGCACCGCACCTCTACAGCCTACCACCCGCAGACCAACGGTCTAGCTGAGCGCTTCAACCGAACGCTAGGAGACATGCTCGCCATGTATGTCAATTCCGACCAATCAAACTGGGATGTCATTCTCCCATTTGTGACCTATGCGTACAACACCGCGACGCAGTCAACCACAGGCTTCTCGCC
Organism: Rhipicephalus annulatus; assembly: GCA_013436015.1. NCBI lineage: Eukaryota > Metazoa > Arthropoda > Arachnida > Ixodida > Ixodidae > Rhipicephalus > Rhipicephalus annulatus. The sequence continues at coordinate 172,464 of WOVY01011626.1, read as the reverse complement.
TTTCTTTCTTCTATATGGGCGTGAGCCATGCTCCACCCTTGACACCATTTTGCCGTATCGTCCCGACGCCTCCGAGTTCAGCCCTCTTTCTGAAATTTTTCACCACGCTGAAGAGTGTCGTCAGTTGGCCCGATCATTCACCTCGGACAAGCAAGCATTCGAAAAAGACCGCCACGACCGCGACCAGCAAGTCGAGACTTTTGCCGTGGGCTCGCTTGTCTGGCTCCGACTTCCCTTCCACTCCCCAGGTCTGTCCGCTAAGTTTGCCCCCAAGTTTCACGGTCCTTATCGCGTCGTCGAACGTCGATCTCTTGTCATCATACGTGATCGAGCCGATCACGCCATCTACAGACAGGCGATGCCTTGGTCGTGAGACTGTCCACGTGAGTCGTCTCAAGCCATATCACGACCCACTCCTAATCTCGTCACCTTGACTTGCCAGGATGGCTCGTCTTCGTCGCCGGGGTATTGTAGAGAGGAAGAAGAATATGTGCCGCAGTGGGTCACGCCTTTAGCAGGAGGAGCCGAGCGCGAGCGTTTGCCCGATTGCTGTGATTCCTGAGTCCGTTGCTGCCGCCCGCTTTCCGCGTCAATAGACCTACCGTTCAAGTGCTACTTGAGCCAATAAACACCGTTCCACCAGTAACGAATTTTCAACGTTTAGAAGTGAAGACGTTTTTGAGGGAACAGGCGCAAGCTTGGTCTTCGTAAGCTGGCTTTCCCTTATTGAGTATTGCAGTGAAGCCCACTCATAACCTGGATGGCGGCGCCATCGCTAATGTGTCGCGGCAGATTGCTCGCAGTCGATGTTCCCAACGACCTTTGATACGAAACTGCCGTCCGGTGTTCGACCTTTGTGTCGTGTGTAATACAGCTGATCATGCACCTTCATAAAGTGTAACGGCTAAAGTTTTCTCAAAGTTATTCGCGAGAAAAAAGATGCCTTATCTACCCTTCTTTAAATTTTCACGCGAGAGCAGTGGTGACGCTACCTACGTCAGTTTTAGGAGGTCTTTAGAAAGCAACGCACTTTTGTTTCTAATAATAAAAAATATACCGCAGTATAGAAATAGAAGCTGTCCAAATATGTGATCTTGCAAAATTGCAAACGGGAGTCGCCACTTCTCCCTCTCTCTCTCTCTTTTTTTGTGTTCTCTGGTTTGCTTTGGATTCATTATACTTAGGCTTCATCACATTGCACGTAACAAAGAAACGAGGCCATTTTCTCTTCTCTCGCGGGCCCCGCCGCGGTGGTCTAGTGGCTAAGGTACTCGGCTGCTGTCCCGCAGGTCGCGGGTTCGAATCCCGGCTGCGGCGGCTGCATTTCCGATGGAGGCGGAAATGTTGCAGGCCCGTGTGCTCAGATTTGGGTGCACGTTAAAGAACCCCAGGTGGTCAAAATTTCCGGAGCCCTCCACTACGGCGTCTCTCATAACCATATGGTGGTTTTGGGACGTTAAACCCACATATCAATCAATCTCTTCTCTCGCACAGATACTGGCAAAGTCATGCCTTTCGTAGAAGCTGCCTCCCTGGACATTGCTGGGTGCCGAGGTGTAAGCATGCGCGCTCTCACCAACAGCTACAGAGGTACCGGAGGTAGTCGAATAAAGAATCTCAATGAACAACCTGCACCATCTCCATGAACCAGTAAATGCTCGACCGCACTCAGTCCATTTCCGTTCATACAGGCGCACTACACTGTTGTCACGGCAACACAGGCCAAACCACGCGCCGCTGCGTTAAGCCCATAAGGCATGAACCTACAGAAAATCCGGGTGTGCGCGACCCTAAATTGGCGCGAAGTATATGCCGGAATCAGCAGGGGTTAATGGGCTTGCATATAATGCAAATCGCAGCGCATTAAACGAAGGTATAACAGCGTAAATGGCCCTGTATGTCTCGTTTCTGCGGAATTCCCTCGTATTATGCGCTGCGATCGACCTAAATCATGCAAAAGCTTTGCCTACGGATTATCAGGCACTGAAGTTGTTGGAAACCTACTTCGAAAATCCGCATCGAAATAGTACCTGATACTTTAGGAGTCACGCGGCTTAGAGGGACACTGAAGTCAAATAACAATTTACGTCAAAGTGAAAACGCAGTCTAGGTACACTAAATAAAAAAAACCTTCCGTGCATCAATAGACGAAATAAAACGCTGATCGTTCGTTGCTGTTTGATTCATGGAAAAAAGAACCGCCGGATGTTACTATGGGGAATGGCGCGAGTGATTCAAAAATTCAATCTTCTCGTAGTTAAATTGGACAGGTGGTGCCATCTCTCGGGGCGCAGTTTAACCAAAAACGTCTGCAATCTCGGAGTCAATGGCGGAAAATTGATCAACGGCCACTGTCGCTGCTGTAGCTGCTGCTGCTTTCGGTCTGCTGCTACTGGCGCAGTAAAGCCGGGCAACGTTGTGCACGCAACAGTGACGTGAGTCGGTCCGGTCGGTCCGCTTTTTCAGGCGGGTAAATTTGAAGTGCGCTAACCCGATGCGGACCACTAAAACGTGACTTTATTTCAAAATAGGCCCTTCCTTGGCACAAAAGTAACACTACGAGGTTTCTGGACCGCCATTTCAACAACCAACATCGACATAATAGCTGTATTTAGTGTCCCTTTAAGCCGGAAAATTCGACCGAAAACACTTTGATACGGCATACTTCTGCCGCGATTATAGCATGGCTGTTGACGTCACTTAGCGAGACTCAGTGATAACACATCCTCCCATTTACAAACGATATAGAATAGTACGGGCGATTTCTCAGTGTCACAACAATTTCTAGGCGGTACCGACGTTTGCAACTTGGAAGCGCCTCTAGAGAAGTCGATAGGGGTGACGCCAGGATTTTTTCCCACGCGTTTTGTTTTGATTGTGTTGGCTCTTGTGCGGACAAAGAACGGGAGGGGGGGGGATCAGACAAAAATTGCAGGGGGCCTCTGGCCCCCCCTCTCCCGCTCCATGCCTCCAGCTGATTCCGCTCTTGGAAGTTGACATAATCGAGTAGCGCGAATCGCTCGCGGTGGCGCGAAATAAAAAAAGGGCGCATCTGCTCGTGACGTCACAGCACCATGCGATACGGCGAGTCAGCCGTCAATGCACGTGCACAACACATCGCACAAAACCTCGAGCGATCTGACGTGTATATAGCGGAAGAGGAGGCAGAAAGGGAGGGGCTCGAACGCAATTAGCGAGGGCCTCCACGCCCAACTGCGTCTCGCTTCCAATCAGCCGCGGACGGCAGCGTCGTACACAAGGCGCCCACAGTGTCCCCGCGGACGATAGTTAAAGCGCGAGAACAAAACGACCACACAGAAGGACACGAAAGACACGACACGTTTTGTTCTCGCGCTTTAACTATCGTCATGCCATGCCAACTAGCCCAAGCTGCCACCCTTCCCCGCGGAGTTTCTCCTCTCGGAAGGCCCGGACGCAGCAGACACCCGACCGTTGTCGGGGCTGAAACGTTGCGCCGCCGTCGACGGCTGCCGAATGAATTCCCCACGAAGGAAGACGCCGGAAGCATCGAACGACGAGAGTGCATACACCCAGTAGCGGATCAATACAAAACCCCGCTTTGTATCTTCGAGAATAACAGTACAATTAAATGAAAAGCGATCGCATGGTGTTCAATAAGTACCTAATAAAATGCAGTAGTGTGTAATAATATAACATCGTGAAGACGAGACATATGTAACGATGAAAGAAGAAATTGCTAGAATATAATGCCAGCTATACTGCAAGACTTTCCTTTCAAAGTTATCCGCGGCAGTTATAACTGTACTATCATCATTGGTTATTAAGTATATGCTGCCCGGCTACTGCCACATTCTGCGTACTTCGATTACGCCCAGCGGAGGCAAGTAAGGTTTGACCGCAGCGCTCGAGGCACGAATTCAAAGCACGTGCAGTAACCTCATTTTAGAGAGACAGTATCAACCAGTCAGATCTCTGTGCCCCCCCCCATCCTTTCACTCAAAAATGAAGGATAAGAGCGGGTGCGAACACACACACACACACACACACACACACACACACACACACACACACACACACACACACACACACACACACACACACACACACACACACACACACGCACGCACGCACGCACGCACACACACACACACACACGCGCGCGCGCACAGAGAGAGATTTTTTGTAAGGCTCATGGCAGTGGCTTCTGTCCAACGAACGCATTAATTTCAGCCTTCTTGAGGAGACCGCGATCCTCCCTCTGGAGGACTAACTATAGTAACACCAAACCAATCATTTTTCACTGCCAAACCGATCGCGCCCAAGCACAAGGCCGTAGGCTGCTTGATCGATTTCATTCACAGTGCGGGGTTCCCATCTTTGTTTATGTCTATTTAATGACCCGTTTATAGGCACTATAATGTAATTTTATAATATATTTAATGACCCGTTTTAGGCACTATAAATATAGCAAACTGGCTTTGTCTGAGCAGTTCTACTTTCAGACTACTTACTGTTCCACGGACTGCGTCGCAATGACGAGGAACGTGAATCACACGTGCTACTGTAGTAAACTCATCGAAGCAGATTGGATAGCGCACCTGCCTGCACGTGGTGTTGACCCGTAAACTTGAGTCTGCACACTTTGTTTACATAAGCCGACAAATTTTCTTTTTCCCAGATAACGCGAGTATACAATCTGCGTAAATGGTTCTCTACCGCACGTGTAAACACTTTGCGCGCGCGCGCGTGCGTGTGTGCGTCCACGCACGTTTCTTCGGTGTATACGCTGCTATTTTTATTATTTCGTCTTACAGCCAATCCGCCCCGTGTCTAGGGTCTAGGGTTACGATGCCAGACAGTTGACCCGACGGTCACAGGACAAGATCCCCGCCGCGGCAGCCACATATTTATGGGTGCACGTTATCGAACCCAAGGCGGCCGAAATTTCCGGAACCCACCACTACAGCGCCTCTCATAATCATATCACGGTGTTGGGTCCTTAAATTCCATAAATTATTATATAATTTTCCTACAGCAGTTGCACAGTGGCCCTCGCGCTCCACTGTACGGGCACGAGGCAACAAGTTCGAGATTGCAGGCTATCAAACGCTTGAGTATCCGTAGACTTAAACGCACGTCAACAAACACAAATGGAAAGAAATGATTGAAGGTCCAACTGCTCTCCCCCCCCCCGCCATTATGAGACAGGTTGTATATAGGCGACCTTCGGTTTAATTTTGACCAGCTGCAGTTTTGAAGTGCCCTCATGTCTCAGTGCACGGATGTAACCACACTTCGCCTCCATCTAAATACGGAACCAACCACCGGGAATCTAATCAGTATGCTCTAGCTTACCAGCGCGACCCTTATCCTGCTAAGCTATATAACACGACAGGGGAACCGAAAGGACAACGAAATTAACCTACACGGCGGGTTGCAGACGAAGTTTGATTATCGGTACAGAATGTACGAACGACTCGTGTAAATTTTAGTTGTTAGAAGAATGGCCTGTAAGTCTGTCTTTATGCGGAGAACGAGCGCCTCCCTCAGTATCCTGGATAGCAGTCGTACGTGGCGGACCGTTGGTGGGGCACGGACTAAGCAAAGCGGGGGGGGGGGGGGGGTTGAAGACGCTTGCGCTCGGCTTCTTTGGCTCGCGTCTCGTCGGTGTTACCACCCGCCCCCCGTCTGCATTCTCGAACGCTATTGGACGCATGCACGGACGGACGGACGCTTCACCCCACTCATCATCAGTCACTCAGTGGATATGCTGCGATTTTTTTTTCCGCGGAGGAGTTCCCAAACAGTCAAGGGCAAGACACACACGCACGCGCACACCGCACGGTCTTTGCAAACGCGAGATTTTCGTAATTGTACGGGTAATGAACGGGAAAATGAAATGAACTTAGCGCCTGTTTTGTCGTGTACTACGGGACCCATTTTCGCACAGTTTTCAATAGCGTACCTGTGTTGTGTCTTCGTATCAACCCTTAACCAGTGCACTGAAGTTACATTGTTTGAATTGACGTGCATGTGGAAATTGCCTTATCACATTGACTATATACTACACTGCATATTAACTGAATGCGCCTGGTCTACAAAATGGCGACTGTGCCTTAATTCGACAGCAACCCAGCGCAATATTCGTCTGTTTGCCGAGTACACTGTGCATCGAATCATTTTTTTTCCTACTATTCCTGTGCAATGAACAGAGGCACAAAAAATCAACCGCTCGTGAAAGCTCTAACCAAGAATGAAGGGACGCCCAAGATGGCGGCGGCTTCTCCTTCAAATGTTCCAGAAGAAGCATGGCGTGTGCCTTTACGCTCTCGAAAGGCGGCGCCAAAGAAGGAGGCCAGCGTGCAGCCGACAGATTATTTTCTTTTTCCCTTTCTCCGAAATGCACAGCGCCCATCGACAAGTTTTTTCCCCCGACCCTCTCCTTTCTTTGCACACCATCCCATCAATTGCGAAAAAACCAAGCAAAAAGGCAAAAATCTTCAACTTCCCGCAAAGCCACCACAGAGGCGCTAATTATTCACCGTGTGAAGTCCACTAATCACGCCTTTGGTTATTCAGACCCCGGGATTAAATTACGCAGGACACGCCCTGGCCCACCAAAGAGCTCTGGCGGGGGCAGCGAGCGAAAAGTGCACAAGCGAGAGGTGGCCGGTAAAAGAAAGAAAGGAAGAAAATAAATAAAAAAGGGGACGTACAATAACACGGCACCAAAGAGGGGCACCGAGACACCGTATACAGCAGTATAGAGGTTATTTCTAATCCGCAATTCGGTATGCCATCGATAGCATTCCCCGCGAGGATTTCATCAAATTTCATTACGGTCAAGTCAAGGCTAATTTTACGCGTCGGTTATATTGCGGAACTAACTACGGCCGCTTAGGTGAAATCGTTCAAGACAAGAGTACACGCTCAGTTCAGTCGATCGGATTTGTGTTACTACACACAGTCTGCACGCGAACCGAAATGCGACAATTTAGCTCGCACTATTTCCCGCGTTAACTAGTTTTCGCCACCTTCAGTTCGCGGGGTATCGGCACAATTTAGAGCCGCACATTTACATCAGAGCCGACCTTTAGCGGCCGGTTTCATATACTATAGCGACGTGGCGCGGTGTGCTTGAGAAGTTACGCAGACAATCGTTGTACTGAAAGTTTTAATGTGCGTGCCTGCGCGCGCGCGCGTGTGTGCGTGTGTGTGCGTGCGTGTGCGTGTGTGTGTGTGTGTGTGTGTGTGTGTGCATTTACTCCTACGCAAATCTGAGAGCACCACTTCCGCAATGGTTGGTATCACTTTATGATTGATTGGATTGATTGATATGTGGGGTTTAACGTCCCAAAACCGCCATACGATTATGGAGGGCTCCAGAAATTTCGACCACCCGGGGTTCTTTAGCATGCACCCAAATCTGAGCACACGGGCCTAAACATTTCTGCCTCCATCGGAAATGCAGCCGCCGCAGCCGGGATTCGAGCCCGCGACCTGCGAGTCAGCAGCCGAGTACCTTAGCCACTAGACCACCGCGGCGGGGCGGTATCACTTTATGAATCCCGTAAGAAATTACAGATGTCTACAAACTTAACACCACACAAGTGGACTGCAGCAACTAGCAAGCATGTCAGAGAGTACAGGTAGACACTACTCTATATGTATAGTGCCTAGAATATATATTCTAGGCTCTATATAGTATATGAAAAAGACTCGGAGAGTACAGCAGGTGTCAAGCCTTTATAACTCAGTCGTCATAAATGAACACCTTTTTAAAGACGATAGTCTTTCTTACGACCTTCGACGCAAAAATTTTGGTCTGTCTGTCTATCTCTCTGTCTGTACATTTGTCTGTCCACCCTTAAAGGTACCCTAAACGGTATCAAAGTGGACAAACGATATACCAAACGGCCGACCCCATCCGCAGCGCCCACCAATATTGCTCAAGGTTCAGCGTTCATAATTGTGCGATTGTCAATTGAAAATCAATTACTGCGCATATCTGAGGCACCATAACAACACGTCAATAATATGTATGTGTATTTTTTTTACTATGAAAGGCATACCTAGGTAATTCTAAGGACCGTAGTGCTTATCACGTTGCGCTGACCATGCAGCGCTTGCAAGAAAAGGCAAGTGTTTCCAACGCTTTGCTAAGGTGGTGGCACCTACCCGACAACTTGCGTTCTACACCTTATCACCTCAGAGACGGGTGCGCACGCCGAGCGCTTCATTTTCCAGGATAACTGCCAGGTAGCGCTTATGTCTCACGTGTGACGTGACTTGATGCCCTCGTTTTTTTTAACCAATACACATTATACTGCTAAAACTGCCGGCAGTTATTCAATTCACGCTTTTAGCTGTAATACAACAGCGGTGCGTAACCAAGAGAGAATCTGAAGACTGCAAGTGTATACAAGGGCTGCAGCGGAAGGCCGAGTCCAGTGCCAACGTTTCAACAGGAGCGTTTGTCTTCATCAAGACGGCACAGCCCGCCTGCGCCTCGGGCACAGTACACGCAACCGCGGAATTTGCGTTCCTATAGAAAACCTGAAAAAAAAAAAGCCGAAGAGAGAGAACCGCACACGAAGCTGTTTATACACCAATGACTAGAGCAAAAGAAAAATAAGCGGACTGCTCCCCTCACGTATTTCATTTTTCTTCTATTTCCGTGAAGAAACTAAGGCTTAAGAAAACGGACGGGAGCCCGACGACTGACGTTTGTTGGCGTTAAGAAAGGAAGGCAACGGAGTGTCAGAAGTGGGGGAGAGGGGGGTAGCGGAAGCAGTGCGCTGCCACGCACCGTCGCCAAGGTCGCGGACCCTCGAAATACTCGCCGCGAACCTTCGGGCTCCTAGGACTTCGAACAAACATACAATACAAACACCAGGAGACCCGGTCTCGAGCACTGAACGGCTTGCATCCTTCTTCGCCCGTCTGGCGTCTTTCTTGCAAGGGCGACGGCAGCGTCAGCGGGCGACAGCGGTAGCAGACAACAAGCAGTAGCAGGCATGAGCGTCGGCAGGAGGTGGGCGCAAATGGTGTACTCTACCCCTTCCCTCACACAAGACACACCAGCACTGCCTCCCCCGCCAGAATGCAGCACGGGTTTGCACCCCTAGAGTCAACATGCCGCTGATGACCCGTAACAGCAGACGAAAACAGGAGTAGACGACGAGATATCAATGCATGCATTCTGCATGGACGCATGCACGATGAGTGACGTCGTGCGCGAGCGCGCGTCACACAGTGAACAACGAAAATGTAAAGGCTAAGCGACACGACACGACTTGCTCGAACGCCGGAGCCCAAGTACGGCAGGATATACCGTATTTACTCGCATAATCCTCGCACTTTTTTTGCGGGAAAACTGATGAAAAGTTGGGAGGGGGGGGGGGCTGCGAGAATCACGCGGGGAAAACTTTCTGCGAAAACGTACAGAGCGAAAACGAAAACGAAGTGGCCGCAAATCGGGATTCTCACACCAACAACTAACAGCAAGCGTTAAGAAGTACTAATTAAAACTTACCTCAACAATAAAAGCAGAGGTTCAACACAAGACAAGATTAAATTGAGACACAAAAAGTGGAAGCAAATAGTCGAGAATTATAATACAATACGTAAAGCTTGCGGACGTTGCGGGCGTAGTGGTAGCGTTCGTCGCTAAACAGGAGCCCTCAAAAGGTAAGCGCGGGACGTCAGTATTGGGCTGATGGCTATTTAACAGAATTGTCCGCAGTTTCCTTCTTAAGAATAAAGTTTACCATCAATCCCAAGGGCCTACCAACGGCCCTGATGCCGTTATTTAGTGCATTATCTATCACTTGCAACTTGAAAGCAGCCGTACAGCTTCAGTATCGCCTCATAACTTGACAAGGGTACCGACGTAACATACAAAACACGCCGCAACGCGCACTGGCCACTTCGGCTTCGCTTGAGTTGGATTGAATCTCTGTGCACTAGTACGCTTGATGCTTAAGAGATTTCGCCAGATGACGTGCGCTATCATCAGTGGCTGGAAAGAGCAGACGACATTATTGCAGCAGTTTTCGGGGGTGCGATAATTACTCGAGGAAAAAAAGAAATCGTATTTTGTTGGGCGATGTGGGAGGTGCGAGAATTGTGCGAGTGCGAGGATTACGCGAGTACGGTACATGCGCCCGTTGTACACGCTGGTGTATAGATGCAACGTGACGCCTCTGTGGCACGCGTGGTGCAGGGACACGTTTTTGTCAAGCTTCCCGGAAAGACCGAAGAGAATTCTAGTCGGGCGTCCGCAACACATTTGTGGAAAGCAGGCACCCATTAGAGATGGCGGGCAGCTTGCGTCCGACCAATGCTATCTATTAATGTATAAACGAAAACATGGATGCGGGACATGTATGCATCACCGATTGACAATTCAACAAGCCATCCCCCGCCTAATACTGAATGACCATATTATTGTGTTTTTGCTCCCAAAAAAAGGTTACTATTAACGAGCACGCTAGTTGCGTCCCCCTCTTCGAGTCGAAAGACCAAAGGCAGTTTTGACAACGATGTACTCGGAAGCTTATATTTTGGAAATATAGTTACGAAGCCGCAATGAAAAGCAAGATTCTCACACATTCTTCAAACAACTGCCATGGACATTGGCACCAATCGACTATCATATCGGCACTTTAATTGGCCCAACACGTCCGCGACCGCCGTCACTGAATACAGTTCACACTGAAAGAAGCTGTCGCTGACAACAGCAACAAAAATAAATAAAAAAGGAAAGCGTAATCATGTTCTCAACAATAGCTGTTCTGTTGGTGAACAACTCTTTGGTGTACTCGTGGGAAAATAACGAGAATAACAAACATGTTCTAAACTTATTTGAAAAATAAGGACGACAGCCATCGAGCGCCCCAGAACAACACGACAACACTGTTTATCGGAAAACGACAGTGCACATAGTTCAACGCGAAAATGACATTGCTGTCGTCACGATCGAGAGCAGTGACTTAATCACATTAGCGTGGCATCAATGCGCGTAGGGATAAAACTCGTAACGGCGCGAACAGCAGCAATGCAACCGATTGCGAAAGCAACCGATTGCGATATATATATATATATATATATATATATATATATATATATATATATATATATATATATAAGGGAAAGAAGTGTATACCTAAGGGCTCGTTTTTCCGTGTTTTAACACAATATTAATGAGATATAACAGACAGTAATGCCAAGGAATGTACAGGGGAAGTTACTAGAACCAATGCAATGTAAATAAGAAGAAAGAAAAGTGGATGAAAAAATAACCAGCCGTGAGCAGGAACCGAATATATATATATATATATATATATATATATATATATATATATATATATATATATATATATATATATATATATATATATATATATATATATATATATATATATACATACATACATACATACATTGCGGAGTGAACCATCATGAAATGATGGTCTTGGATGTGGAAGTTTCGTATTAGCCAGACAAGAGGATGCTTTGAACAGATATTGTTACGACAATCGACGATAGAAGTATCTTGTACACATTATAGAAGAGGGCGATATAATTACGCAAGAATGTGTATGCATCGCCCTTACATTTTTGACGGGGCCCACGCCGCACTTAATTGGGTTGTCCCCTGACTTTGCTATAAGCGGATGCGTGCGTTTATATTACTTTCCTTGCTTTTCTTTGATTTTTTCTTTTAAAGGAAGACGGTTTAAAGATGATGCGTCACTACAAGAGAACTTATAGCGGAGCAGCGAAAATTGCGTGCACCGCAATGCCCGCACTTCCGACGCACCATGCTTGTCGGAGAAGCACCGAGTTGATTTTATTCATTTCAGAAGCATTTACCCTATGGGGCCAGTTGGCGCATTATAGTGAAGTCATCGAGCAAAACATACAGTACAAAGAAAAGAATAACTTTTTTGGGCAATGATCGGGCACTCTCCTCACTCGTATGCTGACCGAACTGGTCGATGTGGAAAAGATCGGCTCAAAAAGCATTCGTCGTCTTTCTCATTCGTACACGGTAAGCATTCGTACACGGTATGCACCTATGCCTGCATGGGCACCGCTCTTTGACCAGGCAACAATTGTAAACAAGCCCGCAGCAACAGATTCGAGAGGGGAACCTTTTGAAGCTGGCCAAATACACGCAGTATATATATATATATATATATATATATATATATATATATATATATATATATATATATATATATATATATATATATATATCAGAAATGTGCGCGAGTGTATCGTCAGTTGCACTGGCGGCCAAAGAACAACACTATATCTTTCAAAGTGTAAGTATCTCAGGAACTCTTTAGTATACGTTTATGCATAAGCTTTTGTTCATGACGTCACGCGCCCTCACAGCCCGCTTCCGCGGACACCTTTCAATAAACTTCGGGCGTAACTGGCCATGCACCTCTCGCGTCCACAACGTTTTAGGAGCTTGCTCGGCAAGCTTCTTACGCTCGCGCCTTGTCCGGCGGCGGCGGCGGCCGGCGTGTACACCAGAGTTGCCAGTGCACACTTCTCCCGTCGCCGCACGTGGTAGACGCATATATACATAGCATATATACTTTGTACGCTACCACGGGGTTTTCACGCATGCAGAAAACAGCGTATACAATAACAAAGCTACAACTTCTTTTCATTATAATCGTACGCACTCTAGACGAACGTTATAATAGAGCAGAGCTATGTAAGCTTTTCGTTGTTCCGGCTAAACCTAACATGAATTACAACAATAATCACGAAGCGGCGCGCGCTCGCTTCGTGTTCTTCGCCTTCTGGTTCGCTCACAAAACACGCGCGCCGACTTGTGCGGTGTAGCGTCACGTAACAGCTACGTATAGGGCGAGTCTGTTACGTGACTTAAAGGTACGTAACAACTACAAACAAGGGTGAAATCACGTAACGTCTTGAGGGAACAACTAGTCACACGACCGAAAACCACATAACCATTCAAGTGACTAGAAAAATGTAATCCCTCGTAACTGCTCACGCGACAAGAATAATGCAACACCACGTAACTATATACTCGCGTGACTAGAATAATGTAACACCACTCGCGTGAATATAATATTGTAACGTTTTTCAGCATAGCAGTCTAGCCAAGTTGTTTAGAAAAAGTGGGTAACGATTTAAAGTACTATGGGTACTCTACTATGGGTCTAGCCAAGTTTAGCCATAATAGTAGCAGCAGCTTTAGTAAAAACTTGGAAACACTAGCAGAACTAAGCTATAGGTCGAACACTAGAACCGCTGATAGTTTTAGCGTTGTGCCAATAAAGAGAACAGTGATTTTTTTTTAACTTTATGTAGAAAGGGAATGAACGTTCGACATTTTTTGCAGTTTCTATCGAACATTCGAATTTTTATTATCTTAAGAACATCCGATTAAGAATCCCTATAGAGAGGCGATGACAAAGACGAGGAACGGTCAGGGATAAAAGATGCAAAAATATTTTTTTTTAATTTTTAGACTGGGTCCCGACCCCTAATGCAGAGCACACGACCAATTTCATTCTTCCGTAGAGTGCAATGAATCGCCACATACATTTTAATGTCAGGCACTTCGTGCGTTTCCACAAAATTAGAGCAGAAAAATTTAATCCCCATCGGGAATCTAACGCACACGTGAGAGAGAGATAGAGAGAGAGAGAGAGAGTTATTTCGCTCGCACACAATTAAATATTTAAACGATAAAATACTAATCTAAAGCTTCGCACTTTTCCCGTCTGCTTTCGAGACACGACACGGAACACTGATGAAGTTTGAGTAAATGTGATCATTTTTTTTTACTGACACTTGTGCACTACTCTTCTAGTAATTCAATTATTTATGCTTTCTTCTGAGTGCTCTCTTCCTTATTGTAGTCCGGAAGTATTAATGAGCGAACGCTAAACCAGACTCTTTGTATCGTTCGCACACACACAAAAAAATTAAAAAGAAGGAAAAGCGAGAAAAATGCTGGGTGGCTACTCGGCGGTACAGTCTAATTTTTTTTTTTGCCCATCGTTGTTCTCTTGCAGATACAGACGTGCAGAGCTTGTAAGTGACTAGAAACACGACTGAAGTGTCCGAGACGGTTGCCAGAAGCAGCATTTGTTAAAAGAACATTAAACAGAAAAGAACTTTTTTTTTACCGCGTTAGCAAATTACTCTTTCAACGACGCCAAAAGCAACACGCTTGCTGCAAAAAGACGCCGAGTATAAGCGAGAAAACGTTCAAAAAGAAAGTGGCGAGGTGCACATCGAAGTTTTCGCAACTCGTCGCCATGACGTCACTGACTTTGACTGCGTCTACTATAGGGGCTACGTAGCTCCTAATCGACAAAAATTAGGTACACTGTCTTCTGAGCAAGCTGGCGAACGAAAATAACCCAGTTTCTAGAATTTTCGTTGAGCCAATGTGACCAATACACGAAGACTGAAAGACGGGACGTCCCCACCGGATATTTCGGCGGGAAATTAAAAAAAGCGATACCTCTGACAGTGATTTCCTCATCTATGAATGAACCTATGGCAGTGAAATTTATTTTATTTATTTATTCACAATACTGTAAGCCCTGTCGGTCTGTTACAGAGTGGGAACTACATCATACAATTACAATTCTAATTTACCAACAAAAGATTCAACTGTGTCTACATTCTCGAAGAAATCGGCGGCAAGACAGTTCCAGTCGACAATCGTTCTGACAAGAAAAGTGTTTTTAAATGTGTCAATTCTCGGTGTGTAGGGCATAATTACGTGTGGGTGATTGGTTCTTGACAAGACTCTTCCTGGGGGACGCAAATAGAGAGAAGGGTTTAAATTCAGCTTATTGTTGTAAAGCTGATATAAAAACTTTAGTCGAGTGATTTTCGGCGAATGGCAATGGAAATTACCGACACTATAGAGTTTTCGGAGTATAATCAATCAATGGAGACTAAATGAGTGTTTCACTCTAGTTGCTCTCTAGGCGGAAACCTGCCGAAGTTCTCTCGTCGCAGTTATCCGTTCCGTTCCCTTGATACGGTAAGAAGACGCCCCGATCATGCTGCCTCAGTGCGTTGCATTGATGACCATGGCGCGAGACAAGCACAGTGATGAGGCAGCTGTACGGCTGCATCGTCAAAATGAGAGGCCTCACCTTCGCAGTCGGACGCCGCCTTCTTCACGTTCGCGCTGGGCTGCCCATATTTGATCCGCACCTGCGCAGAGAGAGAGGCACGCGTTAGTCTTTCAGAACACGCCTTAATGAATGCGCACGCGGAGAAGTTTCCCTCTGTATAGTGTACTCATCAAGGTAAGCCTCTAATTACAGAGAACACCCGATCTCAGGGAGTTGTCGGGCTAGGCAATCTATTCGCGCTTTCCAGATCATCTAGCGCCAACGCGCGGAATTTTTCAGAAGCCGCAATACGGTGATGGTTTAGGTTGGTGCGGGCGCGTCGTATATAGTCGTGCTGCGCCGTGGTGAAAAACGGGCTAAGAGCTAGCAGCAATCACACCTGCAGCGTTACTATCTCCTAAATAACCCCTGTTTCACAGCGTCCGTGTCCCAAGACTACGTTGGACAATAGTTTCGCAGCTAAGCCGGCGCAGGGAACCACACATCTCGCCATATAAACGCACGTGTGGTGCTTCGTGGTGCCCCGTCCTCGGACTCCTGCGACCGTGTCCATCCTTCCGATCTCCTCTTTACTTCCGTCACTCGCTGTCCCTGCGCCTCGCTCTCTCCTTCCTCTATCTATATGTACCTTTTAATCCCTCCTTATCCCCATCCCTTGTGAGCTACTGTTGAGGTGTCGCACTCGGATGCAGACAGTTACGGGGCTCACTTTTTCTCTTCTTTTCCATTTAATTGATTGATATGTGGGGTTTAACGTCCCAAAACCACCGTATGATTATGAAAGACGCCGTAGTGGAGGGCTCCGGAAATTTCGACCACCTGGGGTTCTTTAACGTGCACCCAAATTTCTTTTCCCTTTAAGAATCGCATAAGAAGGCGCTTTGTTTACACCAGCTCTACCGCTGTTCGCTCTAAATTCTCGCATATCGTATACAATGTTTGAAAAACGTGACCAGCGACAAACTCTGCCTATCCTTCGACAATACATCGATGTGTTTAGCGCTTAGAGGTATACCAGAGGCCCGAAAGCCGCCTGATTCTCGAGACGCGCACGCTTTCAGGTGGCCTCCATCACCTTTCGACCCGCCATATTGAAACGCTCTCCACACCACCTCCAGGTGCTGGAAAGTGCGATTAGTGCCGCATGATGCGGTTGTACAGGTCAAAGTACGAAACTCGCCCGTGCGCGTGTGTGTGAGTGTTTCGGCAAGCACGAACACGCTCTGAACCATTCATATTGCCACGTACCTTTCTTCCAAGTTTTGTTATCGCCATGATACACTATGTTTAGCGCAAACCACGCCTACGTTGTTAGAGAAGCTTCGAGGCTGATCGTTTTGCTAAGATTACGCCCACTTCGCGAATCTTTCAGATTATTCTGGAAACAACGTCGCCGCTAGCGATAAACACTAGAACGTTCGATGGCAAGTGTATAAATGCCGACGCGCTTCGCCACTTGTCAGTTGGTCGACGGCCGACGCTCCGTTCGCCGCTATCAGTCCAAGACATGCTACTGTAGTCCGACTTTCCGTTTACTGGGCACAGGTTCACCCAAACGAACAATTCATTATTCGACTCGCAGTGTGCTCCATTCGTCCACGTCACGACCCCGGGACAATATCATCGACCCCATAAAGACGCGCGTACAGGTAACTTCTCAGGTGAAAGGCCGAACACCGAATTCTTTCCTATAAAAAGTGGGCGAGGAGCGGAAGGAGCTATTCGTGGGTGATTTATGTCCACACGACTCGTCACAACCCTTCTGGCAACGCGTATTGACACTGTCGCGTCGATGCGAGTCAGGTCGACCCGGTGGCATCGAGATGTTCGATGAACACGATTTTGCATAAGGCACATTAGCTGTCAAGTGAATCAGCAAGACGCGTGTTTGGGAAAGTTTGTTCGCATACTTGATGCGAAACAGACGAGCGCTATGAAACGGAGACATAAACAAGATGTACGCTGGACAGGCGATCAACTTTCAAGTTTTGGCAAGCGAGAATCGGGCGCCTGTCCTGTGTGTCCCTTGTATATGTCCCCGTTTCATAGCACTCGTTTGTTTCACATCATGTTAAGTTAATGTTTTCCTATTGTTGTATATCGGGACATAAGCTCACAAGATTGTAAAAGCCAGAGACGAACGGCACGCCTGCTATTTTCCTCTACGTTTAATCCCACACTGAATTCTAATTATGATAGTAGGCGCAGCGGCGCAAGACAGTCTTCGTCTTCCATTTTTAACGAAGACCATGAACGTGCCCCAACCATACCGTTTTCACGCGAACGCGTCTACCATAGCATATTGATTTAAAGACACGAAATATCAAGACTCAATAAACGGCGTGCCATCCGTAAGGTACGCATCCGTAAAATAATCTATATAGAGAAAACTCTTTAAATGCATGACAACCTCGTAAGTTTCCCTCAATGTTAAAGAACAAAAAAAAAGTCACATCTTTAAGAGAGGGAGAAAGACCAAGATAGGAAAAAGTTCTGCAGTGATTGGACGTCTTCTCGGCGGAATACTCGCTACATCAGATCGCACACGAATGTGCACAGACTGCTTTGATTCACTATTTCTTTTTCTTTTTTGCGTTCGCAACAAGTGCAAAACGTTAGTTTTGCGAACACGAGTAAAATAATGCAAAAACCTGGCCTGAAGGTTGCCTAGCTTTCTGCTGTACACGGATTACTAACAACTTAACCTAACCAATGTTTATCTAACCAGTCTCAGACTTCACCAAAAGTTCTAAGCTTTGAAAGAGAAAGCGCACCCCCTCCCCATCTTTTTTTGTGGCCTGCATAAGTTTCAGAAAATAACAAATTCGTACGGAGCTGAGCATTTCGGATAATTTAACCAATCTCCTAACTGCAGCACTTCCTAACTCCTTTCCACTCCTCAAACTCCTCTTCAGGTACTCTGCTGTGAAACCTGAAACAAGATTAATAATTCTCCTAACCTGCTCTATAACCAGCACTTTCCTCAGAGCACTATATAATTGATTGATATGTGAGGTTTAACGTCCCAAAACCACCATTTGATTATGAGAGACGCCGTAGTGGAGGGCTTCGGAAATTTTGACCACCTGGGGTTCTTTAACGTGCACCCAAATCTGAGTACACGGGCCTACAACATTTCCGCCTCCATCGGAAATGCAGCAGCCGCAGCCGGGATTCGAACCCGCGACTTGCGGGTCAGCAGCCGAGTACCTTAGCCACTAGACCACAGATCACTGTATACAGCATACGAGTATGTGACACGCTATTTTCATTTACTCAAGAGCACAACCTCGAGATCCGCGTTAGCATTACCACAGAGGGCGTTCGTGGCACGGGACGCGTACGGCACGTGCCATGCCGACAGAGCTGCCTCGTTAGCCGCAAAACGAGGACTCCGAGGTTTAGCCTCGACTTCATCAGAAGTCGCGCCGCTAGGGGGCGGGCGCCCAGCCGACGGCAGCCATCAGGTAAATGCTGAGCGCGCGGTTCACCTATAATAACCTCCTCGAGTCCGCTCTTTTTCGCTCGATTCTTCACGAGGAAGCACATAGCGCCGGCCACCATAACGAGCAGTGTTTAGACGAGCACGGCGGTTAGTGGCCGCCGGCTAGTTAGCCTCCAAATGTTGATCATCGAGCACTCGATTAAAAGGACACGGAAGAGAAAGACATTTTTTTTTTCTGATATCAGGATTTTTTTTCACAATACCAAAACCACGACACTTGCCCCGAGAGGATGCTTGGTAAACGAGTGAACACACAAAAGAACACAAAAAAAACATTCGGGTTGCAATTAACGACACCTCGAAATTTCCACATATGCATAAGGCTCCTTCAGCACTCTGGAACACTTCTCATAGAAGTTCTTTTTGTGCGATAAATTTGTAGTCATTATATACTCCGCCAAACAAAAAGGTATGCGGGCGCGATACCTGCAGTATTACATATTGCGTCGTGATACTTTCATTTTCGGAGAACGACAGCAGTGGAGCGACAACTTTTTACAAGCGACACGGAAAGACGATACGAATGTTTGTAAACGAAACGAATTACCTTTCTGTCTGTTTGCGAGCACGTTCGTGTGTTAAAAAAATCCTACAAATGATTGATTGATTGATTTGTGGGGTTTAACGTCCCAAAACCACCATATGATTATGAGAGACGCCGTAGTGGAGGGCTCCGGAAATTTTGACCACCTGGGGTTCTTTAACGTGCACCCAAATCTGAGCACACGAGCCTACGACATTTCCGCCTCCATCAGAAATGCAGCCGCCGCAGCCGGGATTTGAATCCGCGTCCTGCGGGTCAGCAGCCGAGTACCTTAGCCACTAGACCACCGCGGCGGGGCTAAAAAAAAAAAAATCCTACAAAAGGGTCATTCATTTTCTCGACGAAAAAAATAATAAAGGATAAAAAAGGGGTATTTTTTGACATAAAGACATTTGATACGAATTAACTTCAGAGTCACGCGTCGCTCGACATGTCCCTTCCGGTCTTGTTTTACAAAAAGCTGAAGCTGCAGAGAGAAGCGAGTGGTCGTCCAAGTACGATCGTTATCTCGCCAGAACAGCATATACACGCTCAAAACTCGCCCAACCAGCATAACGGAATCACAAAGGACGCCGACCGAAGCACATAGATAATCGAATAGAGACGGTCGTCGGGACACGACCGTCGAAAGTCTCTGAGGACCGACGTCGTCAATAATAAAACAACAGCCGTGCGAGAACCGAGGTAACAGATGGGGTCAGGGAGGAACGCAACGACTCATCGACCGATATACTGTATACACTGCCAAGAGAATAGCATAAATATAGTTCCAAACTGTTCCACTTGCAAATCGAAAAGCTGTGTAAAACGAGAGTACTCTTAAAGGGGTCACGGAGCACCGCCATGGCTTGGTATAAGCAAATAAATCTTGGGGAAAGCCGGCACTGTTCATAAACAGCTCCACCACACAAAGCTACCGTGCGCGGCAAGGAGAGTTGAGAAGCGGAGCGCGAATCCACCATTTGCTCTACCGCGTTCTCCTCATGCAGAAGAAATGGCGGCGTCCATCAAAGTGGCGTCTCACTAAAGCGGCCCTTTTGCGCTGACTCCAGTCAGCGCTGACTAACATCGGCGAACCACGGTTGGCATTAACCGTGGTTCGACGCTGTTGACCGTGGTTGATCGTAACCGTGGTGGTTAGTTTGCCTGTGTAACATGGGTATTACATGGCAGCCACGCTAGCCCCCATAGGGATCGCAATAGAAGAGAGCGATCGCGTTTCAGCACGCACGCTCGAGGTCATGATACGCGCTAACGCACATAGCTTGCTCCCCCACCCCCTCCACTATTCCTCCCTGTGTAGCGACTGGAGCGATCGTCGGGACGGAACAACGGACAAAGCACCGAAAGCGTGCGACAAATCCCGGTATAACTCCACTCGTTTTTGATGTATTCGAGTTTTTTGTTTTTTCGGAAATCGATTCGCGACGCAATGAACTTCGATAGTGACGCAGTTCGCTCATTACTCGAAAAAGTGGTTCGAGCTCTGTCATTGGTGATACGTTCCCGACCACTGCCATAAAGACGTGCCGCGTAATAAAGACGTGCCACTCATTCAACTTTACGTAAGTAGTAAGCGTATACCTGCGAAAACGTTCTACTGATATTGTGGCAACCATACTGAAAATTACTGAGCGAGTGTGGCAGCAAGCAAGCAAGCAAGCAAGCAAGCAAGCAAGCAAGCAGACCGGTGAGCGTTCAATCGTTCGTGTAAGAGAAAGTCTGCGAAATGCGGATTTCGGCTAAACACGGAAATGTTATCAAAGGAAAAAAAAAAACTGCCTCAGGAAGGGGGAGCCGAACAAGAGATAATACGAGACGCTGCAGTCTCGTATTATCTTTAAAAAGAAAAAAAAGAAAGAAAAAAGGAAAGAAAGAGAAAAGGTTAGGGCGAAAGTCAATGGCAGAGGCTAAACGGAAGTGACAGGCTTGGAGCGGTAAAAGGAAAATGAAAAAAGGAAAAAGGCAACAAGCGCGAGCCTGAGAATGAGAACGTGGCCCGGTAAACGCTGAATACCCCGTTTGTGCCATGTGTGAATCTGTGGAGGAAAAAAAATAGTGTAAAGGGGGCGAAGTTATTTTAGAAGGGAGTCAATAAGTGATAGAACACACTAATACACACACACACACACACACACACACACACACACACACACACAATGTGCGCGAAAAGTAGGCAGGGATAGACAACAATACGATTATGTAAGCATGCATGTAGGTAAACACACTGAACACCGAAAAAGAAAAAAAAATAATAATTCTGTACTTTTACAAGCTGAAGCCCCATTATTACTGCGGGGCGCGCGGTATATCGGGGGACCTAGAATTAACTTTGACAGGATGGGTTTCTCAGGCGTTTTTACATAAAACTCGCTTAGAAGTTACGCTGACATGGCCGGGTAGCGATTACGAGACTTCTCGGTCTAAGTAAAGAGATCGCAGACGATTTTTTTTTTCTTTCTTCAAGCTCCGTGTTTGGGTCGGAGGCGGTGACAGGGAGGGTTGCGGTACCGGGTGGTGGAGAGAAGGGGTGTCGGTGTCAGGGCCGAACCAAGAAACTGGGTCATCCCCCGGCGGCAACGGAGCACGGCACAGACAGGGCGATCGATCCGACGGAAGTGACGTACCGGGGAACCGCGCAGCGCGCCGCCATCAAGCTGCCCGTATACAATAGCACTCCCACACACCACACACACACGCCTCCTTTCCCATTACGCACGCCTTGTTCTCTCGAAATCGCCCACGATCTCTCCTCGCCCTTTTCCCTTCGCCCTTACAGCGACCTGCATCGCCTCCGTGACCCAGTGCCCTGCGTGGGGTCCTGGAAAGGCCGAAAGACCCGTGTGCGGCTTGCAGTGGCATCACGTCGTAATCGGCGCGATTGAACAAACAGGTAATATAATGAGCATAAGAGGGGCAGTAGCAGACCAGTAGGCTTTTATAATGTTCGTTTTTTTTATAATACGCAGCTTCTGAGATATGACAAATTGTTTTACAAAGGTACTTATTTATTCGCTTGGAAATCGATTCTCTTCATCGCAACAGGCAAATTATTTAAGCCCTGTTTCGCGTCTGTAAACTGCCCGAAAATACCTGTTTATTCGAGCATGTGCATAGGTTAGAAGAAGAAGGCAACCGCCATCAAAAACGCGTCGGTTTTTGATGATATTGCACCTTTATTATGCGCTGGCTCCAGAGTGCACAACTTGTTGACAAGCTGTTGAGATCGCACTGGCGCGGCACTTAATTTGACAATTCTTTACCAGGGAGACACAAAAAGCACCTTTATTATGCGCCATATTAAAGGTGCTTTTTGTTTCTCCCTGGTAAGGAATTCTCAAATTAGGTGCCGCGCCAGTGCGATCTCAACAGCTTGTCAACAAGTTGTGCACTCTGGAGCCACATTAGACATGTGTTTAGGTACGTTCGCTCTTCAAATATGCAAGCCTAGAAAAAGTATGCTAGCGTGCCTATGTCGTAGAATACTACGACAAATTTTTTTCATAATTGCCAAACGTCACACCCTGCTAATGCAACAAAAGCTTTACAACCATGTAATAAAGGGTAAAACGCTAGTCAGCTTCGCCGCAATGCAAAATTCCTAAGCGGTGAAGCATACAAAAGGAATACGAAGGATCCGGTATGAAACTGACATAGGACGGACGGAGTATGCCTAAAAAAATACGTTCTTTTTTTAAAGACGAAAGTCTTTCTTAGGGACCTTGCGACGCCAAAACTTTGGTCTGCCAGTCTGTATATCTGTCTGTTTGTCCGCGGTAACGATCCCCCTAACGGCACCAAACGATACTTCAAACGGCCAACCCCATCCGCAGCGCCCACCAATATAGCGTTCATACTTGTGCGATTGTCAATTAAAAAGCTATTATTGCGCATATCTGAGGTACCACAACAACACGTCAATGCTTTGTATGTGTGTATTTATACTAGAGAAGGCACAGACAAGTAGTTCTAAGGACCGTAGCGTTTATCACGCTGCGCTAGCAGTGCAACAAGGTGCTCAAAAAGGCAAACGTTTCCATCACTTTGCTAAGACGACACGGTTCTGGCACCTGCCCGTCACTTTGCGTTCTACACCTTATCGCCCCCGAGACAAGCGTGCATCTTTTTCCGCGGGCGCGCGCCTTCCTTCGTTTTCGAAGAAAACTGCCAGATAGCGCTCGTGTCTAACGTGCCTTAGATATACTGTATGTGCTTAGGTATCATATACAGAGATACTCTATATAACAGTAACTCTGACGTGCCTCGATGCCGCTCCTTCGCCTTCGCTGCACGGATCGAGACTCTCTAACGCAGCGCCTCCAGAATACGATTCACCAATTTTCTCACGCATAACATCAAATAAACGTTTTGTTCACTCTCTCCACACGCAAGACTATCGTCTTTCGACGACATTTGCAGTGAAATATGCAGATACGCGTCCGTTTTTCCCCCCATAGAAGGAATACTCGGATACCTTCTCGACGAGATGTTATATTCGGGAAAACACGATGTGGCCTGAACAAATATAGTGCTTGTTAGAAATAGTCAATGAACTGAAGCATCCCCCCCCCAACACACACACACACACACACACACACACACACACACACACACACACACACACACACACACACACACACACACACACACACACACACACACACACACACACACACACACACACACACACACACACACACACACACACACACACACACACACACACACACACACACCACACACACACACCAAAGCGTCAACAGCGTCGCACTAGAAAGGAGAAAACACAAGCTACGCAGGCTGCCATCGGACTGATTTTCGGGAAGCTGTATCGCAAAAGAAAAGGGAAACACTGCGAACCGAGAGCAACATACGCTATCAATGTAGTCAGAGGGCAGTCAAAACATGAAAGTTTCGCACAGAACATCACATTCTCGCGCAAAGATCAAATAAACGTTTTGTTCACTCTCTCCACACGCAAGGCTATCGTCTTTCGACGACATTTGCAGTGAAACGTGCAGATGCGGAGCCATTTTTTCCCCTAAAATGGGCTTCGCGGACCCACAAAATTGGAACCCCTTGGAGAATCATTGGTCTAACCTTTATCTGCTTATAGTATAAGCCGACATAAGGTTTTTTCAACGCAGAGAGGAAACGAAAAGCAAGCCGATAATGAAGAAACAATGATTGCACAACAACAAATCAGAGATTATGATTGTACCTTCGTATGCCTTTGAATGAACTCCGCCTGAAAGTCGACGCTTTTATACAGTATGCGTTCCGTAGATGGAACAGCACGAGTTAATTCTTTAATCGCATCTCCGAGCTTAGACGTACCGTGTATGTATACATAGGCAACGCAGGGATTAGTAGCCTGCCCCTATATATATATATATATATATATATATATATATATATATATATATATATATATATATATATATATATATATATAGTTTTCGAAACAGACTCGGGGTACTTTCGCAACAGCCAATTAGCGCTGTCAATACGGCACGACAAATCCTGTCGTCGGAAACGGCTCTAGGCAAAGCCATCGTATAGTCTGACCCTGCGCACGCTCTAAGCGAGTTTCAATTCCGAAACGGCGAAGCAGAGCCATCCCGTGGGACAGAAAGCGGAACGAGCGAGTGAGATGGGATTTAAACAGTACAGAAAGCGGGAGCGCGAAATAACATCCCGACCACTCTGACATTTAAGGTTCCGTTGCACAGCAGAACGCATGGGCCGAGTAATTAGGCGGCCCGAATATAGGGGGCGACTGTCGCACGTGGAGGGCGGTACTAAAGTCTATGCGGGGGCTTTGTGCAGTAGTTGCTATCACTGCGCAATGTCGCCGACTCCTATTCCGTTAGTCTTGCGTAACAGGCAAGTCAATCAAACAGAAAACTAATTACACGCGCTTTCTCTCGTTTTTTCTTTTCATTACAAATGCGGAGGCGCACAGCTGAGCTCGTAGAGCGACGGGAGAGCTAAGCCGCCGCTCACGCGAAAAAATCTAACAGGGCACCTTATACGCGTTCACGCCGCACTGCTCACAGTCAAAAGCCCCGCCCCCACCGTTTCTGCACCAAAAGTGGCCTTGCGTGGCCTCCGTGATCAGCCCAACTTTGACACATGACGTCATCAAGTGACGTCAGAATGTTCGACGATGGGCGACATCATGATGACGTCATCACGCGATGACCATATACGTCACTCGTGCTAACGCCGTCGGTGCATTCTTTCGCGAGATCCCAGAATGAAATTTCCTGCCTCTCGTTTAATAGGGGAGTCCATCCATGCGTGGAGACGTGACTCACCATAACTTGTGGAATATGAAGAACAAAGAAATAATAATAATAATAATAATAATAATAATAATAATAATAATAATTCTCTGAGGGTAGTGAAGCGCTACAGCGAGAAGGTTTGTATCATGCCAGAAAACGTGGGTGCCCCTCAGCACAAAAGACGAACTCAGTTGAAATCCTGAATGCACATAAATAACGTAAAAATTAAGGAATGAGGGCTTCTGTCGTGCCTAAAACGTGCCGATTTACGTGAAACTTCCATCGTTCCGCCAATAGCACCAGGAACTTTTATTTCATGTGGAATTAAAGTGAACGCTTGCATGCGTGCGTGCTACAATGCATGACGCCCTGTGTAGATAAATGATGAATGATGAGTTTAATTTGGTGGTTTCGCCAAAGTGTATGACAGCGTTGTGTTTGGAGTGACTGTTTTTCAAAGTGCATGACGACGTAAACAAAACGTTTGAGCCTCAGCTGATGTCAGTGCAGCACAGGTGAGAAAGGCTCCCTTAAGTCATCCTTGATGGGCTTTTCCCTTCACCTCCCATAGCATGTGTTGAGATGAACCAATAATATCACATCAATTCATAAAGCAAGCAAGACAGCGTGTACCACATAATTCGACCTCGTTGGCCTAAATGGCAGCTGTAGGTTTTTCTCGCGACTTCTACCTCCTGGACACCCTTTACGCATTGCCACCTACATGTACCATCACCAGTGTGTTATCAAGAAAGGTCTTGCTGGCAGACACCTTCAGAAGCTTAATTGCTCTACGCTGCCGGAACACCTTCTAAACGAGTGCTATGGCCGCGTTCGATATGCGCAAGACAAAAGGACACTCCACATGCAGTCGTAAAATTTCTTTATATTCCCATTATTCTTCGACACCTCCTCATGCTATTTGCTTCCGCTCCATGACCGCTCCATGACCCGGTAGTATTCGTGAATTATCGTTGTCGGAATTTGTAGACGCACTGTTATAATAAATCATTTTTTATTGATGTCAACCTTGTAATCAGTGTATTTTGTTCATGTAAATGTACCCAACTCCTGCAATAACCCTGTATTGGGCTTCAGTATTTGAAAATAAATAAATAAAAATAAATTTGTTCGACTGAAGTGAATGCTCGGGCGCGTTTGTACGACACAGCTAAAAGAAAAAAAAAACCTGCGCAAAAGACGGAGCACAAGAAAAAAAACACGAACAGCAGCACTGGTTCAAGTTATTCGTAATAGTCATATTAGTCCTTCGTATGTTGAATACACAAATGACTTACTCACTCTCCATGAAATGAGTGACAACGAGCTTGCGTTAACTTTTTACATACCATTACAGAAATGTCACCTGCCAGAAAATGACATTTAACAACGACTGTTTTCTTTCTTTATTTACCATCAATACACCACCCTTCCGCTGCCGTGGCGCGCAGAACATGCAGTCTGCCCTTTACTAGACCGATGCGTCAATCTTCTCTAGATACGCTCGCTAATGAAGACCCACAGCTGATGAATGGGGTACTGTGGCGTGCCGCGATATTACTTTGAGCTCAGAATTAATTTAACCCTCCTTATGGTATACAAAACTGCCGACTCGAAGGTAGCGGCAACGAAGCCGGGCAGCGGTAGTTACACTTGAATGGAGGCGCACGTCAATGGCAGCATTTTGCCGCCGTTGCCGGTAAACCCAGGTGTCCTTCGTTTCGGAGCTTTGCCACGACAGCGCCTCTTATAATCGTATCATGGCTTTGTGACGTAAAACCTATAATTCAAAAACTTAAACCCATTCGGGATTCTTGTAACGAGCACGTGAATCTGCGATCACGAACTGGAAGTACCCGTTCATTTCTCCGCGTAAAGCATCAGATCTTGCAGGTGGTTCTGTTTCTCAAAAGTGAAAATAGGCTCTTTATTCTGCAACTCGTAACGGAAGCACGGCTCAGCACCAATTACTTTCGCCCTCGGGCGGCCCAGCGAATACGGTGCACGAGCTGCGGCGCCCTTGCAGAGGAGTGCAGACGGTCCGCGAAGCGAGCCGCGGTGCGCGCGTCTCTCCTCCTCTCTCAACGCTACGCGCCCGGAGGCGAGAGACCCTCTCCCTCGGCATCACGTGTCCGCTACGCGACGAGCTGTCGCCGCCACTGCAGCCCTCCTCCGTGTCCTCCCATTGAAAAGGGCGCTTGGCCGGAACAAATGAATCGACTGACGCTTACACTCCCCCTTTTGACCTCCCCTCTTCACCAGCGGGCAATTCAGTCTCCGTTTCTCTCTTTCAGAACAACACCACTTTCCCTCGGTGCTCGCTCTTCAATGGAAAAGATGGCCGACGCTGGGCGAGCCCTACTACCCACGCGCCTTGAGGGGCGGAGACAAAACCCCGAGTTGAACAAAGAGGGAGCAGCAGGAAAAGTAGACGGCACCGCAGACGGCCAGACAGAAATCGGTACCGACGTATAAGGAGAGGCGCCAGGACGGGCTGCCGCCTAAACGGGGGAATAACGCCGAGGTAACGCAACTGGGCGTCGTCGGGGCAGCGCCGGTTTTTTTCCCTTTCGGGCACAAAAAAATGAAAAAAAATCCAAACGTGCAGAGGTACAGTTTTGGGAGGACAAACAGTACCCCGTACTCTCTTGGAAGTCGAAGAGCAAGTTTCTCTGGAACGCGGCCAGCGAATGTCTTCCGCGATGCGTACGCTGGCACAAGCCATCAAGCAGAGACGGCAGTCGTCGGGGACGACAACTATACTAGTTTCCGCGGCTCAGACAACATTTCGAAATAACCCATATTAGTTATTACGACCGCAATCGATAATCTGGCTTGGTATGGTGACAGATAAACATAACGGAGGAAACAGAAGCAGAGCGCGAAGTCTGCCGGCGGCAAAAGCCCTGCACCTCAACACCCTCTCCCCCTTCCTCATCCTCCTTCCCCATCCGATCTATACGCCAGGCAAATATTTCCATCAACAATTCAACCAACAAGGACGTGTTTGCGTTAGCGAAAAAACGAGCATTCACGCCAATGCGACAAGCGACGCCCGCCTAAATCAGGCTTCGCCGTGCGCTCCTATGTCTGCCAGTGAAGACAGCTTTACAGGACCCACGTGAAAACTTTATTAGGATCACGCTGCGAGGGGAGTATATTCGTATTAAGTCATAGAACCAGCCATCAAACAACAGTCCTGCGTGGCACACGCAGTGAAATCAACCGCGAGACTGAAAAACATTCTTTCGCCGTCTGATAACGTTTTCAATAAGGCAGCTCAATTCGATGGTTTTTTTTTTGGTAAATAAGTATTTTACTGTTTATAAGAATGTTCTTTTTATCTCTGCACACGCTGTACTGGTGCAGGGTAGCCAACCGCATTTATTATGCGCATTCTTTTTCGTTAAAACACGCATTTAGAACTTCAAATCTTCACAAACATAGATTGCATTCTCCCGCTGATCTCTCACCTTTTTTGTTTACTTTTTTAAGGTTTGGGTTGATGCGTATAAATATATTGAGACTTAAGCTGAAAAAAAAAATTCAATTCCCGATCTCGCCAACTAGAAGCACCGCCGTCTGTTCATTAGTCAAAAACGTACTCACGAATTTCCCAAGGAGTCATTCTTGAAAAGATGCACCATGCAGTACAGCCAGATGCTTCAAACTTCGAGGTAGGCAGGCAGACTCAGGAAAGAGCTTACGCGAAGTTACTGATTAGCTGTCCCACATGAGACAACGTGAAGCAGCTGCCACGGAGATTCGTAACAGATGCATTCTAGCGCTCTGCACCAATGAGAATGCGTTCACCCAGACGAGAAATTCGATCCGCGACCTCGCACACAGCAACAAAGTGGTGCTACCACTACGAACAGAACGCCAGTTTGTCCCCCGCGCAAAAGAAATAAAAAAGAAAACGAGAGAAAAAAAAACAAAGCAGTTTTAAGACACGCACAACTTCCCAAGTGCGAATACTAAAAGACCAGGGCATTCACCGAAAGTTTTCAAGAAGGGCTAGCGAAGAGTGGTTACTAAACAATGACCCCCCCCCCCCCCTCTCGCAAGTTGGGAGCCGCAAATCTCATTATACCCAACGTGAAAAAGCGTGCCACGTGTGCAAGACGCTCAATAACTCGTATAGGCTATAACAATGTACGATACAAAGCGGTGACGCTTGGTATAGGCTATAACAATGCAGAGAGGTGACGCCTGTAGTAAAGAAACTGCATCAACGTCGACACGTGTTACATCACTCCCCGCCGTAGGTTCATACGAAATTGAGGCTCGGCTCTCACGTCTCCTCGTTTCACGTTCCGCGGCGTAGAAACGGCCGTTGCGAGGACGACCACATAAAGCGAGGACACACAGGGAGCGTCCAATTACGCGTCCAAGGGAGCGTCGACGTCGTCGAGTATTTACGAGCGCGTATACGCGCGCCGCGGAACGACCTCGCGCAAGACGGAGAGGGACAAACGGTTTTCAAAGAACACAGGGGCTAACTATAAGCACCCGTCGCCTACATCGCCCCCTTTTCGTTCCCTTATTACGCCCCTATGCCCGTTCTTGGTATAATATAATGTACTTTATAGAGCCCTGGGCGCGAGCTACGGTCTCAAAGAAAACACTTAGTCTTTACTTTTTTTGGCAAGTATACGACACTTGCACGTGTGAAGACTCGGTTGTAACCGCGTACGATGACCCACGACGACTCAGGACATTCTCGGGAGCGAACAATCACCACGGATGTAAAGAAGCCCACACAACCGAAAAACGACGATGATTGAGTGCTGTTCAGATGAGGATGAAGTGCGTGATATATACAACATAACTTTTTAAAGAGAGACGCTAACTCTATTTTGGAGAGCATTTCGGAGCCTGAATTCGCAGTGCGTTGTGCTTCTGCAGATACGTGATCCCAGACTAGCGCCAAAGAGGGGCGAGCGCGAGTTCGTTTTGTGAAACCACCACGCTACAGTGACAACAGTGGCAACCTTTCCCCCTCTCTATTAAAAACTTTATGTTCACACTCGAAGGAAGGAATACGCGTGGACTCGTAAGAAATACACCCCCCTCCCCCCCACACACACTGCAGCCTTCAACGACACGCCACAAACGGAAAACATCAAAAGTCCACACGCATTACAAGCTCCGATAACAACACACGTAATTTCCGCGACATAACAACGACTGCGGGCTAACCGGACACATTATAGTGCACTGCGATGAGCGGAGATCAAGTCGCACCGGAAGCGGTTTGGGACCCTCTCGCGTGGCGTTGTCGGGGAAGCAAAAAGGGGCGCGCTAAGAACGCGCGCGCCGCAGTTGCATGCCCCAGCCGTAGAGAGCAGGGGGAGGCTTAATGACTTCCTGAATGTCGCGTGCTATACGAAGCCGCGACCGGTGATAGCGAGCCACTGCTGACGGCGCAGCACGCTGCGTTATTACGGAGCAGCCGTCGCGACGCACCTTGCCTGTTTTCTTATAGGGAACACGCGCAGCTGCTATTATTAGAGAGCCCTCTGGCACTATACACAGAGACTCAGCACGTCGGGAGCTATATACGAGGGTCAATTTGGTAAAGAGTTGCGACACTGTTTGTTACTGTACACCTGGCTTTACATAACGCGCACCTGAAGGTCTACGCGAAACCGCTCTTGCCTCGCTCTTGGTTGGCGCTGCAACGTAAAAAAAATGGATGAGTTATGAGAATGAGTGAATATCACATGCCAGCTGATGTAGCCAGGGGGCTGCACACCACGGGTCCGTGCCCCCGCCTCTTCCCAAAATTTGTTTCACCATGGCGCACATAGCGCGAAATAATCATTTGCCTACCCGGCCTCCACATCAGATCGAAGGAATAACCCCCTTCCCCACCCCTCCAAAAAACTCTCCTTACGCAACTGTACATCAACGTGACATAACATCAACGTGACATAACATCAACGTGCCATAACATCAACGTGCCATAACATCAACGTGACATAACATCAACGCGACATAACATCAACGTGACATAACATCAACGCGACATAACATCAACGCGACATAACATCAACGTGCAATAACATCAACGTGACATAGCATCAACGTGCCATAACATCAACGTGACATAACATCAACGTGCCATAACATCAACGTGACATAACATCAACGTGACATAACATCAACGCGTCATAACATCAACGCGACATAACATCAACGCGACATAACATCAACGTGACATAACATCAACGTGACATAGCATCAACGTGCCATAACATCAACGTGCCATAACATCAACGTGACATAACATCAACGTGACATAACATCAACGTGACATAACGTAAAACGATAAAAATGAACGACCAAGAAAGCGGTGAATAAGTGGGCCGCGCGACGTTCATTTCGATAGGCTTTAATGGAAATCAATTTCTCGACTTGTAAATTTGACAAAACTTTTCGAAAACAAAGACGAATAGAGTCCGCGGAGTTCCGTGCCCGACCAGGAACAGAGCTCTCGTTGAACGTCGTTTCCAGCAGCACCTCCTATCCAAAGGTTTTTCATCTGTTCAGGCCCCTATCTTCTCAACTTCTGCCTTGCATGCTTGAATCAGAAAGGCAGCGGAGAACTTCGGTTTAGTTTCGTCCTAGCCAATCTTAAACGAGCACTTGATTCCATAGATGCGCGAGCGTTTATGCCATTCGCAATCGAGGAATGCAACCTCCGGCGCGACAGCAAGATGCCATAGCAACAAAACAAGCTATAACTTCGCCGAGGATAATGGGGCCCGTATCCGCGATCCACGACGGAGGGGCGGTTCACCATTGAGAAGCACGAGCGAAAAGAAAACTCGTTCCGAAGGCGTCTCCTCGTTCACGTGTTTCGAGCCGTTTAACAATGAAGGTGCCTCGTTTTTTTTTTTCACGGACACAAATAGCGTATGCGAGATATGATACGCGCATCACGAGGGACAACGTGACGCTTTAGAGACACACATACGGAGCGACAAACAGGAAACCAAGGTTGAAAATAAGACGCGTAGTTTAAAGAAATATATGTCTCGAAACTACGTTTAGGCAGAGACGGAATCGGGACGCATTCGCTCTTTCACGGTGCGTCTAATGTGTGCTCTCTTGTAAGGCAATTTCCTGTTTCTAACATCGCCTTGAGTCACTTAACGGCAGTTCTCTCTCTCTCTCTCTCCACACACACACACACACACACACACACACACACACACACACACACACACACACACACACACACACACACACACACACACACACACACACACACACACACACACACACACACACACACACACACGCACGCACGCACGCACGCACGCACGCACGCACGCACGCACGCACGCTTTCACTTTTTTCACTCGAGCACGCGTCATCAAGCTCAACAATCAAACAAGTAAACAAAGTAACAGCTGGCACAAAACGGTCGCGTCACCGAGCTCGATGCAAAAAAGCGCGATAAAGAAAAAAGGAAATGATAACTCATAGGCAATCGAGTCATGGGCAAACGGAGTACTTGTGCAAGACGGCACAGAATGCAGGCTACATTCTGCCTTCCACAAAGCGCCCCAGGCGAGTTCCACCCTATCTTTTTGTCTGCGCACGCCATCATTCGTAGTCGGTGCGACGCCGGTAACGCGTAAACCGAGAAACATCGGTCACGGCGACTTTAAGCGGGCGCTAAACAAAGCGTGGAAATAATTTATTCGTTCGGGTGAAACGTTCGGGTATATATTTGCAACGACTTGCGACGTTATATTGACCAACGTTATAAGCGCTGACCTCGTCGTTCACAATATATACGGACACTCCGGGGCCATCTCGCGCACGTCGACGTCGATAGATCATTTTCAGCAAGTGAAACCACTTTTTTTTTCACTGCGCCGCCGAATTTTTGATTGCAGGGACACTGCGTCTATAGCTACATGTAGAAGGTCAATGCATCCTAGTTCGTTCGTCTGTCCGTTCCATTGTTTGTTCGTTTGTAGTGAGCCCCAAAGTCAAGCTCCATATACATAGTGTACCCGGACTATAGCCTATATCAAAAACTGGTCCTTCCGACGTATGAATACCATCGGGGCATGTGGACAATCACGCGCTATTGGTCGATATAACCGTCCGGTAATCACAGAAGCGCTATCAGAGTACAATCAATGGACACAGAACATCCGGTTCGTCTCTCTCCCTCTCCGTCATTTACAGACGATGAGTTCCGTAAGCTTTACCGTTATTGAATCAGGGGCGCACCACGGAGCAAAAAGTGGGGCGCACAGCCAGACACGGCGGCGTCAATAAGGCGACCGCGAAGGAAGGAAACACGACTCAAAAGCGAACCATGGCCGCGAGCTGCGCTCCGCTTATTGATTATGCATATTGACCCTCTCCATTCTCGAAACGGGAACAGAAGGACGCGCGCCCATTGCTTCCAGTTCGCGTGGGGTGTCAGTGGAGGTGCACTACACTGTAATGGCGGTGGTAGTGGTTCCTAAGAAAGGCACCTAATTTCTGTCTGTCATAAGGCGACACGGCTTAGTGACTATATATATGCAGACATGGTGGTTGAGTGGCCGTAGCGTTGCATATAGTCCCCAGTAGACCCTCCGTGAGCGGTCACAACGTGGTTTATTTCGACGTTTCGGCCTAGAGTCTGGCCTTCATCAGGTGGTTTATTTCGACGTTTTGGCCTAGAGTCTGGCCTTCATCAGGATCCTGATGAAGGCCAGACTCTAGGCCGAAACGTCGAAATAAACCACGTTGTGACCGCTCACGGAGGATCTACTGGGGACTATATGCAACGCTACGGCCACTCAACCACCATGCCTGCCTATACATATATATATATATATATATATATATATATATATATATATATATATATATATATATATATATATATATATATATATATATATATATATATATATATATATATATACTGCAATGGCGCGTCTCCCTCCGAAGGCTGCGCGCAAACGGCCCTTCTCGCCCTCTCTCAATGCGTCTACACGAGCCTCCAGTGGCGGTCGGTCGATTTGTCTCCCGAGGTTTGCCACGCCGGCCGCACCGACGAGCAAACAGAGCCCACCGCAATCTCCGCTGCCCTCAGCGGTATAGGGTCTTCTTGCACTTGCGCGCGAGTACGCGTTGGTGGTAATCGGAGCCGTCTGTTCTCAGCTGGATAAACACGTTCACATTCTAAACCCTGTCAGGGCTTCACGATGGCTTACCAAAGGATGCAGACTGTTACGGGGCTCACTTTTCTCTTCTTTTCCCTCCCTTACAATCATTTAGTACAGGAAGCTCTACTGTACCCGGCAGTCACAAAATACCTCGATGTCGTTCGCTCTGAAAATAGCCCGCACGTGAGCAAATTTTTCGCAACGTTTTCCACATGGTGCGGGCATGCCAACAAACCCCAATCCTACCCAAACCTCCCCGGGAAGACTGGGAGGCAGACCTACTCGGCTGTTAACTCGATGGCCCATGCAACGGGCCTTGGTCGAGTGGGCTCGGACCACAGCCAACGCCACTAGGCTCCCGTAAAAGGGAGTCCATAGTGCTTTGAGGACCGTTCCCACCCCCCTGTAAATAATCTCTGCAACTAACTGCTTTTCGGTCATTCAGTTAGTTATGTAAAATACTCCCTTTTGCCCAAAACAATGCCTTTGTGGAGGAAGGGGCCTGAAGTACCGTGTAAGGTATATCTTACATTGCGTAGTCTCAAGTAAATGTGCGGCATGCAGGCATTCGAACTCAGAAGATTCCGGAAGCTGGTCGGATTGATCTCGCACACTGCATACACATATAAACGTTCGACGTTTGAACTACTTATAGATATCACGCACAGCCAAATCACGCGAGATACCAGTGCGCAGAAGCCAATTTTAGGCAAACTCGCAATTCTAGAAGTATAAAGAGGCGCAAGCGGTAACAAAAAACTTGTAAAGACCTATGCGAGGCACTTGAAAATATATAAGAACGAGCTTGAATCTACAAACCTTGCTGTCAAACCGTATTCGTTTAACTGCAGACACCAGCAGTTTTCTGGAGAGCGCCCCGCCCCATCAGTGTGGACTCGGGATGCGCTTTAGAACAGCTTATTATCACGAATAGGTCTGCACGTACCGCAATCGATCCCGCAACCTCATTTTACACCGTGACAGATAAGGAATGAGAGAGGGCAAAGATACCGCAGACAGGTTAACCAGACCACGTTGGATAAAGCAGAAAAAAAAACAGGACAAAAAATAAACGCGCCAGGATCTGTTTTTTGTTGCTGTTCACCAAATGACTTGTGCCCGTGCACATATCGTCTAGCTGCAGCGATGATTTTCAATAACTGACTAATTGATATGCGGTGTTTACCGTCCCAAAACCACCATATGATTATGAGAGACGCCGTAGTGGAGGGCTCCGGAAAGTTCGACCACCTGTGGTTGTTTAACGTGCACCCAAATCTGAGCACACGGGCCTACAACATTTCCGCCGCTTTTCAATAACTGTTTACAGTTGTCAGCATGCACTCCGCCCCGTCTGTCTAACTTTTTTTTTTGTCCCGTTTGAGGCGCTTTATTTTACGACGTATCACAAATTGATTGATTGATTTGTGGGGTTTAACGTCCCAAAACCACCATATGATTATGAGAGACGCCGTAGTGGAGGGCTCCGGAAATTTTGACCACCTGGGGTTCTTTAACGTGCACCCAAATCTGAGTACACGGGCCTACAACATTTCCGCCTCCATCGGAAATGCAGCCGCCACAGCCGGGATTTGATCCCGCGACCTGCGGGTCAGCAGCTGAGTACCTTAACCACTAGACCACCGTGGCGGGGCGACGTATCACAAAAGAAAAGTGCAGCTCGTGCAGCACTTTGCAAGGACATCGCAAGCCCTGTCTCTCGAAATGAACTCCTACGACGTAACAACGATCCGCAATGACATATCGTGGCGTACTTGAAGTGTCCCCTGGAAGACTGATCGCAAGAACCTCCTGAATATACGTGCGACGAAGCACGATCGAGTGCCACATGGAAGCCCTTACGCGAGCACTGTCACAGTCGAAAACCAGGCCGTTGAACGGACGGCAGTCACAATAAAGTGCCGACAGCACGCGGACCCATTCTATACGAACCATTTCGATTCTTCACGTATATAACGCTATATAGAATATCTATAGGCGCGGCGCACTCGGCAGTATGCCATCGTTTGAAATTGAGGGTTTCAGCGAACCGGCTTGGACCGCCCTTCCTTCCAAGCAAGGATCGTTTTTCGATACTCCCCTTCTTCCTCGACGCTGAAGCTCCGGTATACAGAGCGATCGAGCAAGGCCAGGAATTCAACGAGGCGAAGTCTGACGAGCCCTGACTGAACAATTGTCACGCCAAGCGGCCTCGTTTTTAAGCGCTCGATCGTATAACGCGACGGCGGATGGGAGAACAGCAACAAAAAATAATCAAAAAATAACATTAACTTGCGTGAAAATTCTATTTTAGGTGCCCGAAAACTTTCTGAAATAACGGCCACTGACCCATCATTGCAGCTAGCAAAAAATAAATAAAAATAAAAACGAGGGAAAAAAAACGAGCTAGTTTAATACCGCGTAATCATCGGGCGGCACAGCTGTAATGATGACGACGATTTCCGGTAAAAAATTTATTTAAAGCGTCGTTATCACCATAATTTCGTTACTACTACTACTACTACTACTACTACTACTACTACTACTACTACTACTACTACACTGTAAAAAATAGAGGCAGGGCGCACGCGGCGAATTTACCTGAGGGCTGTGGTAGCGTACGGTGTGTATTTAGTGGAGGAACTATATCTTTGAGATAGCTCTGGTATAGCTAAGTTTTTCAAAGTGTCGCCATCTAGTAGCAAATGAGCGCCGCGTGACGTCGTACCATGCACCTTCGCTGAGGGGTGGAGCCGCGATTGGGCGTTGACCCGACTGTACTCAGCATATGCAAGTTCGTAAATGAAATCGCACATTGTGTCTAATTACTGTTTCATGCCTGTCGATGCTTACGTTTTCCTGCATTATTTTCCCGATACGACGATGTTCGATATCTTTTGTCGTGAACATCTGTTCGCTGCAGCCAAATCTGTAAACGGAGCAGGAGCCCGTGCCACGCCTTGGTACCTTTTGCCACCTTTCTGTAAAGTTACAAAGAAAGAAAGCATTGTTGCCATTGTTTGTTTCAAGTTTTAGATGCGGAAGCATCATATACTCGCGCCTTGTAGTGCGCCGTCCGCACCGCTTCTCGAACATTCGACAGCTGACGCGCGCGCATGCGCCGTCGCGCCGTCGCCCCGGCGTTCAACAACGCGCCAACGGCGAGCACTGCGTTGCTACCGTCTGTGGCGTCGACGTCATGACGATGTACCTCGCGCCAAACCTCTCTCATGCCGCCGTAGAAAAGTACGTCGACGAGGCCGTGCAAGATTACAGAAAACAACAACCGCAACATCGACCGTTCATGCTAGTTGGCGACTTCAACGTCGACGTCATCAAGGACGATTGGACAGTCGAATACATGGCGTCGCGACACTCGCTGGAACGCGCAACGCACGACGACTGCAAACACCACCAGCCGACCACCATTCGCGGAACCTGCATCGACCACGTCTTTGCAAATTTCGACCTACGACCGATGCAACCCGATCCACTCAC
Organism: Rhipicephalus annulatus; assembly: GCA_013436015.1. NCBI lineage: Eukaryota > Metazoa > Arthropoda > Arachnida > Ixodida > Ixodidae > Rhipicephalus > Rhipicephalus annulatus. Next base: position 134,305 of record WOVY01011626.1, on the reverse strand, counting down.
TCTTTACTTTACCGACCACAAAGCCATCGTCCTCAAAGTTCGTCGCAATAAATAAAACACCGCCCTTTCGCATACGTGCCGTACGTGTTCACTCATTTAACACCCCATTTCACAACCACGTTAACCAATTTAGCCATCGACCCAAGTAAGTCGCACTTTAACACCCCGTTAACCAATTACATGCTTCCGCATCCTCCTCAGTGTTCCCCCAAGGGAAGCTGCGGGCAAATTTTTTACGCTGCCTTGAACAACACAGCGTTTATGGTTCCATAAAGATGCGAGAAGCCTTCACCAGTGACAAGGAAGCCTTCCTGTCACGGACGGCCATTTTTGGCGACACCGCGTCACGGCAATTAACGGGCGCCGTACTCCCCGACTGACCGTGAGAAACGGCGGCGCATGAAAGGGATCCGAGAAGTGCAAAATGGGGTGCTCTTCTTAGAACGTCGCCGCCGACAGTTAATCCTTTTGTAACTGTGGCGACGTCTGCAAGGTCGTAGAAGGCCGCGGTATACCCCGAACAAGGATTAGACTACAAGACGCACCGACTGAGAGCTAAGTGGTTGACCGTTCCCACGGGGAAAAGCGTGGGAAACGCTCGGGTGGCCAAGCCGTATGACAACAACCCGACAGGTTGTCACTCTCGCTAGTTGCGGGCCCTCTCCCAATTAAAAAGGGTGGGGTCAAAATATTTTTGGGGCGGAGTTTCCCCTAAATTAAACTCGCATGATTGGACCCAGGTAGAGGTCTCTTGTCCCCAAGGAAGAGAGCGAGGAGACACGAGGGGGATTAAAGCGAAGAATTGTGCCCTGCTAGGCAGACTAGTCGCTGACCAACATGGTGTAGAAACAGATCAACAAGCATCTCTTCTAGAAGTTGTTAGTGTGGCTCTGTATCGGCTGGCCACCTAAACTTAGCCGTTCGTCTAGTTGTGACGCGATATTAACGTCTGCAACGTAGACATCGGGACTTCGCCTCGAGTTAGCTCAACCTGCTCGAAGTCACCTGCAAGCACTAGCCTCCCGGAGCCACCAGCGTTGCAACACCGCCGACCTCGCAGTCGTGCCAGAACTCTCTTCGACTTCTCGCATCCGATCGTCGGGGACGCAACGCTGCCGGTCATCACACGTATGCCTTCGCCTGTTTATATCTTCGAACTTTCTACTCCGTAGTTCTATTGTTGTTAGTTTGTGTAGTTTGTAATAGTTCTCTCTCGTAAGCTGGTTTATTGTTTTGGTTTTTATATATTTTTAGTTGTATCAAGTGTTGATGCATTTTGTTAGTTGTATTGAAGTGTTGTATTCGATCCCGTGTGCTGCAATATTACTAGAGTAAAGTTTGTTTTGTTTTCTCACGTCTCTGATCTCCTCACTGTCTCTGCTTGCGTACGGAACGAACCAACCTGCTGTCATTCCCGTCGCCGACTTCGCGCTGGCGACGCTAGAGTGGCAGCTTGTAACACTTCCTGTGCGCTCCTACGGGGCGGCGCACGCATGAAGGCCCCCTAGCAGTGACCCACGTGAATATGAGATCGTACATACACCAGCAAGGAGTGCGCTTTGCAAGAAACCACGATCTATGCATATTCTTACATCGTGCTCGCAACGACGGAAAGTCGAATCGTGATAGAGAGAAGGAAGACAGATAGGGGGAGCGTGTACTCAGCCGTACCACTACTCCTGTTCCGTCGTGTAAGTTATCAAAACGTTATACTTAACATCTGAGTGAGTCCGTCTATTTTATAGACTCGCAAGTATAACAAGGGCCATGCCAGCCTATCAACGCTGACAGCGTAGAAAGGAGGGTATATATGCCTCACTCAGAGACCTTTTTATCGGCCGTCCAAACGCAGTTCATATATGCTATCGCTCAGATCCTCCGAGAGGCTCGGCTTGCACTCGAAATTGAGATGTCTACCCGATAACATTTAAGTTACTTAGTGACATACACTACAGTGGTTGGTAAATCACACCGCTGTCTCGAGTAAAGAAAGCACAGCGCGTCGGGGAGCCTCGCTGAGCCCGGAGGCAGCTTTGCAGTTGCTGGCGCCGTCCTTTATGACCACGTTACTGTAGTGTCGACGGCACCTACCGCTGTACACAAACGTGCAATATAGGTCTATATGCTCAAGCCTAGAAACTGAGTTCTCACGGTCCGAGCGAAAACCAGCCAGCACGACTGCCTTTGAGAGGTGAATTGCAGACACACCGTGCTTTGGTAGCAGAGACTACACTTTTTTTCAAGGGATGTAATCGAATATAGCCCACATTCACGGTATCCCTGCCGGAAATCTCAAGCAGCCTTTTTAATACGGCGTCTTTTGGTTAAAAGTGTATACGGTGTAGTAGCACATCACGGGGTGTATTTTAAGAATAATAACAAAAAATGAAACGACGTCGTCCATTATAACTTTCTCGCTAGCGCTTCCCCCTCTCGGTGTCTGGAACACCTCCCAGAACAAGTGCAAGTCACATATCGTAAAAAAAGCCGAGGCACGGATACACGCGAGCAAGCAGGCGGGTCGATGGAGCTCCACTGACTCCGTTACGTAGCGTGATCTGGTGCAGTCCGGCACGGTCTCCCATCCACCGCGGCGCTTCTTTTTTTCTAACCCTTATACGCGTTATTTTTGGGGCGCTTTCGTTCTTCGCTGATCATGTTGGCGGGGCGAAGTAATCGATGGTTCACTGCGGCGAAATGCGAGCGAGACTGAAGAGACGCCGCCACGAGCTTGACTGGAAGCGGGATCGGTCGGTGCTCGGCATGCCGGAGAACAAGAAAAAACGAAGAAAAAATAAATGCTACAACGGTCACGACACATTTTGGCCCCGGTGCCGGGCGTTACTGATAAGAAGTTAAGCAATACAACGTAGCAAAAAGAAAAAAGAACATGCTACATCTCTATGCCGTCTTCATACGAAGCGAGAAGATCTGTTATAGAGCGAGAAGATGTTATATAATTCAATGTTTCTTTCCCTAGTTCAATACGGAATTCTAGTCTGGGGGACGACTTCAGCTGAAAACATTCACAAGCTGGTGGTATTACAAAAAAGGGCAATACGCCTTGTCGGCAGGGTGCCATCTCTTTGGCATACTGCTGCTTTGTTTACAAAGCTTAGGACAATAAGAATTGAATCTTTGTACACATATAGGCTATGTCGCATGTATAGAATGGAAAAAATTAAAAATGATGACGCTTTAACAAAATTGGCATCCTTACAGCAACATAATTCTTTTTATAGGTTTCGTCATTCCGAGCCTTGGATTGTTAACAAAAACAGAACTACATAGGGTGACCGAATGCTACAATCCTGTTTACCTACTGTGCTAAATCAACTACACAAAGAAAATGGTCTCAGTGTATCAACTCTGTCGCTAAAGAAGCTACGCGACGTATTTATGTGATTGCTTGTGCTGCTAAGGGCTTATTTGTTTGTCCTTTTCTCTGTCTTTAGCACTTCGCTTATTTTTTCCCCCTTTTTTCAAATGTTTCTATAATGACCTTGTTTATTTATTCCGACCATGGATGTTTACTGTTTTTGTGTTTTTTAAGTTAGTTCATTCATGATGTATACCATGTTTTCGTGTGACCGCTGTGAAGCTGCCCAGTGTATGAGGTGGCCAGGTTCCCCTCAAGCTGCTCAATGCAGCTTTTTTGCCTGGTCATCCTCGCAACTTTGTTGTTGTGAATAAACAATTCAATTGAAATGTTTTCTTCCCCGCACACATTACCGTGCTGACTTCACTGCACAATTCCTCGACTGTGCGGTGAAGCAAACGTGCTCTAAGAAGTATACGTCAGCGTCGAGGCTTTCAACTGGATTTCCTGAGCTCTGCCCATATGCGCAGCGTTATCGAGTGTACCTTGGGGCTGTACCGTTTTTTTTTTTTGGTTTTATACCCAAATTCCCAGTAAACGTCGTGCGCTGTTTGCACGACTGAAAAAAACAACACAGCCCGGCGACAGGGCACAGGCTGGAACAGCATTAAGCCATTCTGAGGAGATAAAAGCACCGCACGATGCAAAAAAAAAAAAAAGCTCTTGCATGTCTCCCACGATTACGTAACATCGCATTTCGTGTGTTTACTTCAAACTATCCCGCCTCTGTATGTTTACTTCTACGAGCGACAGATAACGACCACCTGTTCCTCGTGTGACATTCAACATCTGCAGCAAGCGGATCAATATTTATGCAATGTATTTGTCTTTCATCGACATTTTTAAGAGCACAAAGGTGCCGATTAATGCATCTTATTGTCCACGTTGTCTGTTTCCTTTGTATTAAGATGCTACAGATGTCACTTAAAATAAATAAATGAATAAATAAATAAATATAAATGCCAGATTTTACAAAGTAGCCCACGAACCGATTTTAGTGATTCAGAACACAGGCTTTAAAAAAATTGTAGTTCATGTAAAGCAGACTGCAAAGGCTTACACTTTTCTGAAGGGTACCGTAAAGTAGTATAGTAACCAGCAGTCAAACCTGCGACCTTCCGGTCAGGCAGAGATCACCGTTCGAGAAAACACAGTAATGTTCGTTCATACGAGAGAAAAGCCCACACAGTAAAGAAAAAAAAAGAAAGAAGAAAAGATAGAAGGAAAAGAATAACAAGAGCGCCTTTTTTTTTTACTTCGTGGATTTCAGGCTTCGCGCTGCAGTGGGCCCGCCTGGTATAAAGCATGCGTCCACATGGGACCGTGTTCAGAAAAATACGACAGCGGCGCAGCGAATCGATTTACCAGCACGTTGCATCTAAGTGAACTGCGTTAACGCGCCGGACAAGCGAGTCACGCGGAGACCATACGGCGTTAATTATACGTCCTCAGAAAAAGCCACAATGAATGAGAGTCGTTTCTTTTTTTTTCCGAAATCATGTTTTTACGTCATGACAAACGAGCATACCGAGGCCGCATCAGTATCGCACTGTTGCCCCACCGCGGTGGTCTAGTGGCTAAGGTACTCGGCTGCTGACCCGCAGGTCGCGGGTTCGAATCCCGGCTGCGGCGGCTGCATTTCCGATGGAGGCGGAAATGTTGTAGGCCCGTGTGCTCAGATTTGGGTGCACGTTAAAGAACCCAAGGTGGTCGAAATTTCCGGAGCCCTCCACTACGGCGTCTCTCATAATCATATGGTGGTTTTGGGACGCTAAACACCAGATATCAATCATCAATCAATCAGTATCGCACTGTTGCTCACGCTGCTACTAGATTTTACGCGAACCACACAAAGCCTACAACTCTATGTAACAGTTCGCCTGCAAACGCAATCCGCCAAGGTCTTCATGACATAAGGTTTTTACTTAAGGTATGTATATACTACGGATCTATAAGCCGGTACATAAGCCCTTTTATACATACGGTATCCGGTGATGCGCCTTTAAACGAAGCACTCAGCACGATAAAGCCGATTCGGTATAATACGTCGCGTTGTTTGCAAAGGTCGAGCACTGTAACGGTCAAAGTGTATAGCCGGAACACATGAAATCCTTCGTTAAACAAATAATTTCACCGTAGATAAATTCGACACTTTCTAAACCATCTCCCATTTCAAGTAGTAATATTTCTGGACATTCGTCTGTACGTCGTTGTTATGTCGAATTATCTGTACACTTAATAAACTGAAACTAACGTATACGACGCGGACGTCTGCCACAGGTAGCCGCTACTCCTCTCAGAACGTGCAGACGATCGGCGAATTTCGTGGCTGAAGGTTGTCTATCCCGCGATGTCCTTTCTTCGACGACAGCTCTCCGACCAGGGCCCCGTCCACGGACTTGTCTGTCTCGCAATCTTTTACTTTCCTCTCAATCTTCACTTCTCTCGATATCTCTAAATCCCTCCTTAACCCTTCCCTCGTGAGCTACTGCTGAGTTGTCACACTTTGCTGCAGACAGTAGTGGGGGCTCACTTTTCATTTTTCCTGTTTAATAATCAGTGATTTGGTGATTGATATGCGGGGTTTAAAGTCCCGAAGTCACCATATGATCATGAGAGACGCTGTATAGTGGAGGGCTCCGGAAATTTCGACCACCCGGGGTTCCTTAACGTGCGCCCAAATCTGAGCACACGGGCCTACAGCATTTTAGCCTCCATTGAAAATGCAGCCGCCGTAGCCGGGATTCGAACCCGCGACCTGCAGGTCAACAGCTGAGTACCTTAGCCACTAGACCACCGTGGCGGGGCTATATAAAAATCACTACCCCTTCTCCCCTCTCGGAACGTGCGACACGCGTGGGAATCTTACGGAACGTGACGGAAACTTGTTAGACGCGGTTGTTGATAGGCAAAAGGTCGTAGGGTCGTACTAGGAAGGACTGCGTGCGGAATGGTATACGTAAAGCGTATAATTCTCGCATGAATACACACGTACAGCAGCTCGACACTAAGCAGGCAACGCCCCACCGCGCTGTAAAAGAGAAACTACGCAACACCGCAGGTGCGCGGCACCGATAGCACACACTACACGCAATGTCGTCACGAGAAGGCTGGCGTGGAAAGCACCCACAGCGACTGTCACGGCTGCGGTGGAAGGGGTGAGAAGGGGGTGCCGTGAAATACGCACGGCCGAATGCACAAACGCCACGCGGTCCACCGTCTACACAACGAGTACGACACCGGTGGGAACAAAGGGACAAAAGGCGGAGCTTCGCACCGTCAGCGCAGTGACAGCTCGGACGATGCGCAACAAGTCACGGGAGCCTATGAGGGGAGGAATGAATTGGGGTGATAGTTGAAGGCCACTGTAGTCGTATACATACATGCAAAAAGGCGACTACTTTTTGCATTCGGCTGCAACCGTTTTAGGTGCACGTTCGACGGATCGAAATAAATCCATAGGAGCCACTCCCACTGCCACGTCTCGTGTATATAGTCATGTTATTTGCTTCGGACTAGTATAGATTAGGTTAGGTTAGAGGTTAGGTTTATACATAACGTTATGAACTATGCAACGCAGAATTTAGGACGAAGAAACCCACACGTATACAGCATTGGTTAGGTTGAGCCCGGGAACCCACGTCGACGGCAGTGCAAGCGCACGAAAAAAAAACTATCAGAGACTTTCTAATGTATCAACGCATAAATAGCCTTCCAGCTTTCTGTTGGCAGTATTAAATAAAAAAAAATTGGGGGGAGGGGGGGAGCTGTTCGCCGCGGTGGTGTAGCAGTTAAAGTGCACGGACGCTGACCCAAAGATCACGGATCCGATCTCGGCCGCAGCGGCCACATTTCGGCAGGACCTGTGTATACTGTACGACGTCAGTGCCCGTTAAAGGACGCCAGGTGATAAAAATTTCCGGAGCTCAACTCCACAGCAGCGTCCCTCGTTATGAAAAGTTTTGGCACGTAAAATAAATGAAAAAAAAATGACAGCATATCCACGGAGTGAATGATGAGGAGTGGGGCGATGAATTCGTCCATCCATTCGTTCTTGCTTTCGTCCGTCCATGCGTCCGTCAGTGTGACCGTCCATCAGCCCGTGCGTGCGTGCGTCTGTTGTTCGTGCGTCCGTCCCTGCGTTCGTCCATGCAGCCACCCGTGCGTCCGTTCATGCGTCCATCCATGCATCTGTCTATGTGTCCGTTCGTCCATCTATTTAACACTACAAGTACCACCATCTCGCATCTTTTCATCATATATTCCCCATATAGAAGCACCGCTATCCAGCGGACATTCCAAGGACTAAACGAGAGGTGGCACACGCACACTTTCTTACGGCTTGCGCTTCGGGTCCACTTCCCACCTTTAACCACCTCGAGTTCGTGGTATATACCAGTTCACTGTATTCATGGCACTGCGGCCGAACGCTCGCTAAACCTTTCGAAAACCAAGGAGGTTACGCCCAGCGACTATGACGTAGCAAACTTTTTCAGTCAGATAGTGCTCAATGTACATGCCAATGGCTGCTAATGGGAAATGAGAGGCGGAGAATTCGGCTTTTACTTTCTTTGGCTTGCGCTTCGTATCTACTTCCCATTTTTAACCACCTCGAGTTCATTCATGGTATATACAAGTTCATTGTATTCATGGCACTGCGGCTCAACGCTCGCTAAACCTTTCTAAAGCTAAGGAGGTTACACCCAGCGAGTATAACGTAGCAACCCTTTCTTGTCAGATAGTGCTCAGTGTACATGCCAATGGCTGCTAATGGTGATCGCAGCCTGCGCGTTAACTAAAAGCCGAATGCTCCTGTCTCTCATTCCCCATTAGCAGCCATTGACATGTAAATTGAGCACTATTTTTTACTGTTCAACAACGCACAGAAGTCTCTCACCGGCACCACCTTGGAGGTCAAAATGTTATACTTGTTGCATACCACGGGGGACGAACGGGTGCCGCTATAAGGAGCTTTGCCCTAAAAACCTTAACTCTTAAAAATAGAAGAATCACGAGGCAAGAAAGGGCAAACGACGACGCTTAGCGCGGGAGTAGATCGTTCATAACGAGCGCTGCAAACGATCAACAACGCACATGTTTGCACACACACTCACACACAAACACACACACACACACACACACACACACACACACACAAACACACACACACACACACACACACACACACACACAAATAGCAAGCATACTGATCTCACAATACAACACGAGAACTGCGTGGGTGCGCGTACATCAACAAAAATATACCGTGTAAGGTGTACCTCTAATGCGAAGGCAGTGCCTGCCATGGCCTGCTGCTATTGGGGGCGCTGCTGGGGTAGACGAGGTCTTAAACGACGTTGCGGCGTCACGCACTAATTGGATGCGCACATATGCGGCGTCACGTTCCTCCAAGCGCTCGGCATTTTCTTTCCCCCATCTTAAAACTGCTGCAAACGTCCCACGCCTCGGTATGCATAGTACAGCTGAGGTGAAACCGTAATTAGTTCGCCACGGATTACGCGTGTACACACGCGGATGACCCCGAGAGAAAGAAAAGGCGCCGCGTCCATCCGAGCAGTGCATTAACGCCCACCGACAGTTATCTTCTAGATGAAAATCATTTCCAAGGCGCGCAATGCCGACGCCGCGGCCAGTCATTGCGGAAGTTGCTAGAGAATTCACAAAAATGAACTTGTTTCCCGAAGGTTGCCTTTCTTTAATTAAATCCTGGGTCTTCACACGCCGAAACCGCTACCGTGCACGCACAAAGACACGCACCTGAGTGAGATACTCCAGAATAAGACTCTGGACACGAAAAAGTTTCGATGAAGATTTTTAAAAAGTATATCGCCCAAGAGGCATAAAAAGCCTCCGTGTGGCGACATGAACTACTATCACGTGCGGCTGCGGCGGCTGCATTTCCGATGGAGGCGGAAATGTTGTAGGCCCGTGTGCTCAGATTTGGGCGCACGTTAAAGAACCCCAGGTGGTCGAAATTTCCGGAGCCCCCCACTACGGCATCTCTCATAATCATATCGTGGTTTTGGGACGTTAAACCCCACAAATCAATTCCCCTACTATCACGTGGCGGCATCACGTAGAAATCCCAGGAAACAAAACAAAAAACTGCCCCTATTGCAATGCCTCACAATCATAGCGCATGCTCTTTAACTTTTTAACAAACAAAAAACAAAAATTTAACCAAGGCGACAGTGTTTACATAAAGGGGGTTGAATACACTGTGGTTCAAGTACTACGAAGATTTAGCTAACCCGAGAATGATGGATAGTGCGTGGATTCGTCTAAAAACTCGTCGTTCTATGGCATCGGGCGGCGTTGTGATGAACTTTATAAATCGATCACGTTTAACGAGATGCGTTCGAAATGAAGCTATCCGCGATAACAACGCGCACGCGCGAAGACTAACGTGCCTTCTGTGTTTGTGAAAAACTAACTGTGTTCGTAAACATTCAGAAATATAGAATGCAACGAATAACATAAACTAAACGCTAACGACGGAGGTACAGTGTGAAAGAAACAACCCCGTTTCGAAGAATAAAATTCAGTTACAACCCCGCGAATCCACAAAATACCTTTCGTCAAATGAAGGAACTGCAGCGTAGTCTATAATGCGTATGCATATAACGAACCCTTCTAAAGCGATGTCATGTGTAACGAAGCATTGGTTATTTCCCGACACAACTTCGAGCGTTACATCGGCAAACAAACATCATATAATGTCTTCAAAAATGGGACGGGCGCGAGTGATATCTAGTCTGCAAGCCACGAAAGCACAGATCGAAGGTATACAACACACAATATTTTTCGCATTTGCAGTGCCTCCTTACAAGTTCAAAAACGCGTAAGATTGTACATGCACCACAGTTTCATTCGCCCCGCCGCGGTGGTCTAGTGGCTAAGGTACTCGGCTGCTGACCCGCAGGGCGCGGGTTCGAATCTCGGATGCGGCGGCTGCATTTCCGATGGAGGCGGAAATGTTGTAGGCCCGCCTGCTCAGATTTGGGTGCACGTTAAACAACCCCAGGTGGTCGAAATTTCCGGAGCCCTCCACTACGGCGTCTCTCATAATCATATAGTGGTTTTGGGACGTTAAACTCTACATATCAATCAACCACAGTTTCATTCAAGCTCCGATTACTCGAGTCCTTTCACTAGGCGTGCCACGCGCCGATCCCACCCACTAAATATTGTCCCTCTTCAGCTATTTGTCAATTTTTAATCGTTTTTTTTCAAGCGTTATCGGCGTTTGAAACAGACTAGATCGTTTCTTGCGAGAAAAACCACGTGAACATTTTGTAGAAGAATTTCTTAACCAAATATTGTGACATTTACACCATGCGTTGTATGACTTGTTTACTAACTCAAGTACCCACTACTGCTATGTCTTGTCTCTCGAGATAGCAGTATTTGTAAATAAATAAAATAAATAAATAAATAAATGCTAGAGTCTTTAAACCACCATATGTATATAAGAGGCACTATAGTGGAGGACTCAGAAAATTTGACCCTCCCTCCCCCTCGCCCGGCGTTTCTTTAACGCGCACCTAAGTATACGGGAGTCAAGAACTATCGCCTCAGTCGAAAATGTTGTCGCCGCGCCCTAAGCTCGAGCGCTCCTCAACGCGTGGACACCTTTTAAAAAATATAATAAAACAACAATTTCAGTCATTCGCGACATATCAAGCGCTACATATAGCCTTCGCCTGCATTCAGGGATGCAATAAAGTCAACTGGACTGGGACAACATGCTTCGAACGTATAGAATAGCACTATTTTCGTGAGGCAGTCATCTCACGCATTCGACGCCTTTTAACAAAATAATAAATCGACTATGAGCCAAGAAAAAGAATTCAGCGATGCCTGAAAAGAAAAGAAAGCAAGAGGTGATTGCCACGATGCAGTGCGTATCTATAGACCGCAGTGCGTATCTATAGACATGAACGGGCGCGTATACCGTGGGCGATCTGCTTCGCACTGCCTATGAAGCCTGCTCTGAATGCTGTACAAAAAAGAAAAAAAAAAGACAGATACACGAGCACGAAGCAGCGTTTCACCGCGAGAATTCAACGAGCGGAAGGAAGGCCGCGGTCATTAGTGCCGAGGAAAGAGCAAGCGATGCGAGGTACACTGCAAACCGAGTTACGAAATGTGTTCATGGTATTCAACAGATGAAAGAAAGAGTAAGCTACGTGGCGATAAGAGAAAGAAAGAAAGAAAGAAAGAGAGAAAAGAAAGTCCTCAAGCACAGATGGAGGAGAGAGAGAGCGACAAAGAATTCGCTAGCGTACGTCCGACGAGAAATGGCAATGACGTACAAGGGTGCGCCTATACGTTACAAGCTTAGCTCTTCGAACGAATAAACTTTGCTATTCTGCACGTAAACGCAGTACCACATCAGATATATGTATATGGTCGGTGAGCGGCCTCCTAGCCCAATCAACTTTAGCAGAATGGCGAAGGCGATGTATTAATTATACAGCGCGGCACGTTATGACAAGACGCAAACCCGCGGACGCCACATTTAGTAGTCCGAGGCGGCCATAGCTAACCATAGCCTAGGTTGAGGCGAGAGTTACGTCAGTGTACGACAGTGCGCGCGAACGCAACGCGGCCGCAACTTTCCGCGAAAACAGCGTTACGTCGTATACCGAGTCCACGTTGGAACAACAGGGGCGCTATATGCACGTCGGAAAATGCATGAGCTCCAAAAAGAACAGCCCGACATGCTCACAAGCTACAAGACAAGCCACATCTGTAATTTAAGCGCACGCTATGGACGACTTAAAAAGCCCAACAAATAGTACTCGTCTACCTCTTACGCCATCCTTCCTTCCTTTCTAACACGATGCCATGACACAACGGACGGTCGACTGACGTATGCGCACGATCCCCACTGTTGTGACGTAGCAACAGCACACACCATACCCGGACAGTTACGCGCTGTCGCGAGTCGCAGATACAATCGGAGCGGCATTAGCGGAAACAACGGACGAATCAATCGGAGCGGCAGTTGAAGTTGCACAGGTGTTGCGTGTCGGGCACTGTACAATTTACGACTGTCCGACAGCGGCACCGGTCCTCATTGTTCTCTCTCTCTTCGTTGACGAACGCGAGCGCACAGCGACAGACACGCGCGCATGCGTTGCATACAGGTTGCCGGGGCCTCTGTAATAGCACTGACCGCGACCCGGGCAGGTGTACTCGTTGCGAAGAAGCAGTGCGAAAGGAAAAGAAAAAAATTGCCCGCAGCTTCCCTCGGGGGAACACTGAGGAGGATGCGGAAGCATGTAATTGGTTACCGGGTGTTAAATTGCGACTTACTTGGGTCGATGGCTAAATTGGTTAACGTGGTTGTGAAATGGGGTGTTAAATTGCGACTTACTTGGGTCGATGGATAAATTGGTTAACGTGGTTGTAGGAGGGGGTGTTAAATGAGTGAACACGTACACACGTATGCGAAAGGACGGCGCTGGTCGAAGGGAAGTCGATCATTGTGTTTGTGGATTCGTTGGAATTCATTTCACCGCGACCTTGGACGTCGACGCGCCGTACAAACCAACCGACGAGCGGCAACTGAGCGAGCGAGCGCCGACCTTGAGTATATATACAGCGCGACGGCGCATGCACTGTCAGCTGTCGAATGTTCGAGAAGGGGGAGAAGCGCAACGGCGCATGCGCGCGCGTCAGCTGCCGATGTTCTCGAAGCGCGACGGCGCATGCGCGCGCGTCAGCTGCCGATGTTCTCGAAGCGTGACGGCGCATGCGCGCTACATTATACAGCTAGCGAATGTTCGTGAAGAGGAGAAGCGCACGCGGTGTGTACAAGGAGAATTACAGAAAAGTTGCTGGAGTGGAAGCTCCTGCGATGCCTTGACAGCAGAAGTGAAGCCACCTATTGCCACTGCCAAGATGGCGGAAACATGCTCTTTTCTGATAGTGCCCGCTTAAAGATCAAGTGGTTTTGATACGTTATGTAAATACTACGGTAGTTCTATATTAAAGGATGGTTGTTCCTGACGAAATAACACTCAGAAACAAATATGGATGACTGAATCTTCAAAGAACTTTGCCTCCAATTAGAGGCTCACAACGGAAAACTAGCGACTTTAAGACGCACTTGGAGCACTATGAGGCCCCAAAAATGTTGGTTGCATTAAACTCGTTGGGCGTGCGAGGGAAACGCTTCGTTTTCGATCGCTGAACGGCGACACTTTATCATGCCCCTAGTAAGATGGCCGCCACAGCCGCCATCTTGCCAGAGGAACGGCTTCACATCTGCGCAATCATTTCCACTCCAGCAATTTTTTAAATTCTCCTTGGGTGTGTAGAGGAGGAAGGGATGCACAGATGGTGGAAGAAGGAGGAGGAAGCTTGCGGACGGCGCCGCACTACAAGCCTCTAGAATTAGATGCTCCGCATCTAAAAAAAAAAAAAACACGCAGAGAGCGTGAGATACGTGCTACGAATATACACGAGCTGAGCCACTGCACGGCACGTTTGTGTAGGCACGTGTTCACTTCTACAGTTCCTCTCGTTAGATCCGTGCAGCTCTACGCAAACTAGCGTCATGCACCCATGATACAATAAAAACGCCTAATGAACCCGATTTCTGTCCTTGCAATGTAGAGGCGCGGCTCGTAAACGGAGTGAAACTTGTTCATTGCTTGGAAGGAGCAGCCACACCAGTGGTCAACTACTGCGATTCGAGTAGACAATATTATAATATAGTAATTGCTGTGGTCAGACACCCCAAAACCCCAATATGACTGATTGACACAGTATATACAGTGTACGGACGGAACCGAAATTGATGATGATTTGTGGGGTTTAACGTCCCAAAACCACTATTTGATTATGAGAGACGCCGTAGTGGAGGACTCCGGAAATTTTGACCACCTGGGGTTCTTTAACGTGCACCCAAATCTGAGTACACGGGCCTACAACGGGAACCGAAATTTCCATCATCTATAGTGTTATTTAATGTGCACCTAAATCTAAGTATACGCAAAACACAAGCTTTTCGCCTTTAACGAAATGCGGCCGGGATTCGATCCCGTGACCTTCGGGTGAGCAGTCTATGTAGCCCTATGACCGCTAGTCCACCGTGGCGACTCAAGTCGAACGAACAACCACAATAGCGTCCGGCCAGTCCTTGATTGATATGTGGGGTTTAACGTCCCAAAACCACCATTTGATTATGAGAGACGCCGTAGTGGAGGGCTCCGGAAATTTCGACCACCTGGGGTTCTTTAACGTGCACCCAAATCTGAGCACACGGGCCTACAACATTTCCGCCTCCATCGGAAATGCAGCCGCCGCAGCCGGGAATCGAACCCGCCACCTGCGGGTCAGCAGCCGAGTACCTTAGCCACCAGACCACCGCGGCAAGGCATGGCCCAAAAGAAGTTGAATTATATTCCCATTCTTTAAAACATTTTACTTATAAGAAATTTCGCTATAGTACGAAGGCGGTCAATTTAATTAAATTGTACAACAAAGAAACGTGAACTAAGCCCACATTGTAAGTGTTTCACTGTTGTGCGTATCGTCCATCAAAATATTGTATTTCCTGAAATTTGTATCTAATTGGTTACATGTGATGATGTATGCCCGGTTCCTGTATGGGTCTGCAGAAGACCTGCAGTATTGTTAAATAAATAAATAAATAAATAAATAAATTTACTTTTTTTTTCAGGGTACACAGTCTCCATTCGGCTGAACGCACGATTCCCACCGTGTTATAGACAAAATCAGCACGCCTGTTTCTGTGTTCGATTACTCTTACAATGGCTCCTCTCTGAAACGTGAGTCCCATTATCAATCAGTACCTAGGCCTCATCCTCACAGCCAACATGCCTTGGTCTAAACATATCGAACACGCCTGCAATAAAGCTGTAAAGAAACTGGGCCATCTAAATCGTACATTAAAATGTGCTCTACGCGAAGCAAAATTGCTGACATATAAATCGCTCATCCGTCCCATTCTCGAATATGCCTGCCCCGTATGGAACTGTTATAAAGCATTTGACATCAATACACTGGAATCGGTTCAAAATGCAGCCGTCAGTTTCGTTGTCCGCCGTTACAATTGGAATTTCCCACTCTCACGTTATGCCTACAAAGTGTCCAAGCAACACAATCTAGAGTGCCTAAAGTTGCTACATATTCTTGTTAATACCCCCAGCTAGACAGTAACTAACAAATATTTGTCTCCCGATATACTGAAACCCACGAGGAATAGCCACAAACTCAATCTGACACCATTCCATCTACGTATTAATCTATTTGAATTCAGCGTATTTCCGCACACTATCAAAAAATAAAATATTTTGCCTAGGGCATCCATATCATTGCCTCCAGATGATTTCTTAAATGAATGTATTGAATCGCACTTTATTTCTTAAAAGTCTTATTTTTGTTTTTCTGTTTGTTCTTGTTTTTATTTTGCAGTGTTGCGCTGTCTTTCTGTTTGCAATGACGTTGATAAACAACCTCCTCCTGCGATAGCCCAAATGGGGCTGCAGTATTTAAAAATAAATAAATAAAATGAACACGCCCGGCGAATCAACAATAAACGTTAATGTTTGACTTCAACGCACAACTACTCAAAGTCATCGACAACCGACCATTAATGAACGACAAACGCACTATTGGTTACGCGATTATCACTAAACTAACTGTATTCGTTTAAAAAATGCAAATAAGCCCCCAAAACGCGACAAAGGACTGATAGTTTCTAATCGCCCCTCTGCGGAAAAAAAAAACAAGACCAAATCCGCTTATTATAGCCGAAACGGGCCAGCGCTGCAGGGGCGGATCCCGCCACTCATTTTACGAGGGGGGGGTGGCTGGGGGGGGGGTCACTTGAAGTAAAAGAGGAGAGCGGATTGCTTACTCTTGTGTTTTCAGTATTTACATCATCACAAGAGCCCAATCACAGCTTAAGTAGTGTTGATGCACCCCACTAACTGTTTCTAATCGGTGGTAGAGGTTGACGACAAGCACTTAACGGAGGGGGTAGGAGAGGCGACCGGCCCTACCAAACCCCCCTCCTCCTCCTCTAAAATTCTGGTGGTTTGAATATATCATACATATACAGGCTTCCAGAGTCCGAGAGTGTCATCGGAGGGAAGCTGAAAACCTTCGCGGAGGGCGAAGCCAATGCGCAAATGTTACGCCGCGTAAAAACGAGCATGCCGAAGCACGTCTCCGTCTCTGCTGCTGCTGCTGCTGCTGCTGCTGCTGCTGCTGCTACCTGAAACGACGACGCTCGTGGGAAAAACGACGAAACGAGGGCATGAGAGAACGGGGGGCGGCAGGAGGGCATTATCGTGCCGGGCGAGTGTGTGTGTCCACAGCACGACACAGGGTGCGCCGTGATCGCGTTTGCGTGTCCGGAGGAAAAAGGAGAGAGAGAGAGATGTAAGCCAACGGAAGGATTATGCGGAGCTCGAGAGGAGACGAAGAAAGAAGGGTGGGCCATCGCGCCTTTGGCGGCCACGCCAACCACGTTACGCACGAAGGAGTTTCTCCACGGTCGGAGAGCGTGAGGAGACGGCTGCAGCGCCGCAGTTGCCGCTGAAGGGCTACATTTGTCGTCGTCGTCGTTATAATAATAATATTTGGAGGTTTTACGCCCGAAAACCACGATATCATAACGAATGACGCCGTTGTGGGGAGGGCTCTGGAAATTTCGACAAACATGGAGGGGCTCTTCAACGTGCACTAAATTTAACTACACGAACCTGTAGCACTTTGCCTCCATCTAAACGCGGCTGGGATTCGATCTCGCTACCTTCGGGTGGGCAGTCTGGCACCGCAGTCCCAACGCGTGGCGGGTCACGATCGCCGCCGCAACACCGCGATCTCGATGATGATGATGATGATGAAAAACATTTATTATAAAAGAGAGAGGTACGGGGCCAAAGCATGACCCCGCTACATGGTCGGCGTCCTTAGTCCGGGACACCGCATGACGAGGCCCCTACTCGCGCCCGTCTCACCAGAGCCCGTTGAGACTCTAGTGATGAGCAGTTGAGGAGGGCAGTCTCCCACGCCTCTCGGAAAGGGGTAGGGGAAGGGGGTAGGTGGGGATTTTTCGGACATGCCCATACCATGTGGAAGATATCACAGGTCTCCGAGACCACAGTGTGGGCACCGCCCATCTGTGTTCGCATCGAAATGTTTTAGGATTGCAGGACAGAGTAGAGTACCTGTCTGCGGGCGCCTTAGAGTTCGCTCTTCCGCCTTACTCAGCCCCTTTGCAGGAGCCGGGTAAAGGCGAGGTCTCCGCCCCCAAGCTTTCCGAGCTCCGATCGTGGGACTCGGGAACTTCGGTTCCGCGCGGTGGAACCTTCCATTCCGTCGTGGCCGCCTGACACCGCAGTTGGGCATAGACTCTGTTTCCGCATATTGGTGGGAAAATAGCAGCCATGGGTGCGTATCTTAGATTGTTTTATTTTGGCGTAACATACGGAGGCTGGCCTTTTCGAGAAGAATGATTAAATCTGATTGATTGATATGTGGAGTTTAACGTCCGAAAACCACCACATGATTATGAGAGACGCCGTACTGGAGGGCTCCGGAAATTTCGACCACCTGGGGTTCTTCAACGTGCACCCAAATCTGAGCACACGGGCGTACAACATTTCTGCCTCCATCGGAAATGCAGCCGCCGCAGCAGGGATTCGAACCCGCGACCTGTGGGTCAGCAGCCGAGTACCTTAGCCACTAGACCACCGCGGCGGGGCAAGAATGATTAAATCTACAGTTAGTTGGGGCGCTCACATATTATTAATATAAACGGGAACAGAACACTCGACACTAGTTCCGTGCAGCATGCTGAGAAGTTAAGCGGCTATACCACGAGTTATCTTAAGAAAGTGAAGGAAGACATCCAGCCGTTCGTAGCACAAAGCCACAAGGAAATCCGTACGGATTCCTCAGAAAGAGAGGCCTTCCACACGAGACATCTTATTATCGCCTCCTGCGTGACCACGCATGACAGGAATAATTCTACACATAATCACTACGCTAACTACACAGTTTGTAACATCGAACCACAACTCAAAAGCACACATTTATTACGAAACGCGGAGTACATCGCAGGGCTCAAATGGTAATCGCGGCACATATTCACCTTTTCATAAACGCCTCACTGGGCGCCGCCATAGCCCTCCTTGGGCTGTGCAAATTGGCGCGTCCCCTCGAAAATCCACTGACAACGCTGCGCCCTTAGCCTTTGTACTCTCGCGCACAGCCCACCATGGCGGTGTTTTTTCTCCTTCCCGTGAAAAGGAGTATATTGCCTGAGGCTGGCCCTGTATTTATGCGTACTCTCTATAAGCACGAACGCTCGATTTCTACCTAGCGGCCGTGCATGCACGCAGTCGAGTATGCCGTGCTATGTAACGCACTGCAACGCACCTCCACTCGCGGTGAACGCGGAAATGGAGATGGCGACGACCCAGTTGGCCGTGCACTTTCGATGCTCGCTCGCCGCAGCGAAGTGAAACTGCCGCACGCGAAGCTATTGGGGTTTCCCCCCCGCACCGATTCTGGTATTTCCGGAGAGGATATGAGAGCTCGCAGCTCAGGTCGCCAAGATTAACTCCCGCCCTTGCGTTTATACTCGGTCATGTGCGCGTTTCCATACTGCATGCTGTAACAATTAAAGCGGCATACAAGTCGTCTTATAGTAGATATATTTATTCTATGGTATATAGACGCGTGCGCCCAAAAGTCATTAAAGTATGACGCTTCCGGCTTGCTTTTAATAATAATAATAATAATAATAATAATAATAATAATATAATAATAATAATAATATTAATAATAATAATAATTGTTGCTTTTACGTCCCAAAACCACGATATGATAATGAGAAGCCACCGAGGCGGAGGGCTCAAGAAATTGAGACCAACCATCTGGACTTCTTTGACGTGCACCTAAATCTAAGCACACGAACCTCTAACACTTCGCCACCATCGCAAGCCACCGCCTGTGGGATTCGACCCCGCGACATTCAGGTCAACAGGCGACTTATTATTATTATTATTATTATTATTATTATTATTATTATTATTATTTCGGCGGCTAAACATGCACATATCTATAACGTTCGATACTATCATGTACATAAATTCTGCCCGCAAAGCCTTTTGGGGCGCCAGAATGCGAGAAATTATCACGGCAAAGGAAACAATACAGCGACACGTGAGAAGGCACATGAGCCGAAGGCAATGGAATGCCCAAAGCATTCCTTATTTCAATTTGTTTTTCTTTTTCCTACTTTATCACATAACGCAGTTCATTCGTGGGATCGTGATTTTCTTTTTTTCTTCTTTCCTTCTTTCTTTCTATTTTCCTTTCTTTCTATCTTTCTTACTTTATTTCTTTTCTTCTTTCTATCTTTCTTTTCTTTTATCTTTCTTTCCTTCTTTCTTTCTCTTTCTTTCTTTCCTTCTTTGTTTTCTCCTTCTTTCTTTCTTTCTTTCTTTCCTTCTTTTTTTCTTTCTTTCCTTCCCTCTTCCTTTCTTTCTTTCCTTCCCTCTTCCTTTCTTTCTTTCCTTCCTTCTTTCTTTCTTTTCTTCTTTCCTTCTTTCTTTCATTCTTTCTCACACCTTCGGCATTCCGAATGGCTTACAAGTGTACGCGGCGTATACTTATACGAAAAGGAACACCATGTTTGCGTTCAGCGTCCGCAATCCTTCTTCGATAACGCGCCGGTCGAAATCTGAGAAGCGACGCAGGGCACGAGTCCTTGTCGAGAAAAATGCGCAGTTGGAAGCGTCGTCGAAAAACGGGTTTCGATCGCGCGCTCCCATCGTGTCAAGCTTCGTATTATTCGCACGTGCATTCGATTAACGCAGTCGCAAGTTCGATGTTCCAGACCGAACCGGCGAATCCGGCGTTGCCACCGACGCAAATTAATGTAGTTTCCGATTGGGTAAACATTCGGTAATGTCGAACAAAACGTGTCGTGCTTCGTACAAAGACCAGCTCGCATTTGAACGACCTATTGGGAGTCATTACTGGACTGACAGCTCAAAATCACGCTTAGAACTGTGCAGTTGGCACTGGAAGAAGAACACACGGAGGAAGTGCGCACGACCGGTGCGCCAACTATCACCTGAAGTTTTCCTCAAAAAACTTAAAAAGTAAACTTTTGTTTTCTTAAAAGAAAATTTGTTGGGAGTAAGCGCATGACGTTTGATCTTCTTCCGCACTTTGTCCTTTTTGTGAAAGCTGCAGCACAGTCCTTAGTCACAATCTATACGGCAACTGGCTGAGCTTTCTATTCTAAGGAAACGCCTGAAAAAAACAACAACAAACCAAAACGATGAGACACATAGAACAGACAGGACAGGGTTCGGCACTCTCAGTTCTTCGTGCATCGCGTTGTTTCCACAAATTAAGCCGTAAAACCAAGATTCCTGAATCCGAGGCCCCTTTAAAACCTATGGCCTATACTGGAGAGTGCGTCACCTATATATGGTTCTTATTGCTGTGTGCACTAAACGGTAAGATACTGAGATCACGCGTGCGCAGGGGCGCACAATCGGAAATCGATCAATCAATCAATCAATCAATCAATCAATCAATCAATCAATCAATCAATGGGCCTTGTTGCTCTTGTCGTAACAAAGCTAAGTAGTGACTATAATGACAGCAACGGTAACGACGAATGCACCACATCGGATTACACGCATAGCATGCTCGAATTCGGCGTAGTCTTCCGGTGCGCACAAGCGAAGATGCGAGTGCGTGTCTATTGACAGAGTTGAGACCGAGAAGCATATATATATGGTCATCGTACTACATGCTACTGACGAACTACGATACGTTCTCGCCAAGGCGGGCTATTGACGCTGGCAAAAAACACCTTCCGCTCTCGCCAATTTGTATATATGTCAATAATCGCTGCGACCACACAGGCAATATACGGCGTCGGACGGCGACATCGATCACGCAGAACAAACCGGGTGCCGGCAGAAAGGAATGTACGCGAAAAGGCGCCCTTGCCATGCCGAGTTCGCAATACGTACGACCAGGTGCTGCGTACACCTGTCGCGCTTTCGTCGTATACCTATAAGCTTGAACGACAAAACGATATAGCGGAAGCCTACAATTGGACAGCACGACAGTCGATAGATCGAGCATGACCGGGTTGTCTGATGGCCGCGAAGGAAGAGGATGAAGCGATACGGTAAAACGTCCGCAAAGACGCGTCAGACATCGGCGGGGACTTCAAACGAGGTTTGTGGAAAGAAAGAATGAAATAAAAAGAAAGCAAGGGCGCGCACGTCCGGCTCATCGACAGGAGGTTGCCGGGCTATGCTATTATAGTTTAAGTTAAGAGGATGCGGAATCTAAGGAAGAATCGAGTAAGAGTGAATGAATGAGTGAGTGAGTCATCGACCGCATGGCGGGACCCAAGGTCCACGGGACGAAATAAACTGTTCAACCGCGTCAAGAACAGCGACAAGTGCGACATCACGAAGCTTGCTGGCTTCCATGGACGCAAGGAGGAAGCGGAGTTCGCAATTCGCCGCAAAGACGGGAAGAAGTTGAAACCTCCTAGAACAGTCACCTTCGAGTGAGGCCTAAGAGAGAATCCTCACGACTACAGGACTGGACACCCAGTTCCGGGCCATCAAACGCGCTGACGAGGTGGCGACCAGACGTGGCCTGACAGCCCTCGCTACTTAGGAAACCGTCAGCTTGATCATGATTGATTTGTGGGGTTTAACGTCCCAAAACCACCATATGATTATGAGAGACGCCGTAGTGGAGGGCTCCGGAAATTTAGACCACCTGGGGTTCTTTAACCCAAATCTGAGCACACGGGCCTACAACATTTCCGCCTCCATCGGAAATGCAGCCGCCGCAGCCGGGATTCGAACGCGCGACCTGCGGGTCAGCAGCCGAGTACCTTAGCCACTAGACCACCGCGGCGGGGCAGGAAACCGTCAGCTGCCTTAATAAAGTTGTTTACTGTACTACTCGGTAGCGTGGGCAGCGTACAAGGCACGGTGGAATGACATCGGACGCCGGGCCGAAAGAAGGGGAATTAAGGTCGCGCACTCTTCGGCCTCGGCGGCGACCTTTACCGAGAGCGCGAAGTGCATTCCAAGCTGAAGCGCAGGGCACGGAACAAACGCGCGTAACGGATTCCTTGGTGACGTCATGACGTGTATGTAGCCTTGGACGCAATCCGTTTCCGTCGGCGACCGCTTCTATTTCCGGATAACCGTACGCGGTCAGGGCTATCTGGACGACTTTCGGTGGCAATGGAACCACGTACGGACCTTTTGTCTGAAGAGTGATGAATGTAAACTGTAAACCATCTGTCATGTAGCTTGAAAACATATATGCATGAAACAGGGAGGGGGCGAGGAGATTGCTCAACCGCGAGCGGTAGCGTAGCAGATTTTTATGTTTGATATGTCGTAAGCAATGGAAAGAAAAATGGTAGGTGTAACCTTAAGAGACAAGAAAAGAGCAGAGTGGATTAGGGGACAAACGGGGGTTAAGGATATCATAGTTGAAATAAAGAAGAGGAAATGGACATGGGCCGGGCATGTAGCGCGTAGACAGGATAACCGCTGGTCATTAAGGGTAACTAACTGGATTCCCAGAGAAGGCAAGCGGGTTAGGGGGAGACAGAAGGTTAGGTGGGCAGACGAGATTAAGAAGTTTGCGGGTATAAATTGGCAGCAGCAAGCACAGGACCGGGTTAACTGGCGGGACATGGGAAAAGCCTTTGTCCTGCAGTGGACGTAGTCAGGCTGATGATGATGATGGCTCTCGTATGGTGGTAAGATTGTGCGCACGCGTAATTCACTTAAAAAATAAAAAAACTGCATTAAGAGTTGAGAGCGCACACGCCGTCAATTTTCTCTGCGTAGTACTTTTCTGCATGCGCTGCCACTCGTTTCCCACCATGACGTCAACTAGCCTCACTCGTCTTGTGAGCATCTTGCTAGTTAGTCCCCCGTTTGCTCTACATCTCAGACGTTCCATGACGAAATAAGTGCGGCTAGCAAACACTCAACAGTGTCGGCATTTCCGCTTTCTTGTTTCGTATCGATAAATAGAAGAACACGGCGAGGTTTGGTACTGGATTCCTTGCTGCTAATGTGGCCTTTTATGTACCTGATATTGATTGATTGATATGTGGGGTTTAACGTCCCAAAACCACTATATGATCATGAGAGACGCCGTAGTGGAGGGCTCCGGAAATTTCGACCACCTGGGGTTCTTTAACGTGCACCCAAATCTGAGCACACGGGCCTACAACATTTCCGCCTTCTTCGGAAATGCAGCCGCCACAGCCGGGATTTGAACCCGCGCCCTGCGGGTCAGCAGCCGAGTACCTTAGGCACTAGACCACCGCGGCGGGGCTATGTACCTCATATCGACTTGGGCAATAATTAGAACCAGAGAGACGACGATGGCTCCCTGAAAAGAACAACAAAGCTTGGCCTTTCTGAGCATCAACTATAGTGCCCGCCAATTACACTGAAGTATATAGGTAATGGCTTAATTTATTCTAAAATTAGAAACAAACACTGAGAAAGAATGACCGTCAAATGGTTTAGCCAAGTCTGTCGACGCCCGAGCAGTGGCTAGCATGAGCATGGGTAATGTCTGTCGTTGTAAATGATGAATAATTACTGCGGGAGTTAAATTCAAAAACCACGGTATGATCATAGAGCATCGCCTATTGGTGGACTCAAGTTTTATTTTGAACAACTAGGGTTCTCTAAAACGAAAATATATCTAAGCACACTAGTAGTATTTCTTGCACTTCTCTGTCCTCGATTGTGGACGCAGCGGGCTATAGAATAGAATCGGAACCTTGTGCTTAGCAGCGAAACGCCGGGGCCGCTGAATTGCCATGATGTGCGTATGAGTTAGAAAATGGGGGTCGTTGGAAAGGATAATCGATAGGAACGTGTAAAAATGACACCATGTAAGAAAAAACAAACAACTAGAAAACGTTGTAGAGCGCCCACGTAAGATCGTTCCTTTATAGAACACAAAGAATGTACTCAAATTTACAGAGCGAAACTAACACAAGTGCTAACTCCTTATTCTAATTATTCGCTTGTTCTTTGAAATTCACAAATCCAAAAGAGAGAATGCAAACAGATACAGTTCACATATGCTTATATCATATGGTACTGCGTATTGCAATTGGAAGCCTTCGAACAAGGCAAGTCGATGATTTCAACGTTTCGACAAGTATTACGGGTTTCTCTTCATAGGCTCTGCCAAAGACAAGGCCACTTGTCAAATGGCCGACTCCTGTGACATTTGTTCAACGGTTTCTCGTCTTTGCGAGCCCCTGCCTTCTAATCTTGATTTGTTTGGAGCACTCGTGGATCACGCTGGAGCACTTCGGAACACCGTGAACGACATACTTATACATGTAGACTCGCGTGCGGATCTATATCCTACTGGGCCACATGTGTTCCGCCGGGAGCCCATTATCGAGAGTATACAGCGAAAGCGCCTCATAAGCGCGCTGCCAGCACGAATTCGCCGCGATGCGCGTCTTATCAGCTGTCTCACATGCAGTACAGCCCCGAACGAGTTTGCGAAAACGTTTTGATTTGACTTTCCCTTCCCCGAAACGGCAACAGTGTCAGCACAATAACGGCACCATAAGCCCGTCACGTAGCATATGCCATACGCGCGCTGTTACGTCATATAGCCGGGATCAACACGGGCGCAGTGTGGGCATAAAGCGCGCTGGGCCAGGCGGCATAGTCGCAGCATCCTCCCACACCTCCTTTACGACTCTCTCGTTATCAGTGCTTTCCCAGCAGTTATACCGTGCGCTAAAGTCCCTTTATCTAGCTGCCACGAGTGTCTGCTGTCAGTGGTGAAGAGTGGACAGGAAGGAATCGGAAAGAAACAAAGGGGGGGAGGGAGCTCTAGTCAGTTTCGTTTTGTTTTCGACTTAAAAGGCGCATTGTCTTCACAGTGACCTATTAAAACAGCATTTTCTGCATCCCCGTGTAGGCACGTGCGACTCGAAAAAGGTCGCGGAATATGGCTGCGTCACGGAAACGTCAAATTTATACTTTACCCCCCCCCCCCCTCCCCGGTGACTAAGCGTTGTGAACAGAAAAGCATGCATTAGACAAAGTGTCTGCTTACGTAACGTTAAAGATGATACCCTCGCATAAATCGAGCGGAACGCAACAGTGAATTCGCTCTTGCTAAGCTGTTTTATTCCGTCAAACTGGGTCATAACTCTAAATATATCACGGTTTGCGCAAATGAAAATGTGCAACCCGTCAGGCACCACTTTACAGAATTGCGCCACACACACACACACACACACACACACACACACACACACACACACACGCACACACGCACACACGCACACACACACACACACACACACACACACACACACACACACACACACACACACACACACACACACACACACATATATATATATATATTTGAGATGTCTGTCGAACAAAAGAAGCGTCCATCGACAACACCAGCCGACGCTTGTAAAATAAAATAAAAACGAGCTTATTTCCTTTTTTGAACAGCGAAACGTTCAGCAAATGTGAATCGCGCTTTACCTTCCATAGTGATCGCGAGGTAGGTGCTCTGAGCAATTGTGGCGAGTTCATTGGGAACGTCGGCAGAGTATACAGTGCGCATTCGGCGGTGAACAGCTGGCCATTCAGGCAGCAGTCTTCCGTGGAGTTGAAATGTTTTTTATAATTTATTTCAGGATCGAATCAAAACGGCTTCATTCTTGACGAGCCGCACATGCTGCCACGACGACGTTCGAATGTCGCAGCCTCATCGTTCCTACCGTAGTCAAAGAGTTGTGCTTTTACGTCACCTTTGTAAACTGATGCATGAATCGCGGCCTACATCGATCTTTACCCCCGATCGCGGGCCTCACAATTGCGCTTCGCGCTATTTGACCTAATGTTACATGAGAGTGGCACGACACGTGAGGGCACCGATTTCTTGTTCACTTAACGCAGAACCCACGTTCATGAAACGGTAGTTAAGTATACGTAGCCGTTTGTTGAGAAACCAACCCTTCAGAGCCCGAATGAAAGGTTCAGACAGGAAAGTTGCGAATAGGTACAGGCGACACGCTTGACGCACTTCCGACCAATCATGAGCTGCTGGCAAACGCGCGCTGTAAGGCCAGGGGAAACGTAAACCAGAAGACAGCGGCACATTTGCATGTCGATACCAGAAGCAACAAGCAGCGCTTTCTAGGGTACGCAGTAGGTCGGCGCGAGAAACAACAACAGTCGCAGAAACACACGGCGAACACAAACGCTCAGCTGCCTCGCTGCGCTGGAAAATATCTCGGCGAACGAACATATCAGCCCCACTTGAACACGACCGAGCGCTACTGCATCACAAGGTCGAGGTATCGGGTGACCAAGACACGGTCAGCACCTGCAGCTTCAGCAGACGGCCGATTTGGTTTCGGCGGAAACAAACTCCACCGGTTGGTACGGTATGAAATGAAGAACTGGTGGTTATGCGATCAAGTTCCGATTGAGGTGCGAACCTATGCGCAGAGAGGGTGGAATAATCGAAATAAAGCGACACGGCAGCCCGACGATTGAGGCACTGCGGTACTTTCCGATCGGCTTGGCCGGCCGAAACGGTCTTTTTAAGACGGCCCCCGCGCTCCGTGCTGCCCGTGCCAGTCGGCGATATAAATGGCAATGAGTTCGCGCGGTAAGCCCTTTCATTGGAGCAGGGTGGGCCCGGCGGAAGACCCAATTGGCGACGTGCCACCGGGTTGTTCCCCCCACCACTCCTGCATGGCTGGGCACGGACTCAAAACCGAAGAGCTGCGGTGCTGCTTCGGTCGTCCCGCGTAGCACACGGTCTGACGACGGCGGAAGCGATGGAGGGAAAAAGAAAAAAAATAACACCAAGTGGCGGGCACTTGTGCGCGCTTACCTGTTCGAAACACTGGCTTGCACCTTGTAATTCCTGGGAGACGGCACAATAGTTTAAACACCGGTTCGAGACGGGCGCACCGCTTCGCCGACAACCGATATGCATGCACACACACAGACACAGGAAGTAGAGGCATCCCGTCAGCCACCGCGAGTGCCGCAGTTTCCCAGAGACATCTGTTGGATGATTGGAGAGGCGCGAGCGGCGGCTAAAACGAAACTAGTTTCGGTTTTGAATCGGCTCTCAGTACAGTGATTGAAAGAGCTCTTTGTGGAGGATTGATAGTTCAAGGAATGTACTTTTTTTATGCAAAGCAAACCATCCAAGGGAACGTACGCGACCTGAATAACCTGTCAGAAATGTTGCCAGGTTTTCTATGCGATTGTTCCGCACAAGCTATTGTCTCGTTTCAAGGACGGCGGTATGAAATATCGTAGGCGAGTAACGGCGCACAATGCATGGTATACAGTAAGAAGTATTGCATATGTAGCCGAAATATACCTCATCTTTGGAGCAATTCCTCATTTCCTTCATTTTTTTCTCACGCATCCCTAATTTAGCTGAAGTATACTTTCATTAAACTTATGATCGTAAACTATGCAGTCCATCATTAGCCTAAACAGAGAGGCAGAAGGGTGGGGCTTAACCATGGTGGTTCCAAACTCTCCTCCACCACCCAAAAGTTTTACATTTTGTATGCACGGATATGCGCACACTCATACATATACATGCATGAACATACATAAAGTAGGTGGGTTACAAATTCAGGATGTATCATTCACTTTAGTTTAAATTAAGAGGATTTTCTTGAAGAAGACAATAAGTACCTCGATGGCGTGATCATGCGTAGCGGCAGGGGGGTGCAAGTGGAGTTATTGCACTCCCCTTCTCACAGCTGCGATGCAAAATGGTTCGCACCTCCCAAGGCAAAACCCTGCCGACGCCCATGGGTGGACTAAACGGCCGTACGCCGTGAATTTCGGAGTCGACGCACCAACCGAAAGAACAATGGTTTCTGTCTGTCCAAGCTAAGTCTTCTAGTCGCAGTATCAGGATGGCTGAAAGTCGCAAAAGAAGAGTGGAATTCGTCTCTGTAGCAATTCAATGAGCATGGAGCTGACCATGCCGAACATACCTTTCAGAAGCAAATGTGTCGGTCAGGAGGGTGCAGGGGTGAAGATCGCCCTTCGCCTTCTATACGCCTGATTTTATTGGTTTCTTTCGTGTATTGCGGGCGAAATTGTAAAAAATCGCCTTTGGGGTACCTGACTAAAAGGCTGAATAATCGGAAGACTAGGTCATACCACTGGTAGCAAAGTAGAAAACGAAAAAAAAAACACACATCAGCAAGCCATATTAGCACAATGCAATAGTGCATACAGACAGAATTGTCTGTCTTATCTTCCTCCCTGAGCATCAAGCTTTACCTGACCCATCCGCTGCAGGGCCTTGTTCGGGACATGTGGTATACCTTTGGAATGAATCATGCATACCTTGAATTTTGATCACATCACAATGATTGCTTTGCATTGCGTGCCTCCTTCGATGGCAGTTACTAAAGGCTTCCCCACAACCTCCGAGCTTTCTTTGTACAATGGAAAAGTTACGCACCTGTGTTGAAAAATAAATAAATAAATAAATAAATAAATAAATAAATAAATGGCGCAGCTTGCTCAATGCCGCACAAGTATGATTCGCAGCTGAGCTGAGACACTAGAAGCTTTAGAGGAAGAAGAGGACGAAGATGAAGTAGATAACGAATTTAGCACCTTTCGATAAATTTTCGATACGAAAAAGACTGGGACTCTGCCTTACGAAGTTCAGAGTTGCTACCACAACTACGGGCTGTCCAGAGAGCCCACTATGTGGCGGTGAGGCTATAGGCCTCCCTCTTCCTACATGGGAGCGGCCCGTGACGTTGCTCTAAAGGAACAGCGTTTCTCAGGACCCAATAATGTTCTTTGTCTGCCTGTCTCGAAGAGGATAAAAAATTTTGTTTTATGCATCAAGCGTAGCTAGAACTTTTTTCGAGGGGGGGGGGTTCAATTATATTATATGTATGTTCGTACGTTTGTGATATATATATATATATATATATATATATAGATATATATATATATATATATATATATATATATATATATATATATATATATATATATATATATATATATAGATATATATATAGATATATATATATATATATATATATATATATATATAATTTAGCTGAAGTATACTTTCATTAAACATGATCGTAAACTATGCAGTCCATCATTAGCCTAAACAGAGAGGCAGAAGGGTGGGGCTAAACCCTGGTGGTTCCAAACTCTCCTCCACCACCCAAAAGTTTTACATTTTGTATGCACGGATATGCGCACACTCATACATATACATGCATGAACATACATAAAGTAGGGGGTATATATATATATATATATATATATATATATATATATATATATATATATATATATATATATATATATATATATATATATATATATATTTAGAAGCGGGCCAGGAATTCGCATTGCACGCGCTTGCACAGCCTACCGCAATACGGGGCACCCCTATTTTTACGACGAAATGTTGACAGGGCGCGGAGTAGTTAAAGGCTTAGAACTTCTTAAAATGCCCGCTGACCAGCCTCTGCCACAATACGCGGCCCCCGTCCATCTACTACGAATTGTTTACGGGACCCCGAGTAGTTAAAGGCTTAGGACTTCCTGAAAAGCTCTTTTTTGCCCCACACCGAACCGCCAGTGCCTGGAGGGGCCGTCTGATCGGGAGGAATGCGCTAGTGAACGGAAACATACACAGACCGCTGACATCAGAAAGGTGAAGGGGAGAGGGGGGAGAGAGATGGGGGGGGGAAGTGGAAGGAAAAGTGGAAGGGGGGCACCTGAGGGGCGTCCACCGTATATTATTTTTCTCTTTTTTCTTTTTTTTTCTTTCCTTTTTTTCCCTCTTTCCTTGCCCTCTGATTTGAGATTGTATAAAGCTGAGCACCGACAAACTGTATCTTTATTCCTGATGAAGGTCAGACTCTAGGCCGAAACGTCGAAATAAACCACGTTGTGACCGCTCACGGAGGATCTACTAGACTATATATATATATATATATATATATATATATATATATATATATATATATATATATATATATATATATATATTGTGGTGAAGCCTTCGAACATTGGGTCGTCCTCCCCGCCGCGGTGGTCTAGTGGCTAAGGTACTCGGCTGCTGACCCGCAGGTCGCGGGGTTCGATTCCCGGCTGCGGCGGCTGCATTTCCGATGGAGGCGGAAATGTTGTAGGCCCGTGTACTCAGATTTGGGTGCACGTTAAAGAACCCCAGGTGGTCAAAATTTCCGGAGCCCTCCACTACGGCGTCTCTCATAATCAGAAGTGGTTTTGGGACGTTAAACCCCACAAATCAATCAGTGGGTCGTCCTCTCCAGCGCCTTCTAGTGGGTTGCCCTTTTTAGCAAGAAGAAGAGCAGCTCGTGCAGAGAGTCGGTACCCGCATTGACTGTCGCTGTCAAGCATCGTCGACAAGTGTCCGCCAATAAACGTCTCAACAATATATATATATATATATATATATATATATATATATATATATATATATATATTGTATTATTATATATTGTCTACACACGAAAAAAAGAGCCCTTAAGTATGACTGTTTTTCGCGCCATGAGAGTACATACAGAAGCATTGGTGAAAGACTGCCACCGCAATAAAAAAAAATTGGCAGTTCCATGCATGTACAGTGGGAATCGATGACATGCGAAGCATGAATGATATATGTTGATAAAATCACCACTTCTTTCCCAATTCATTAACGAGAGTCTCGTACTGACAGACTTGGTGCCGTTAGGTTGTATACGAGGGACTATTGGTCAGCTGCCAGCTCGTAATATGTTCACGTGCTTTGTGACGCCAAACAGGCTCATAAAGAGCGTGCCTACAGCGGCTAGAATAGGGAAGAGTGGTGAATGTGCCGGCTAGAGCGTGACACGTTGGAAGAAAACCGCCAGGTAGCGTTGGCACACGTTTGCACGTGCTAATAATAAATGTGGACATGTGGAGAATGGGCATGATTAAGAAGTCCGCACTGGAGACCTATCGAACCTTTAAGCAGGAAATTGCCAAGGAAAGGATCTATGATAATACTCGGGGTAGTTCTCTACTGTTTGAGGCCAGGACGGGAGTATTGCGAACCAAGACATATCGGGCCAAATACGAAGGGGTAGACACGGTATGCAGTGCATGTGGAGAGGAAAAAGAAACTGCCGAACACTTGATAGTGTTCTGTAAAGGGATTCACCCTATAGTTCAGAATGATGGCGCAGAGTTTTTCAAAGCACTGGGGTTTAGGGACCGGGAGGGCAAAATAATCTTTAAGCGGGTAGACTTAACTAGAAGGAGGTTATCTGATTGGTGGCTAAAGTCAAGGCATGAGTGAAAATTAAACTCTTCACTGCAAAGTACAAATCCTCAAACTCACTTTTTAAGGGGAAAAAATAAATATAGTTTTTGGTTCATTAGGTATTACGGCTTGGTGGCGCTAGCCACCGCCCAATCTAAAGGGTACAGCCATCCATCCATCCATCCATCCATCCATCCAACCAACGTCACCCTAGCCGGCGATGCACTGCGCAGAGATGGGAATCAACCACGCGCGCGGGCAATGTGAAACATTTAAAATATATTTTGTTGCTCGCGCATGGTTTCAAATGGTGACCGAGAAAATATTTCAAATAGCTTCTGGAATTGAAGGATGCCTACGCGGGTGCGCGACTGAACTGAAGTATCGACAGGGTGCCGAAAGTGGGCGCTTGACGGCGCTGTAACATTTTATCGATGTGAAGTGGTAGAGGAGGGGAACGATGAACTCAACTGGGAGCCATTGCTTGCAACACCTTCAACGGTGAACCATCATTTCTTCATGCACTAATCTGTAAATAAAGTCCCATAATTCGTAATGTCAAAGTCAGAGACGAGAATCACGAGCGTTATCTGGATGAAAACCTTTTACTTTATGCACACTGGTCATACAACGCATTTCCGAGTAGTGACTCACTACCTGTTTACAACAACGAATTCTCAATAATTGGTGGCGCATCATTTTTTATCCCACACCAAAAAAGTGTTATAGTCCGCAAGCGGCCCACAGAACATTGTTTCTCTTGGTCTGAGAGCCTGTAGGTGACGCGCCTGAGCTTCAGGTAATTCGAGAAGATGCCCGCTCCTTGTGGAGTGCCTTTGTGTAAAGACGCAAATGGGTGAGCAGAAAGAACTTGTTCACTTGATTGGTGAGGCTCGGATCATGCTGTGCGCAGCCCAGTGTGACATTTTTTTTTTCAATCAGGAAACAAGCTTTTTTAAGCTGTCACTGGGAAGCTCGTTGTAGCTAAACCACCTTGAAAAAGTGATTACAAGGGCGTCTAAAAATGCGAAGAGCTTCTCCGACAGGCCTACCCATATGCGTCCGCACGAGGAGGCGAAATGCCTTCCTCCCTAGTCACCTGGGAGGGGGGCGCTAAATCTGCTCTATACATTGACTATGCGGCGGCGGGGCACTCTTTTCGTCATCTAAAAGGGGGGGGGGGGGCGCAACATCTGCCTCATACACTGAATTATAGGGAGGGGGTGCCCTGCAATGAAACCTCAGCCCCCTCCCCTGAACGGCAAGCATGCCTGTGGGTTTACCCCTTTCTATGCGGACAATTTCGCCGTTCACAGTGAGCTCGAAGTGCCGGAAGATGTGCCTCTCGTCGAAGTGCAGCTCGCAAACAGCCCAGTTTTCCTGAAGAAGCTTGTCAGCGCGCGGGATCGCTTCAAACCACTGCACAGAGCTTCGTCCTTTGGAACGCGGAACAACAAGACTTGTAGCCTGTAGTGCACCCTGGGACGAAGTATAACTTTGTTTTCGCGCCATGAGAGTAGATACAGAAGCATTGGTGAAAGACTGCCAACGCAATAAAAAAAAGGCAGATTTCATGCACGTACAGTGGGAATCGATGATACGCGAAGTATGAATGATAAACGTTTATAAAATCACCACAACGTAACGAGGTGAAGGTAAATGATACCGTACATGACTTCCGTGAGATGATTATCATGTTTGGATGTGTCGTTTACCTTCGTCATCTATTCATGGCACGTGATAACAAATTTAGTACATTTGGAGCTAGCGAAGCGGGCATGAGCACGCTATGAGCGTGGTGTGTTGTCATGTTCTTACATGACACGCGTGTCAGGATTATCATGTTTTCACCAGTCACATATATCTCGCCATCCATTTACGTCACGTAACACCAAATTTGGTATATGTGGAGCCTGCGAAACGGCCGCGAGCGCATCATGAAGGGCCCAATATACTCCGATGTAGCGTTGACGCGCGCGCACGCTGGGCACAGCGACGCAACGTTAGCAAAAACGCGAGCACTCTACAGTCTGACGCCAGGCGCGACCAGCGTCCGTCGGCGCGGCCCGACCAAGGAGGATTAAAAAAAATGCTGGAGTGGAAATGATTGCGCAGAAGTGAAGCCGTTCCTCTGGCAAGATGGCGATTAAAAACGAAGCGTTTCCCTCGAACGCCCAACGAGTTTAATGTGGAAACTTTTCTGGGTCACATAAAGCTCCAAGTGCGTCTTACAGTTACTAGTTTTCCTTAGTGAGCCTCTAATTGGAGGCAAAGTTCTTTAAAGATTCAGTCATCCATACTCGTTTCTGTGTGTAATTTCGTCGGGAACAACCATCTTTTAATATAGAACTGACGTAGCATATACATAACATATCAAAACCACTTGATCTTTAAGTAAGCACTATGAGAAAAAAAGCATGTTTCCGCCATCTTGGCAGAGGCAAAAGCTGGCTTCACTTCTGCCGGCAAGGCGTTACGGGAGCTTCCACTCCAGCAATTTTTTCTTTAATCCTCCTTGGGCCCGACGGCAACCGCAGCGGAAGGCATAACCGGCGCGAAATGCGACATGCTGCATTTCACGTTGATGCCTTACCCAGACAACACTGCGTCTCCCTCTTTTCGTGACGGAAGGACGCCGGACGCGCTGACACGCGCATGCTTCAAAGCAACGCAGCGCGGACGCGCCTGCGAGTATATGGCAGGACCGGCGCCTGGCTTGGCAACGTCGGCGTGACGCGACGAAATGAACGCCGGCGAGCACGCGCACCGCGTCACGTCGAAATGTATTGGCGCCTTGACTGTGGCATGTAGTCATGTTCTCACGTGACACGCATCTCATGATTATCATGTTTGCACCAGTGATATAGATTTGTCATCCATTGGCGTCACGTAATATCAAATTTGGCACATGTGAAGCTAGCGAAACGGCCGCGAGCGCATCATAGCTGCGGCATGAAGTCGAGTTGTTACATGACACGCGTGTCGTAATTATCATGTTTAGATGTGTCATTTACTTATGTCATCCGTTCGCGTCACGTAATACCGAGTTTCATACATGTGAAGCTAGCCAAACGGCCGCGAGCGCATCATGAGCGTGGCATGTAGTCATGTTGTTACATGAAACGCATGCCATGATTTTCATGTTAGGGTCTGTCACTTGTGTTCGCCATGCAATCATGCCATACCATACCAGTTTTGCAACATACCATGTGATCAAAACCACCGCAAGAGCTGCAAGACCATGAAATGTAAATCATAACATTCATGACATACATATGATTTTCATGTTATGACTAGTAAAATATGTTCTTCAAACAGTCATGTTATGCCATGCCAGGTTTGGCATCGATACCATTATCGCAACGACCAGGAGAGCTAAAAGTCGTAGGTTGCTAGATAGATAGATAGATAGATAGATAGATAGATATAGATAGATAGATAGATAGATAGATAGATAGATAGATAGATAGATAGATAGATACGCTCAAGGTTGCCGAAGTTCGCTAAGAAATGCTTCGCATTAAAGAAAAAAAACGAGGACGAATGCGCCCGACGAAACTGTCGGAAACGTGTAAACAACGCATAGAAGAATGCGCGTCCCCCCACGCGGCTCCTCCTCAGAGGCCTCAGTGCGCTCCCTATAGGTGGCGATTACTGCTCATCACACTCTAGCCGCTGTAAGTGTGCCACACTCACTGCTATGCTTTGATGGTGCTGACTGACACTCCCACGTTTATTTCAAATATACCCTATAAAGTGGGTGGGCGGAGAGCCGCCATGGTAGCTCTGCAGTGGTAGAGCATCGAACGCGTTATTCGAAGATCGCAGGTTTGGTTCCTGCCCATGGCAACTTATCTTTTCTGCCATTTTTCTTTCTTGACATTTACATTACAATGCGGTCTAATAGCTTCCCCTATACCTTTTTTGGCATTATTGTCTAATAGATCTCAATATTATCGTGTCAAACAAGGAAAAAACACGAGCTCTGAAGTATACACTTATATATATATATATATATATATATATATATATATATATATATATATATATATATATATATATATATATATATATATATATATATATATATATATATATATATGGAAGCAAAATTATAAATTTTAAGGGGAGGAGGAATTTAACCCCGCTCCCAGGCTAAGCCCATGCTACGCATCTTTCGTCTACGGACGCTATCTTCCAGAAACTAGACAATAACGTCTTCGCATTCAAATTGGCATTATAATTTTATATTATTTGATGCCTGTGTGTAATCATCACTGTCAAGTAACACCTCTCCGTGGTTCCTCCCTAGTAACCAGGTGCCAGAAGGCAGTACCACTTCAAAACTTAAATTAGGCCCATGATTATCAGCGCTATTCAAGATCACATCTATTTTTTATTAGTTGTAGTTGTAACACAGACAGGAAGGCGTCTAGGGAAGAGGTTGCGGACGTGAGAGCATGCAAGAGTAATACTAGTGATCTGAAGGCTTGTTGCGTTTTCGGGCAGATGACTGGTGCAAACGCAACCAATGTCCTCAATGTGGCCGATGCATTCGCCACAGAATAATGTGAGTGTACTGAATGGAGATTCGTAGCATGAATGGTTGCGCAAGTGTTTTTCGACCATCAGAACAGCAAAAGGTAGTAGAACGTTTTTTCTAGAAGTGAAGTCTTCTGGCGGCGTGAACATGACGTTCGAAAAAGCAGCATGGTCGCACGAGATAGGCACAATAACAGAAGACATAGGTGGGATATTCGTCTCCGCGGCGACGACAACACGAGAAATAGATGGCTTATTATAGAATCGTCGTCGGAGAGCGATGATAATTCTAGTTCGTCCCGGGCACAATCAACAACGAGGTAATGTGTGGAAAAAAGTCCCAGCCCACGTCGTGTGAGCAGTCTTGAAACATAATGAATTCAACCACTTACACAGTGTCCTGGATGAGTAGTAGAGCCGTGCACGTAATAGAATGGTTTACGTGATGCGCTGTTGCCGTACTCAGGGAGAGACCAGAAAGCAGAATCGTAACTTCTTTTACCTTAATTACGGCACATTGCTTCACTCAACACAGACACGGCAGCTTCGGTATTAATGCTTGAACGGCAACACCTTCAATAAAGACAGTTATTCCATTAGGGGGTAGAAAACGAAGCCTTGTTGAGTTCGATGGTGGCGCAGTTCTTGCCTCCGGAACTGCGATGGTCAGTTTTCCGTTTGGGCAGGAGGTGGACGCCGAAACATCGATGAAGGCGAACGTCGGCGTGGGGAAGGCGAACGGCGTAAGTTGAAGGCGCGGCGGCTTGGCGAAGAAGTGTCCGAAGCAGCATGGAGTGGCAGCGTCTGTGGTGGTTCTGTGTGGGCATAGCCATACGTTTCATCAATGGCACCTGGATGAGGAACGCACCGGCGACAGAACCGCTCAACATGGCCAGGCAGACGACAATAGTAACATGTGATGGGTCTGTTTTCCGATGTGCGCGAAGGTTTGTTGGGAAGCGTTAAAGGACGGCGGTAACTGGCAACATGCGAGCCTCAGCGGGGACTCGCTCTCTTGATTTCGTGCCAACCGGTTGTGCCCCTGCGATCACCGACGACAGTGCAGCTCTGGCCGACTGGCTCGCCCTACGCCATCTCCTGCCGCCGACAAGAGCTCTCGCAGAGTGGTGCCCCGTCCTCAGACTCCTGCGACCGTGTCCTTCTTTCCTATCTCCTCTTTACTTCCGTCGTTTTCTGTCGTTCGCTGTCCCTGCGCTTCGCCTTCTCCTTCCTCTTTCTATATATACCTTTTAATCCTATCCTTTTATTCCCTCCTTACCCCCATCCCTCGTGAGCTACTGTTGAGGTGTCGCACCCTGATGCAGACAGTTACGGTGCTCACTTTTCTCTTTAAGAATCACATAAGAAGAAAGCCTGCCGGTACGCGTGTTGCGTAGAAGGCGTTCGTTTGGTGGGCAGAGTCGACGACGTTTGACGGCGCATGTACTTGCCTTCGCTCGACGTCGGCGTACGTGACGGGAGTAGACACAGGTGGGGGCTGAAACGTGGGCGGAAGTGCCTCGCAGACTTGCTCTTCGATGGTTTGGCGCAGCGATGAGATCAGCCCAAAGAATAGCTGGGAATGAAGGGCGCAAGGTACAACTGGCGTGCCACTTCCTCTCGGGTAGATTGCTGTATTTGCGGCGTCAATACCGATTGTTCTGGAGGAATTGCACCAACGGTCAATGCTGATGGCTGGTCGCGTCGAAAGTAGGGCATCGTGTCGAAATGCGCTGTTTTTGGAACTCATCGTAATTTTGGCAGGGTTGGATAAATTCCCCAACTGTTTGCGGGTCTCTCGGCACCAGCATATGGAAGGCATCGTCCTCGATGCCCCTCATAATATGTTTTACCTCGGCGGTTTCCGACATGTCAGGATTCAATCGACGGCAGAGGCCTACGACGTGCTCGATGTAGGACGTAGAGCCTTCCCCAGACAGTTGGACGCGATCCTGCAAGCGCTGTCCGCGTGGAGCTTGCACAGTGTTGGTCGGCCAAACACGTCCGCGAAGGTTGTATTGAAAGTGGCCCAGTCTGTAAGCTCAGCTTCGTGGTTGTTGAATTAGAGCTCCGCTACTTCTCTGAGGTAAAAGTGTACGCGGCCAAGTTTGTCGTTTTCGTCCCACCTATTATTGACGCTTACTCGTTCGAACGAAGAGAGCCAGTCCGTGACGCCCTGCTCATCGGTGCCGCTGAAAATGACTGGATTTCGCTCTCTCGGGACGCCGGGACAGAAGGTGGGGATGTAGAAGCGGTCAGCTGTGCAACGTCGGTGGACATCGTTGATGGCGAAGGTAGAGTTCGATTGCGGAGCCAGTAGTAGTAGTAAACATTTATTTAGAAAAAAAAACAGAGGTTGCTAGGGAGACTAGCCTCTAGTGGGTCAGCCTCCCTGCAGTACTAGGTGGAGTCCTTAGTCAGGGACCCCATTGGTCGTTGCCGCTGTCCTGGCACGCTGGACCATGGCTCGTTGGGCCGCAAGGTCCTGGAAACCGAGCAGGGCCGCCTCCCAGTCCTCTCTTGTTGGATTTTGGTTCGGGGGTAAAGAAGGATTGAGCTGGCATGCCCATACCATGTGGTAGGTGTCAGCCACCATCGCACGGTATTGGCAGAGGCCGGAAAAGGAAGAGTCAAAGCGTTTAAGCACTGCCGGGCACAGTAATGTATTTGTAAATAGCCGGAGGAGAATTCTCTCGTCCACCTTCTTAAGTCCTTTACAAAGCGAAGGAAAACGGTGGTGGGAGTCCCGGTAATGGGTAATTATCT
Organism: Rhipicephalus annulatus; assembly: GCA_013436015.1. NCBI lineage: Eukaryota > Metazoa > Arthropoda > Arachnida > Ixodida > Ixodidae > Rhipicephalus > Rhipicephalus annulatus. The sequence continues at coordinate 95,178 of WOVY01011626.1, read as the reverse complement.
CTCTATAAGTTAGGAGAGGAGCATTAGGAGAGGATCCAGCACTATCCACCACTTGATAGTACGCCTTTAGCAGTGAGTCGAAGACACGTTTACTGGGGAAAACGCGCCGGCGACAGAACCATTTGTACATTTGTACAACTTTCTCATCTCATCAACGTGCTGCTCTCGGACCATCTGCCTCGACGTGTTCAACGCCTTCCATGCCTTCAAGCTTGCCCGTGCGAAACCTTTTGGGGTGTTCTTGGCTGAGGATTGAGTTGTTTTAGCTTTGCAGTGTTAGTGTTCGATTCTCTAGTTTATCTAGCTGTTTCTGAGTCTAACCATATCTCTAGTGCTCACGTAGACTACTTCTCCTGGCCAGGCGCTATTCGCCTGGTCAGCGTCCCTGTCGTGTAATGAATTGCCGCTAGACTTCTTTTTCCGCACTGGTATCGGCAGCATTCCCGTGGCACTGGTACCTACGAATGGAGGCTTCACCAGACTTACGAACCCTCAGGCGATCTAAAAGGAACTTGAAGCCACTTCAAACCATTTTCAGACCATCACGATATTTTTCCTAATAAGGTCAAATTACTTCCCCATATTATTTTGGATGGTTTACTACAAGATCGCCTGCGCAGTATTACCACAAACGTTATTTTTGCTACAAACGCATCGCAATGTGACGAAAAGTCGGGGGTTGGTATTTTCAGCCCGATTTTGGATTGGTTTTATTCTTTTTTTACTCTGGCAATAGTACTCGCCTTACGCACGTTAGATACAGCAATTACATTAGCTGTCATAATAACAGATTCTCTATCTCTCTGTGCGGCGCTTTCTGTTGGTGCTGATAAACAAGTAACAAAGGCGTTCCGTGCACTAGTGCCTGCGCATTTGAGAAAAGTCTGACTAGTTTGAGTGCCTGGACATAAAGGCTTATTTCTAAATTGAATAGCCGATTCCTTAGGCAGGTCGTCAATTAGCGGACCGATTCTACCGCACTGTTTATCATCCTCTTATATGACTGCTGCTCGATTCCGCAGACGTACGCTTATGAAAATCTTTAGAGGAACAGCACTAGCAAACTCTAACGAATAATGCCATTTATTATATCCCTGGCGAAGAGACTTTTGCCGCACTCGTAAACAAGAAGTAGCTATCACAAGGCTGCGTTGACGGGTATCAAATCTGAATTTCTATGAACACATGTCTGCTCAGGCACCTTCACCTTTGTGGGCGTTCTGTGATGAACTTGAAACAATAGATTGTTTCTTTTTGAGCTGCAGGCGGTTTAACACATTACGAAAAGCCATTTTAAAAATACCTTTACGTGGTATTGGTATGGATTTATCTGTGTCTGTCATTTTGTCTTTTGGGGCTTCCATTTCCGGGTTCTCTAATGCGACAGTATGCGCGGTCGTCCGGGACTATATTGGTAAAACTAATAGGTTGACTATTTAATTTGTTTCATTATCCTAACAAGTCTACAAAGTTATATGCATATAAAAATCAAATTATTGCTCTATTCTAAGAATAAATTTGTTTCTCTATTTAAATAATCGTATGCATTAGATCAAGCACCACAATTTCCTAGGTCATTGGTAATCTTTCTATTATATCTCAATTATTCTAAATTTGAACAATAAATTTTAAAACCACTCAATTCTTGGCCGATCCCCTATAGTGGGTATGCGCCACGGACAATAGGTGAACAAGAACAAGTAAAGCCGACCAGCCGTCAAGTGGAGCGAGCGCGAGAAGCAACGACAGTCTTCCTTCTTTTCTTTCACCTGCGTCATATATCAATGGGTACTGGGGAGGAACCTCTCCGTGGTTCCTCCCCAGTACCCAGGTGCCAGAAGGGAGTACGACTTCAGAACCTAAATTTAGCCCATGATTGCCAGCGTCATTTCAAGATCAGATCTATTTTTTTATTAATACACACCGGGGCTTGTCCTCACCTCCACGCATTTATATTCGGGGAAACGAATGCCCACAAGCAAGGAGTACGAGAAGAAGACAAAGAAGACCGAAGCCGAGGCGAGGCTGTTTTTGTTCTGGCAGCGCGGAACCACAAGGCTTCTCGGTTCGCGGGCCGGTAAAGCCAAGGGCGTCCATGCGCAGACAGCCAGCAGTGGCCGCCAAAACTGCGACAGACCACTGAGTGCGATGCGCTGAGGACCGCCGCGCAGGGCCCGCTTTACGAGGTAAACATGCACGCGCGCTAATCAAGAAGGGTGTGTCTATTCTCCCGGCAACCAGGATAATCGTTCAAAAACATTTCTCCCGGCAGTCGCCTCCCATTGGCTCTCATAAGTCACGTGAGTAATTGCCGGAATAAATTTTTTTGTATGATTCTCCTGGCAACCGGTAGAACTTAACCTATTCAGCGTTACCTAACGTAACCTAACCTAACCCAACGCACGCTGGGCCACGTCTGTCCAGTCTGTCTCGCAGCCTAGCTCAATTTAACGCACGCTAGGATACGTATGCCCAGTCTGTTCCGCAGCAGCCAGTTTTTTCTGTTCTCCCCAGGGCAGTTAGTCGCGTGACATATGAGAGCCAATGGGAAGTGACCGCCGGGAGAAATGTTTTTGAACGATTATCTCGGTTGCCGGAAGAATAGACACTGCGAATCAAGTAAAAAAAAGGGGGGGGGGGAGGGGGGTACAAGTTTGATTGCCCCAAAAAAGTATTTCGTTAGTACGTGTGCTTGTTTGTGTGTAGGTACATACAGAACGGAAGAATTGGGAAGAGGCGGGGGTTGCAGAACCCGCTTTGGAACCATCCAAAGTTGGTTAAGCATCCAAGCTGGTAGAACTATTCACCGGTTACGCTAATGAAGGGGAAGTAAGCACAAAAATATACTTTTAGTATGTGTCCCGAATCAACAATTGAGTGCACATAACACATATAGGTGAAACAGATTCTTTGGTTGAAAATTTACAAGCTTCATCAGTGCCGCATTACCATCATAAGAATACGTATTGACATAAATTGATGAATGGAGATTGTTAGCCTATAACTAATCAAGCGCATTCGCTTAGCTAGTGATTTTTTCAGACGGATGTCTTATTGAATGCCTATCGTACTCTCTCTCCTTTCCTCCAGTGTAGCTAAACTTAAGAAAATTCGTCTATTTGAGATCATGCGCGACCATTCGCATTTTTTTTTCAGAGATATTCGGCAGTCGTGCCAATTTTTAATTTTGCTGTGCTCTATTAAACCGTAGAGGACAGAGCGATCTGTGTTTGCGGGGACCCATTAGACCGAGAAAGAACCCGCATAAGTATTATTCCCTAAATGTGTGTATGCCATCGAGCACATAGAAAAATTGCATTAATACCATTGCGTCAAAATGATAAAAAATTGGCGTGTGGCTCACACTGAGCCGCGCAAGGCTTGAAACAGCAAAACCGGACGTTTCTGAAGTACATTGTGCCGTCCTATAGGTTGTTTTTGTAGGCTATAAGTTACGGAATTTGCTTCTTAGTTGCATTTAGGTCGGTACTATGGCTTTAGCTATGTGGTACCATAGGCCGTTCCTGCGTTGATTTTATGAGCAGACAACAGGTAGTCACAGACATGACTCACTTGCTCCAGAGACGGAAAACTCGCGCTGAAACCAACTGTTCGCACGTCATCGTTGGCGCGGGACCACGGCGTTGGAGTTGACCCGTCGTTGCCTTTCCCATTTCCTTGCATTGCCTCGTTGTAAACGTACTCGGGTTCTCCGGCTAGCCGCCATTGTTTCGCAGCCATTTAATTGTTGGGATAAGCGTCGACTTGATTTTTAGTGAACTCGAGTAGTGGAAATTACGTAATTTCGATGCCACATACCAGTTTATGATCTTAGTTTTCTGACAGGCCGCATACGCAAATATTTTAAGCAGCATTGCGCCAAAAAGAAAGAAAACACGATATCGCTACGTGTAAGGTTCCATGCAATGCAGCTTCTTTACCGTGTGGTTCGGATTACTAAAAATCCGGGAGGATAAACAAGTGTAAACAGCGTTCATCTCGCTCATGACAGCTGAGGCCATAAGGTGACAGTACAATTGTACACCTGCACTTGTATACTGCATGTGAATGCATGCGTATTTCGCGAGCAAGATCCAATTACTTGTGTCGCTGGTAGAAGAAGTGCATGTGCCTTTCTTCTTGTTGTCGTTGTATGCGTATATCTGTTATGCATGCAGCCTTCCAGCGCACCAATACATCTTCGATTATGCCATACCAACTATCCCCTATCGAAGTGCTTATGAGTGCAGGTTGCTAGTACAGTTCCTGTCGTAAGATTACACGCCTGCAGGTTGCCGAGCCAGCGCCAAGCCGCAATACCACGTGCAAGCATGGCGTCAAGCCACCTCGCCTGTCTGCGACCAGTGGCCAGCCTGATCTGTCTCGCTGTCCTGGTCACGCTCGCCTCACCTGCGGAGTCGGGGAGCAAACCATACTTGCTCATCCAACATCAGGTCTACGAGGAACACCAGGTGCTTAAACGTATATATGTATCGGTTTCAAAGGAATTTCCGACACGCTACGTTCGACTTGTCTGTATACGCTCCGTGCACGAGTTACACCCATGGTCCCGGGACTGGATTATAAAATCCGTTACGCTTTTTTAATGGCTTTCCTACAAGGTAACCAAGTGGGGAGGAAAGGTCAAAGTCATTTGGACTTTCTGCTAAGTACTCGTCCACTCTTAACCAAACAATACATAGCGAATGTATTCATACACTATCCGGCTTCCAGCAAACAACTGATCACAAAAAAAAAACGCGCAGTAGGCAACAAATATTCGCTGTTTCTAGCAGACACACTAACAAACAAGACGAAACAGAAAGGAGGTCCGTACTCACAAACATTTCGTTCACATAAAGTTAAAGTTATCTCGGTGGTAACGCTCAGAGATTTTATTATGGTGATTTCTCCTTAATGCAGACCAGCCGAATATTCGCTGACCTGCATTAAGGTTGTGTCGAAATCCCCTTCGTTTGTTCACTATTGTGGCTTGGACTGCTATTGTATTCGCTTGCAAATTATACTCAATACAACACATATAAAATTGTTTAAGAGTTTGCAACAAGATGAATGTGAAAGGCAGCTTCATAAATGCCAGCATAGATTAATGCATTTTCAGGAATGGCCTGACTCCGTAACGCAGCCACATTCCTAATTGCACAAAGCTATCACATTTTAACGAATGGCCTTTCTCTTTATGTTGTTTTTATAGGGTAGGTGTATTTAGATTTCCATTCAGTATGAAACAAAATGATGCACCGTATGCATTCTGTACGATGCTATACCTGCTATACTACTATAGGCTCAGTTATACTAGCTCATTTGCCTTCTCATGCTCCTGCATTTGCCGTAATGTCACCGACAATAACACTATTTACATTAATTGTGTCGGTGCGTAACGCATTACATAATGAACCAACGGTGGTCCTCTTCAGAGTGCGTGACCAGACATACCGGTGACTCTTCAAGCTAAACATCTGGTTGGCCTTCTCTCATTCATTCGGTCAGGTTTTAAGATGCGCTTCTATATGGGCTACAGACATTGGTGGCAGTGGCCGCGGCACACGACAATCTGAACTTTTATTGTGATCACTAGACATTTCACGTTACCCCATTCCATTGTTGCTATTTGTTGTAAATTTTCATTGCTTTTGCACATGACTATCGCTGTAGCCTGTAGCAACAGGGGTGTTGCGCCACTGATCATACGCTTGAAGATCCGACTCTCGGCATGGAGAAAGAAAGAAGTTGGGAGGAAGATTTTAGCGATAATAAATAAATAAATAAATAAATAAATAAATAAATAAATAAATAAATAAATAAATAAATAAATAAATGTAGTAAAGCAGGCACGCACACGCTAAACTTCGCTTACCCCCATTTCTCGAAAGCGAAGGGCTCTATTATTATTATTATCATTATTATTATTATTATTATTATTATTATTATTATTATTATTATTATTATTATTATCCGTAGTTACGAGCTTTACTTTAAAGCCCACCTACCGCAGTTACTTATTCCATGCGATCCTCAAAGAAGGGTCACAGAAAGGCTCCTTTTCGGTGCCACGTCAGTCGGTCCATGTGCGGCAACTTCGCAGGAGGTGCTCGGCAAGAGCCCGTCCAATCGGAGCGCGGCAGCGTACCGCAAGAACGACGAGGAGGAACTCTTCGACTTCATCAAGGTGAGGGCTGTTGTTGGGAAAAGTGTGGGATATGTTAAACAATGGCCCCCGAGGTTAGCCGGCCCACCTCGAATGCCACGTTTTAACTTACGGCAGGGCGAATAAAAACATTCCTGTCGGGTATATTCGCGCGGAGCGCTATGCCATCCCAGCAACATGGTGAGTACACGGTCACAAACTTGCCGCCCACGTTCTGTATATCGTAAGCACCTGGCTCACATCCACCCTGGGGGATAGGCCGAGAATCTGGTAGAATAAAATTACTTAAAAGCTAGAAACAAAGGATAATTTCTCCTTTTGTATAAGAATAATTTTTGTATTTAATATTTCGAAAATGAAAAGGTGGGTATAAGTGTTCCTATTGAACAATAAATAAATGAATAACATAAAAGATTGCTTCAGCTTACTTTGCTTAAATATGAGGCTTTAGAAGCATGATCATTGTGCAAATCCCGTAGACTTTGTTGTGAAATCTTAAACTGCAGCCTCGCATACTTTCCCGTTGCCGCGCCCAAGGGTATAGATGCGCTGCAGGAACCCGGTTTGCAAAACCCTCCGGGGCCAACAGTGTCAGTCGCACAGGACAGACGACATCGAAGCTTAATTCGTCTCGTGAGCTCCGTGCCGCCTGACATTCCCATCTCAACAAGTCTGGGTAATTTTCAAAACGTAATGGACGCATCGTTATCTCTAATACTGACAAAGTCGCCATTCTCCAAATCATTGCTGCGCTTATGTGACCTTGCTGTGCACGCACTTCACTCAAATAAAGCTCGAGTAAAAAGGGCGCATTTATGTCTCACAACAATAATCGTCATCTACCACGCGTTCCTTTCGTTGCACTATCGCTACGTGCTCAGGTCACGAACGACATTCGCGTTATAGATTTCTTGATAGGAAAGTGGCCAGCGCAGAGCTTTCAAGAGAGGAAGCGCTAGCAAGCCAGATGGTGATTACTGTTGAGGGAAAAAAAGACACCCTTTTTACTCGAGCTTTTAATTTTGAGAGTGTTACTGTCGAGATGTGTTTCTTGTGACAGTGTTGTCAAAGGTCACATAGTCGTTAGAGGCGATGCACCTTAAGGCCTAGTCTGTTTTTCGATACAGCACATGCAAGGTACCCGCTATACGCCCACCGTATGTTCGTCACAGCACAGCACGTGCAAAGTACTTATCGGCTATACGCCCACCTCAACTTTCATGAAATAGGGAAGCACACACTGTGCCTCTATGCCATTAGTCCTTCTGCTGATAAGCGAGGTACCTGCTAGACATCTGTAAGGCACTATGTGCACCAGTGTTGATGAAGATGAAGAATAAGCGCGTTCCAGGCCACACGTTCTCTTTTTGCTATGAATGAAAACGTACGTGAACGTGCTCTCTCCCACGAAATGCATCATCGACGTAGAAAACAAGCTAGCCCGTATATAGGCGAGAGTTGGGGAAGCAGCGGCAAAGCGACAACGCCGACAACATAGCGCGGCAAGCGGTGGCTCATGCATCGTCTACGCTGACGGCAAGTTAAAACGTGCAATGTGGTCAGTATTTCTGCTTTGGCAATATGATTACTAGTGTAAGTGAGCGGCCTATAATTTAACACTGTCTCGACCCTTGTTACTTAAGCGTCAAGCTGTTCGCAGCTAAAACATCTTTTTCGTAGAGGTTTCTTTAAGCGTTTGAATAAATATTTATATCATAAACACTCCAAATCATGGAGCCTATATTGACCACTTCTTTCATTAATTCGCAGCGTGACGCACACCACGGGACACGTTTGAGATGCACGCAGGCGGATTCCCCAAAATATCTTGTCGAGGTGTACACATAACTGGCATTTGCTTGCTAAAAGTTCTGAGGCTGGCGGAATCGTACAGAATGCTCGGATAGTCCACCTACTCCAGAGACGATTAGGCAAGAGTTCGGGCAAGAAAACATGGAGAGGAAAAAGGAGGTACAACAAGTGCACTCCAGAGGCATCGTTAAAAAGAAAGTCATCCACATTCACAGTGTGCGTCATGTCCGTTTCTTAAAAAGGCTTTACACTATACCAATCGTCCATGCTTAAGTATAAAAGTAACGAAGGACCAGCACGACCAACTGAGACGCAAAAAAGAGGAAGAAGGCACAAAAATGACACGGCCGCTCCAGGGAGTGAAGTGGTTCTCGTGCAGTCTGTTGTCTCGGCGTGAAATAAGCCGAGAGAGCACAGTGCGTACTGTGCATGCTATACGAGCGGCATGTCTGCCAACATAGCGCTCACGACCGTGCCTCTGTGATCATAGTTAACCAGTTGCTGCTCGAGCAACGCAGCCCTTTCTTTTCATGCTCCTTCGCCCGAAAAACAGACGGACGGGGCGTTTCTCCTGATCCAGGAGCAACCAAAGGCAGGCCTCCCACGCAGAGAGGCGTTAGCGCGGGCGTAGGCCGTGCCACAGAGGATGACCGGCTCGTTTCAACTGTGTTCAGTGGCGTAGGATGGCACTCCGGGCCAGTGCCTTTCTCCGAAATGTTTTTCGGCATGACATAGAGACCTCAAAATGACACTCGACAAAATTTGTCTGTTCGGCCCCCACTTCAGATGAAGAGGGCGCCTCCCCTTCACCCCTCTCCTGAAAAAAAAATTCTGCATACACCCCTTCCTCTACTTCCGACACATTCGTCTTCATTGCGCGAGGTTTTTTTTTTTTTACTCGCAGGTAGAACATACGATACTCGCGCGGGGTGAAGTAACATCGCGTGGGGCAAAGTTATTTATGTGTAACATGATGGTGATGGCAAAAACTCGTCCAGAGAGTCCATATAATTGATAGTGCATAGACAAGGAAAAGGAGGCCTTTGACTTCGAGTCGGCTTAGGCGAATGCACAAGGCACTGTGCGACTTTTGTAATCTCGAAAAGTAAAAGACAGACCTTTTTAATGGCATACCTTAACATTTCCTGCAGTGCACATGGCATCATATGTGTTACGCAGGACTACCTGTTCAACAGAGGCGGCGCGCAAAAGCTGAACAGTCGCAGCGGCAATGGCCGGGCGCAGTTCGTCGGCGTCGATTCTGGCGGCGCAAATGGGTCGGCGGCATCGGCTGGCGCGGACAAGGACAGCGGCGAGTCCGCGCAGCGGTACAAGATGCATATCATCAAGTTCCGTCTGGTTAACGCCAGCCACCCTGCCGTCGCTGCGACCAGAAACGCACAGGTACATGCGTATACTGTAGTTCAAACGATTAAAAAATGCAACACATGGAAGTTACCTTTTGTAGAAATCTGTAGTTGCCTTCGGGCAACTACAGATTTCTTTTTATCGGAGAACAGATCCTCGTTATGTCGACAAAAAAAAAAGACAAGTTTGTCAAATGAGGGAAGCAGATATATTTTACTCTCGCACCAAAGTTTAGAGCGATCATAATTAAACCACCGTCATGACCTGTCGGTACAGCCAGCGCCAGGAATTCTACTAGTTCAGTTACGCCACAGCTAATGGTGAGTGAACATTGCAAACAAAAACGACGTAAGGACATGGTTTGTATGTTGCGTTAGATTGTGTTCTGTTGCTCAGAAGAAAGTCTATAGGCTGGATGGGGTTGAGATAGATCCCATGGTTCTTCCGACCGTTTTTCGTGACCTTGGTGCATTTTTTATACATCTGCGCATGCGATCAGTGCACCTGTCTCTAGATTCCATGCTATCGAAATCCACAGAGTGGCACAACGTGAAGCACGATTGGTTGCTTGAAAACTACGAAGACGAGCGTTACAGCACTATCGTTTCATTTCACGCTGCCCCATATTTTGCAGTACCACGGAAGCCCAATTAACTGACTAAACCCGCGGCGCTTCGTAAGGCTATTGTTTCTGAAAACATGTGAACAGGCACTGCCAAAAAATAAGTGGAAGGAACATACTGGGCAGCACGATCGTTGGGAGGTCTTTGTCTTGGGGGAGGGGCGTAGATGGGTGGGGACAAGTGCCCCTTTGTAAACCCTTGTCGACGCCCACGCTTAGGATGGAGATGCATCTTTCATCAAACTGGGAGGACCTTGCTAAAGGCATAACATGCATGCATGCTTCACGCTGACCAGAAGCAATGCGCTACACAGGGATTGAATGGCACGCCACTTGTACTAATGTGGCCCTCCAACTCCTGCTAACGTTACTCTCTCACTCCACCTTGAAGGCCATGACGATGCACAAGAAGGGCGACCATGCACCCCCGGAGCCATTTCACAAGGAGCACCACACAGACGATGGTGGCGAGCTGCACAGCCGGGGCTACCACGGCAACTCGACGCCGCCAGCGCGTCATTGGGGTGGCCGGTACTGGACGTCTCACCCGACTCACGTGACCACCGCTCACACAGACCTGTTTCCGGCACTGCCACGGAGGGCTGCTCCAGTGGCTGCCGCTGGCAACTGCGAGCTACCTGAAACTACCAAGGTGACTACCAAGAGAACCACCACTGCCGCCACCACGACCAGGCATACGACGACGACAAGAAGGACAACTACAACGACGACGACGCCAAAGCCGACGACTACAACCAAGAGGACGACGACGTGCGCGCCAACCACGGTGGCTGGTGAGACCACATGCGGATAGTTTTATGTGCCGCCACGCGTAGCTCGATAAGCACACTTATGAGCAACCTACTTGGACTCAGATTGAGCTGCGAGTTTCAGTATCAGTGAGTCCGGGTGAGTATTATATCTTGGCGAGTTTAAGTCTGAGTGAGTCCGGTTGAGAAAGATAGTGGGTCTGAGTCCGAGTGCGTATGGTCAATTGGGGAAAATTTTGGTGACTCGAAGACAGAGTGATGCTTAAGAGCATTCTTTATTGTGAGGTAAGAAAAACAATTCCTCGGGCACATCATAAGCATATAGCAGACAAGGCCAAAGAGCAGTATATATTTCTTGGGTGATTCTATATAGGGTGCACATTTTGTGCCGACATGAGCATGTACTTCTTGAACACTTTACTCTTGACGCGCGCCCATTCAGCACAAGCGCAACAGATTTGGTGATGGAAGCAGCATAACAAAGCTATAGCGAGAAAACAGTCGGGGCAAACGTTATAGCGGTTCTTTCGACTGTCTCCGCATTAAAATGAAACATCACCCACCTTGACGTAGAAGCGCCACCCCGTAAGTGCAAGGAAGCGTGAAATGCTCGAAGCATCATGTCATATAGCGGCCGGGACAAGTAATAGCGAGTAATTTATGTTATTACTGGAACACTCGAGACGAGCTACGATATGAAGGCGCACATAATCTGGCAGAGCTCAACACAAGTACTGAAATTCGGGGCAGCTGGATTGTAGCCATACGAATACAAAAAAAATACACAAGCACAAGCGCTTCTGCCTGTCTTCTTTTTTTGTGTGTGTAGCTACAGTTGTATTGCTGGTTTACCATTGAAAAAAAAAAACAATCCCACATCTTTCAGCCCTAGCTATACAGAGAGAGTGAGAAGCTAAGTGAAAAGGTTTTTTTTTCTTTTTTAACCAGCAAATCCACCAAAGTATATGTATACAAACGTGCGCTGCGCATTCTCATTTATTTCCCAGCAGTTGGCTGCGAGCGAGCCCCGCCACCGGCCACAACAAGCCGAAGAACGACGACCACGACGACAGAGGCTCCTCAGGTGTACCTGCACGGCCATCCGTACGTGGTCATCAAGCTGCACGAGGTGAAAGGAACCCGTCGCGTGCCGTCCCACCGCTTCTCGCCCCTGCCGCCATACCTGCGGTTCCTGCTCGCCAACGGAACCTACCCGAACGGAACGCATCTGACACGGAACGACTCATTGCAAGTGCCCGAACACCGGTGAGGATAAGCTGGGAGTTTGTGTCTACTATATAGATTTCAGAAATAGCCACAAAAAGCGTCATTTCGGCCTCTAAATTAGTTTGCTTGAAAGTACCACAAACCAAGCAGGATGTAAAAACTCCACCAGTTATCATCATCAGCCTGGCTACTTCCACTGCAGGGCAAAGCCTTCTCCCATCTAACCATGTAAGCAACACTAAATATAAAATAAAATATTAATTATTCTTCAACAGAAGCTATAGGTTTGAGTGTGCAGTGAGAAGGCCGTGTACGTTTAGTACTATTGGTCGAAGTTAACACAGTGCTCACCAAGGTAAAAATATATTTAAAAAAAAGACGTCTAACTGTGTTAATTATTCCCCGCTGTGCTACTTCAACCAAGCTGTGTTAATTTCATTCGTGTCCTTCCCCGGCCAGTCGGGTGTCAACAAAACTCTCGATTGGTACCGTACTTCAACATTAGTACTATTGGCGTCGGTAATCCATTGTGTTGGGTGGCCATAGGCTCGCGTTTGGTATTGCAGGCTTACTGTTTGCCTGCGTTGGCTACTGCTTGCCGCTGCTGGTGGTGCATGAATTAGCAGCGAAAAAACGTTCGCATACACCGGCATTTACCAGTCATGCTGCGTTGGCTACTGCTTGCCGCTGCTGGTGGTGCATGAATTAGCAGCGAAAAAACGTTCGCATACACCGGCATTTACCAGTCATGCTGCGTTGGCTACTGCTTGCCGCTGCTGGTGGTGCATGAATTAGCAGCGAAAAAACGTTCGCATACACCGGCATTTACCAGTCATGCTGCGTTGGCTACTGCTTGCCGCTGCTGGTGGTGCATGAATTAGCAGCGAAAAAACGTTCGCATACACCGGCATTTACCAGTCATGCTGCGTTGGCTACTGCTTGCCGCTGCTGGTGGTGCATGAATTAGCAGCGAAAAAACGTTCGCATACACCGGCATTTACCAGTCATGCCCCAATGGATGCCGATCATTTTTATTATTTGTGAACATAGGGTGGCGAAAAATGTGGAGCTGTACTCATACTCAGAATGAATATATTTCGAGATTAGGGCGACCCAGACTAATCCAAAGTTTTTTCAGTCGGACTCAAACTCACCGAACTAATTTATTCACTCGTGCTCATTCAGACTCAGACTCACGGCTCGACCTGAGAGTGATTGAGCCTTAATGAGTCGACTCACCAGTCCATTAGCGTTCACTTAGGTTTTTTGACCACGCTGTCAATGATCTTTAACGTTAGTATAGAGTATTCGGTGCTCTACTTGGTGCCTTTTGATTGCGTACCTTTAAATTCGGGTTATCGGTGGTTGCGGGCCAGTAAAGACATTTTTTTATTTAAAGAGATGTCTCACACGATGTTTTTATCAAGTTTTCGTACAATAGCTTGCCCAATACGTTACGCACACCAGTAAACATTGAGACTGCGTATGGGTGGGGGCATTATATTACGCCATTATAGAAACCATTATGCAAACGTGAGCCAACATAAGGCTGATATTATTGCCGAAGTGTCACCTGAAGGCAGACAGAAATTAGGTGCCTTTTTCCTCTTCCTTCTAACCACTACCAAGTTGGACAGACAGGAGTGATTTTTTTTGTTGTTGTCTCAGGATGAAAAACTGCGAGAGTGGGCATAGATACTCGTGTTTGGGTATAGTTGAAGCGCATCAAGTTGCTTTCTTTTTTTATTGAAGGGGTCCAGCATTATTTGCCCCTTATTACCCCGCGTGTATAGCTTTCAGCGCACGAAGAGAGAGAGAGTGAGAGCGCTAAAAGCGCGGGACAAATCTCTGTAGCTCCATTCTTACATGTCGCATTCTAAAAAAATGTCCGTGGCAGTGTATTAAGGAGACAATAAACTCCGAAAGTGAGGACATTCGATATTTACCTGGAAAAGCGTTGTAAGGCACTTTTAAATGTAAGACGGCAAAGAGGACACGACAGGCGTGATTGGTTGCTTCTTTGTGCTTCTTGTGTACATTACCAATTGCTTTTTTGTGTACGTTGCCAGCGTATTTTGGCTGCCCGGTGGCTGGCCAGAAGCGGGTGAAGGAACCAGTGGCGGTAACTCATCGGGACACCAACCCAGCGGCAAGAAGCAGCAGCAGCAGCAGCTTCCGCAGCAGCATCAACAGCTACCGCAGCAGCATCAGCAGCAGAAACAGCAGCGCTCTCGTTCGCGCCGAATGCCGGCGTACGCAGCCGAGACGGCGGCCCTAAAACGCGAAGTGGCCGGCAACTTGATGCGCGTTCTGCGCACCATTAGAGAACTGGACTCCTTGGCCGAGCAAGACCAGCAGGACGTGCAGCAGCCGGAGGAGGTCCAGGACCAGCAGCTGCAGCCTGAAATACCGCAGCAGCAGGCTACCTACGAACTGGTGGCTCCCGATGCGGCGGCTGAGATCGACCAGCTCCTCAGGCGCAGGGACAGGTCGCAGAGGTTCAGGTGAATGACAATGCCTGGATTAGACAGCTAAAAAACTATGACAAAAAAGAACATATAGTGAAGTAAAAAGAAGCCTTATAGATGAGAAGTCGTTGAAGTAGAGATGTCACTGGGGCATGTGATTCGACAAAGCAACTTGTCTTCGCCAAGGCAAATAATAATTGATATGATTGATTGATATGTGGGGTTCAACGTCCCAAAACCGCCATTTGTAAGAGACGCCGTAGTGGAGGGCTTCGGAAATTTTGACCACCTGGGGTTCTTTAACGTGCGCCCAAATCTGAGCACACGGGCCTACAGCATTTTCGCCTCCATTGAAAATGCAGCCGCCGCAGCCAGGATTCGATCCCGTGACCTGCGAATCAGCAGCCGAGTACCTTAGCCACTAGACCACCGTGGCGGGGTGCAAATAAAAATAATTTCTATTTTACACACCAAAGATACGATATCACTATGAGATACATCATTGACAAAAACTCCGGAAACTCTGATTACTTGAGGTTCCTTATCGTGCACCTATAGGCTTTTTGAAGGGTCCCTGAAGCGGCTGTTTTTCAGATTCATTTTTCGATTAGAATATTACTGGGACAAATAATTTTCCCCATAATTCTCTAGAAATACCCCTTACAAATCACGTACCCTCACTCTCCGCTCGGCCTTCCCCCCTTAACTAGCTGAACTCGAGCGTTCAGGGCTAAGCTCTGCCTTCACGGGGCCTTTGCCGCACGCTCCACAGCCAATCAGATCTGCAGCCACGGTGACGTCATGTGGGCAGAGCACGTCGCTCTGCGAATGGACTGTTCAAAACGCGTTTGACCGAGTCACAGCGATCTGCAGGGATCTGCAGCGATTCGCAGCTTCAAAACGTTGTAAAAAATTACACAGTTTACGCAGAGAGCTCTAATTGGCTTGTAAATATTCCTTGGGACTTGGTCTAGCTACCATGTTGACCCGCAGGTTGCGGGTTCGATTCCCGGCTGCGGCGGCTGCATTTCCTATGGAGGCAGAAATGTTGTACGCCCATGTGCTCAGATTTGGGTGCACGTTAAAGAACCCCAGGTGGTCAAAATTTCCGGAGCCCTCCACTACGGCGTCTCTCATAATCAAAT
Organism: Rhipicephalus annulatus; assembly: GCA_013436015.1. Classification (NCBI taxonomy): domain Eukaryota; kingdom Metazoa; phylum Arthropoda; class Arachnida; order Ixodida; family Ixodidae; genus Rhipicephalus; species Rhipicephalus annulatus. Next base: position 79,597 of record WOVY01011626.1, on the reverse strand, counting down.
GGTGGGTTTGGGACGTTAAACCCCACAAATCAATCAATCAATTGGTCTAGCTACCAGCCCAATTCCTTTGTACAAGATTGTCAAAGCCGCTTCCGGGTCGCTTCAACATTTCGCGTCTACTGAAATGTGGCCGCCGTGATCGGGATTCAGTGACGCGAATTTTCGGGTCAGTAGTGGAGCTTTACAACTATACTAGAGCGTGGTGGGTGCGCTAGTGACAAGCCAAGTGCTTTTGCCGAAAGTACGTGTGGGCTCCTCGGTAAAGACAAGCTCCCTTGACAGAGACGTCTCCCCAAGAAGTCAAGCCTGTTGTCGAAGCGTTGACTCCGCCGACATTCCTTCTTCCACGACTTCTCATTTATTGAGTTTTCCATCTTTCCCTAAACACTGCGGTCCTGCTAAGAAGCGTATGTTATACTTAAAAGAAGCGAACATTTCAAGCTGTGAATAATCCCTTTCTCGCTTTTCCTGTTCTTTTTTTTCTGTGATGTCGTGGATTAATAGTATTTTTTTTTTAGCAAGCTAAGAAACACGTTACGGAAATACGACACGGTTCTTTTCCGTATACACGTACAAGGGTCGCGCATGCGCACTCGTCAGCCGGTTCTGTGTTGCCGCTTTTCCGTAACGTGTTTCCGTAGCTTGCTAAAAACCTCTATTAACCGTGTAAAGTTTGTTAATTTAGCGATTGAGGCGATGAGGGCGAGCTGCGAATCCGTGGATGGGCCTCAAATTAACGCTACCCTTTTTCTTGAGCAGGCCTCCAAAATCTCCAATTCTGAGCAACTGGGCAGATTACGAGTAGCATATGCGGCGTATATATGCAGCTTTGGATATCTTTTTTTAAATGAATCACTGAATTGACTTCTTAGAAGTATGCTATTTTTCCATGCGTAAATCAAATTCAAAGTTTGTTGCGAGTAAATAAGACAACCGTGCACGCATACATAAGATTCAGCCTTTTTCGTCAGGGGTTGCTTTTCCAGCCTGTAGCTGAAAAATTCCAAACACCTTAATTTTTCTAAAATTTCGATTGTAGGGTGTGAATTGTGGTAGCTATACGAGTGTGCACGCAAGAAATTAGTGATGGCGTTCGTAAGATCCCCAAGGATATGGCACTGTACCAGAGAGAGAGAGAGAGAGAGAGAGAGAGAGAGAAGAAGAATAGCGGCAGGTGAAATTTGACGTCAGCCCCACAAGAAATGCACTCGTTCGCTTGGATGCCGCAACGCGTGCGAACGTCTCAACTTGCCTGTGTTGGCTGGAGTGCCTCCAGAACCACGTGCTACCAAACAGCTTGAAAGATAACACCTGAAGTACATCAATCAAAAAAAAAATAGACATCCCCCCCCCCTGCAGCAACTCTGCAGCACTCTTCGGAGTCTGATTCATTTCTCGCGAGGTTTCGCTAACGCGATTTGTGCATGCTCTTCCCGTGTCGACAACTGCGACGACACATGCTTCAGTATTTGCTGACAAAGTTTGGCGCACCGTGGCCGAACTCCGGCCACCGCAGGCCACAGGACAGGGGAGCCACTGAGTACCCGGACGAACTGAGAGAGAACCGGGCCGAGGAGGGAGACCTGCACCAGTTCAGCATCCTGCTTAAGAAGGCACTCGACGAGCTCAGCGTCCAGCCTGAGGACAAGAACAAGGCGATACGCAAGCCCCACAAAGCCCTCGCTGCCGCCGTCTACAGATAGCGCCTCAGCCACAAAAACGCGTGCTGTGACACGCGTTGTGGACGTGTGTGTTTCCCCGGATCTGCAGTTGCAATACCGCAGGAAGTTTTTGTGCACGAAGTGAACCCTTCTTAGATCATTGGTACAAGAGGCACGCTAACGGCTTCTACACACTTTGCCGAATACTTCCGTTATAGGTATTGAGACTATATACGCACCTCTGGTGAACATGTTAACACTGAGCACTTCACTGACACTTCGTGACTTTGATAGCGGCTGCCGAACATGTATTAACGTCCAGTGCCTGGTTTACCGAACTGGTAGGTTGTGGGCTAAGCGAGCCCAGCCGGCTACATGTGCCGCGCTGAGAGCATTCACTGCCATAGCTATAGGGGTTGAGCTCACCAATGCCGTGGTGGTTGTAGCTGGGTCGATGACGGCGCCATCTGGATTCCTATACAGGAGGTGATCCAGTTACCTTTGCAGTGCAGTGTGACGCAGGTTTTTTTTTTTCCTTTTTCGCGGTCTGATTCCAAATCTGGTGTGACTAGCGCTACGCTTTCGTGTTCATGCACGTGCGCATAGTCACGTACGCTGCTAAGCTAACAGGAGTAGGCTGTTTGAATGGCTTGTGTGACCAAAGCTGAGCCCATGGTTTATACTTGCCCGAAGGCGGCAACACGACTGGAAGAGGATTCCACATTTACAGCTAGTGTGTCACGGTCCATATGAACTCACTCGCTTCACTTGCATCGTTCGCTGCGTGGGATACAATTCATCGCTGCATTGTAGATTACATGCATTTGTACTTGAGTGGAAAATATGAGATAACGCCGTAGCGCAACTGTTCTCTCTCTGCGTGTGCATGTAATTTACAGTTCTTACTATTGGGCTTGCTTGGTGAATGCTCGATAATCGAGTCATCACCGAAGATGTGATTGCAGAAACGGCACAGACCGCACGAGCTTCTGTATGGTGTATGTGCCCTCTCTGTAGTCATCATTTTGGTAATATGTCTGCTATTAGTTCTGCTTGGTGTGTACCCCTGCACACGTGCTGATGCTACCCGCCGAGAACAGTGCCCGAGATACAGCGATGTAAACAGGTAACGTTTTACACACACACCTGACGCTGATTGCTGTCTCTTGCGGCCAATTCACATCACCACCCTATAGCTGTTGGCTTTGTTGTCTACTGACAATGGCTCATTTCCAATACAGGGAATCGCCTTTGTACTGGGTAAATTGTCCACTATATTTTCTGCAGTGCAACTATCCCAGGTGTTGTAGTTAACTAATACAATAACTTGAATTGGCAGTTATGAGTAATGAAGTATTTAAAGCCATCAAAAGTCGGCAAGATATTCTTTTAGTCTCGATTATAAACTGCTCAATGGCGATGAAGACATCCCTGTGTCTGTATCCCCGAGTGCTGGTCCCGAAATAAAAAAAAAACTTATTTCCGGGCCCAACTTTCTAAGAGGATGTGCTAGTATATATTCTTTTCCTCGGAATCGTAGACCGGTGACAGCAGAAGTGACCAACTGTTTTCTCCTGGATGTAGATAGAACACAGTTTCGCAATAATTTTGCGAGTTTTTTCTTCAATAAAATTGCTATAACTCTACACGTCTCAAGCAAACTTGTTTAGGCATGCGCTTCCGAAGATTAGCTTTTAGCCATTTGGTAACTGTTACATTGATTCGCACACCAATCTGCACACAAGAGACAAGAAGAGAGCAGAGTGGATTAGGGAACAAACGGGGGTTAAGGATATCATAGCTGAAATCAAGAAGAAGAAATGGACATGGGCAGGGCATGTAGCGCGTAGACAGGATAACCGCTGGTCATTAAGGGTAACTGACTGGATTCCCAGAGAAGGGAAGCGGGTTAGGGGGAGACAGAAGGTTAGGTGGGCAGATGAGATTAAGAAATTTGCGGGTATAAATTGGCAGCAGCAAGCACAGGACCGGGTTAACTGGCGGAACATGGGAGAGGCCTTTGTCCTGCAGTGGACGTAGTCAGGCTGATGATGATGATGATGATGATGACATTGATTCGCGGTTCGTTTGTAAATTAGTAAAGTTCTATAGATAAGGTTCCATAGATGGAGATGTATGGGGTATTTCCTCCAATAGCGGGAGACAAATTTAAGTAAGGAATTCTCTTATAGAGTGCAGGCAGGGACTTCTAGTCATCTCTAAATTTCATTCTACGTCGCATTCTCCTAATGCAGTAGTTTCCAGCTATAGAAGTTCTGGGGCCCTTGTGGGCAACTGGAAGTGATGAGAGATCCCTCGCAGAAAAAAAGGGGGAGGAGGAGTAAAAAAAATTAACACAATGCGCAGAAAGAAATAGGCACCTCTTATCTCTTACAAAAAATGGTTAAATTAAAGCGTCGCGCCCTCTAGGCCTGAAAAGCTTTTCAATAAATTGTGCGATATGCAGACACATTCAACCTGTTTCGAGCTATGTTTGCTCTTACAAATATTCAAACGTAAAAAAAATGTTCTCGCGTGCGTGTGCCGGGAAAAACCGGCATATGCAAAAGCTTTGCAACTTAAAAAGAAACGCTAACCTAAAAAAGCTCCACCACGATGCAGTAATGTTCTGCAGCAACACATCTAAATAATCAGAAGAGGCCGCAGTTATGAGATAGGGTCTCTCTCTCTCTGTGTCACACGCACACACACGCACGTATGCACTCGCGCACACGTTTTCTCTGTTTTTCACATATCTGTTCCGCGTATCCTCCACCCCCTCCCCCCAAAAATCACAGCATATTCACGGAGGGAATGATGAGTGGGGTGAAGCGTCCATACGTCCACCCGTGCTTCTGTCCATCCGTGTGTTGGTTCATGAGTCAGTCTGTACATCCGTCCATGCATACGTCCGTCTGTGCGTGTGTCTTTCCAGCCATCCGTCCGTCCGTACATGTGTACATGCGTCCGATTGCGTTCGAGAATGCAGACGGCACGCGGGTAACACCGACGAGACACGAGCCAAGGAAGCCGAGCACAAGCGTCTTCAACGCACCCACACTATGCTTCGTCCGTGCCCCACCAACGATCCGCCCCGTACGGCGACTACCTAGGTGACTGAGGGACGAAATTCTTCCTCGCGCACCCAGGCACATCCCGCGCAGCAGCCAATCGGAGAGGAGCGGTACAGCACCATCTAGAATATCCTCACTCTTCTATGAGACAGCGCCGTCTATTATACTGTTCGAGAGATACTGCCTTTCGTTTTTTTTAATCTCTTCTTCTATCAGTTACGCCACACGCAGGACAAGGTTAGACTAAAAGGAGCTTCGCATATTCTTAGGGGTCCGCAGTTCCCCTTTGGTAACCACTGCCCTAATGTATCCGGAGCACCGAACGAGGAACTACTGAGGCGTGTTGCAGGCTGAGACTCTTTTCTGTCCCCCTGAGCCGCGAGCAAAGGCGCGGAGAGGGAGAAGAGGGAGGAACCAGGCCCCGAGTCCACGGAGTTGGTATCCAGACTCCCAGCAGCACGCTTCGTCTCTACGTTTCTTGCGCGTACCAACGGGCGTATGAAAATTCCAGTAGCAAACGTTTTGAAACATCAAGAGCGGATTCTCAAATCCGAAGCGTAGGCCGGAATTCGATCGCTAGGGTGTTTTTGAATGAGCTTCACGTGGAAATCGCTTCGAAAGCTAACATCAGTGACTCTTTACCGAAGAGTTAATTGAGCTTGCTTTCCCTCAGCGCATGTTACGCAACCATTGTGATGGCCTGCACATTACTGATATACATTCCTTTCTGCGGGATGTCACGTACATATAACGTACATAGGCAAAATATGGTGCACCAACTTAACGCATAAATTAAGCTTTTCCGAAAAGGAAGAACTATTTTTATCATTTCGTTACTATAGCCACAATTACAAGGGCTACAGGAGCGCGATGTGTTGTGCCTTTTCGGAGCACCATCGTGCTTCCCCTACTAATGCGTTTTCAGGTGGTGAATTCCCCATGACATCTGATTAATAGTACATACACTAAACGAGTTTCCTCCCTGGGAAAAAGAAATACTTTTCATGGTAAGTATAATTGCAAATAGCCAGTCCATATGACTTGGGTTTCTTTCTTGAACACGTGTTGCTGCCGTCAATATTTAGCCAAGTGATATTGCCTTCTTTAAGGCAGGAACTTAGGGAAAACAAGACCAATTGTCGAAACTTCGGCTATAGTGACACTCCGTGTTCAAACATATTCACCTATCTATGCCCATATCTTCTGTTCGCCCGTAGTGTTTGATTCGCTTTCCAAACAGCATTCTAACTTCACCGCAATGCAGAAATTTGCGCAGGTAGAGCACGCTTTACAAGACAAGTACTTTTGTTCAGGACGGTGGCGCCACCTTCTTTGTAGTTAGGGAGCTAGTATCGACTTGTCCCGGCCGAGAGGCGAAAAGGCGCGTCTTTCAGTCCGGCTGCGTCGCTGCTGGTTGAAGTCTTGAGGTTTCACGCTTAATAAGGTGCTTACGCGTGTTCTACTAGCATTCAAAGTTTACGGGTTCGGATACCCCAGACGTAAAAGTTGATTTATTATTGACATTATTTCATTGTGAGTTTACGCCATAATTTACGTCTCTACAGAAAACGTCGCTACAGCTGAAAACAATGTTCATTGTGTGTTGCCCTGGCCTACTTGTCTGTAGAAATCACTTGGTTTTGCCTAACACGGAAACGAGCCCCTCGAAACGTTCCCCCTGTTTCGTTAATCCCAGATAGCAGTGACACTTATAAGCAACAACGTTTTGTCCCGCAAGTTTTTTTTTTTTATGTCCAGTGGCGTAAATCCAGGAAAATCGCTGGAAGAGACCATCTTGCTTTTATAAATGTTGCAGGTTTCAGTTTTACATATGTAAAATGAAAATTGTGTCTGGTAATTTATTGAGAAACGAACATGGATTCCAAGCTCCCGTAATTACATTGTTCTATGGAGGCTTGTCCGAAACCGATTGAGCGGCAGTTCCAATATCTATAGTTTCACACAGCTGATGGGTGTTGAACAGTGCTACAGCAAGCATTAAAAAAAGTAGAACTCGCTATAGTTAACTGCAAGGCCGTTCAGGTGTATGATGCATTATTTTGCAGAATAGTTGGTTCATGCTTGAAAACACGGCTTTCTGCACAAGCTCAGAGAAAACGAGAAAGGAGAAAGCAAAACGAGAAAGGAGAAAGAGAAACTTGAAGGAGGCACACATGCAAGGGGTGTCTCTGCCAGCCTTGGCACAAGGGAAGTCAAGAAACCCTTGACCCCCCTCCCCCCCCCCCCCTTGATTTACGCCAGTTTATGCCAATGCAGGCGAAACAGACTAGACTTTAAAAAAATGACGGATCACACGTACAGTCGCAATCGTCGATATGCGAAGTACGAATGAAAAAAGGTTGATATGTTACTTTAAAATCAGCACAACGTTACGAAGTGGAGGTAAATGATGCCGTACATGACTTCCGTGTCATGATTGTCATGTTCAGATATGTCATTTACCTTCGTCATCTATTCACGTCACGTGACACCAAATTTAGTATGTGTGCAGCTAGCGAAATGACCGCGAGCACGCTATGAGCGTGGTATGTTGTCATGTTCTTACACGACACGCGTGTCAGGATTATCATGTTTGCACCAGTCATATACTTTCGCCATCCATTGACGTCACGTAGCACCAAATTCGGTATATGTGGAGCTAGCGAAACGGCCGCGAGCGCATTATGAAGGGCCCAATATATACTCCAACGTAGCATTGACCCGCGCGCACACTGAGCGCAGCGACGCTACGTTAGAAAAACGCGACCACTCTTTATTCTGACGCCAGGCGCGACTGGCGCGACCAGCGTCCGTCGGCGTGGCCCGACGGCAACCGGCGTGAAATGCTGCTTTTTGCGCCGATGAGTTACACAGACAACACTGCTTCCCCCTCTTTTCATGACGGAGGGACGCCAGATGCGCTGAAACGCGCATGCGTCAATGCAACGCAGCACGGCGCGTGCCTGCGATTATATGGCTAGACTGGTGCCTGGTGTGGTCACACCGGCCTGACCCGACAAAATGAACGCCGGTGAGCACGCGCACCGCGTCATGTCGAAATGTATTGGCGCCTTGACTGTGGCATGTAGACATGTTCTCACGTGACACGAATCTCATGATTATCATGTTTGCACCAGCCACATACCTTCGTCATCCATTGATGTCACGTAATACCAAATTTGGCATATGTAAAGTTAGCGAAATGGCCGCGAGCGCATCATAAGCTTGGCATGTAGTCATGTTGTTACATGATACGCATGTCATGATTTTCATGTTAGGGTCTGTCGCTTGAGTTCGCCATACAATCATGCCATACCATACCAGTTTTGCAACATGCCATGTGAACGAAACCACCGCAAGAGTTGCAGGACCATGAAATGTAAATTATAGCATTCATGACACCCATGTCATGATTTTTATGTTATGACTAGTCAAACATGTTCTTCATACAGTCATGTTGTGCCATAACAAGTTTGGTATGGATACCATTATCGAAACGGCCAGGAAAGCGAAAAGTCGTAGGCGGATGGATAGATAGATAGATAGATAGATAGATAGATAGATAGATAGATAGATAGATAGATAGATAGATAGATAGATAGATAGATAGATAGATAGATAGATAGATAGATAGATAGATAGATAGATAGACAGACAGACAGACAGACAGACAGACAGACAGACAGACAGACAGACAGACAGACAGACAGACAGACAGACAGACAGACAGATAGATCGATAGATAGATAGATAGATAGATAGATAGATAGATAGATAGATAGATAGATAGATAGATAGATAGATAGATAGATAGATAGATACGCGTAAAGTGAACGAAGTTCGCTAAGAAATGACTCGCATTTAAAACTTGAACAATACGATCAACACTTTCCAAAAGCGCATGGTAATTGTGGATTTAGTAAGGCAATTTCGAAAACTTCTCCATAATTGCCGCAATGGGAAAGTTTGCTCATTGCCCGGAAAGGGTATTTCACCGTAGTAGATACACCTATAAAAATGATCATGGTTTCATAAAATGACAAAGAAAATTCTCTGTACCATAATAACATCAAAGGTACCGAATAGTATATGAACAAAAGGGGCTAATGCAAGTGTGGCTTTTTAGAGAAGAAAAAAAACGTGGCAAGGGGTCGCTGCACCCTAGGTCGAAACACAGCCGACAGAGCAGGACAGTGATATTTCGCTATAAAAAGGATAACAGTTGTGAAAATATTTCGTACTAACTAAAAAAATTGCCCGCAGCTTCCCTCGGGGGAACACTGAGGAGGATGCGGAGCATATAATTGGTTAACGGGGTGTTAAAGTGCGACTTACTTGGGTCGATGGCTAAATTGGTTAACGTGGTTGTGAAATGGGGTGTTAAATTGCGACTTACTTGGGCCGATGGCTAAATTGGTTAACGTGGTTGTAGGAGGGGGTGTTAAATGAGTGAACACGTACACACGTATGCGAAAGGGCGGCGCTGGTCGAAGGGACGTCGATCATTGTGTTTGTGGATTCGTTGGAATTCATTTCACCGCGACCTTGGACGTCGACGCGCCGTACAAACCAACCGACGAGCGGCAACTGAGCGAGCGAGCGCCGACCTTGAGTATATATACAGCACGACGGCGCATGCACTGTCAGCTGTTGAATGTTCTCGAAGCGCGACGCCACATGCGCGTCCACTGGAGAATCAGGAGAATTGTAGATGTCGAACGCGGTGTGTAGAGGAGGAAGGGTGCACAGATGGTGGAGGAGTGAAGCGCGCGCGGTGTGTAGAGGAGGAAGGGATGCACAGATGGTGGAAGAGTGGGCGACGGCGCGACGGCGCATGCGCGCGCGTCAGCTGTCGAATGTTCGAGAAGCGGTGTGGACGGCGCGGACGGCGCGGACGGCGCACTACAAGGCGCGAGTATAAGATGCTCCGCATCTAAAACTAGCGAGTGTGTTTACCACTTGTTACGCCTGGGAGTCCAGACCGCACGTCATTGCTTCTGCAAGGGCAATCTGTGTCACGTCCAACGACGGCATCTAACCCGACGCGCCGGTGTGTCTTACGCAACGCACGGCGAGCTCCCTCAAACCACGGGCCCGATAGCAGCCCGATGATGCAAGCGGCGCCATCCAGTCTGGCGAGTCTTACGCAATGCTTGGCAACATCACTCGTCCGTATGTGCAACCCAGCGGTGGTGCCTGAGTGAAGGAATCTGACATCACGGCCAGCGGCGCTTCTGATTGGACGTTGGTGACATAAGGTATCATCTGGGGTCTAGAAAAAAAAAAAGCCAAGCGGCGCGTCGTCAGCAGCCGACGTATTCGTCAGAGAGAAGACATCTAGGCTGTTTGTGTCCTTAAGCTGCCGGCCCCAGTGCCGAATATGTAACGCCTCTATTTCTATGCTGTACATAAACATTGCTGTAACTCCCCATCGCGTTTGTCCGCTCGTCTATCAGCTCTGCGCAGAAGGAGCCGCGAGCTGAGAAACGCGCTACGGAACAACCTTAGCGGCCCGTGACCTCGGCGCACTGCGCAAGTGTCGGCGGCGGTGCGAGTCGTCACACGCTGTGTGGAAAGTGTTTATTGCTCCATACTGGAGTGTGTCCCCACTTAGATGAATTTCAAGTATGGAGCACATTCTGTCTCAGAATCAATACAGACCGGCACAATAAAAAAAGGAACCTCACAGTGTCTCATATTCAATGCGTTCGCGCGGTTTCTCGACGTCGAAAGCAGGCTTTGTGCATCGCACGTTGTTTTGCACTTCAGTGATCCGCCCGCTTTAGGACAACGCAGCGGATGTCATATAATGACGTCGTCTGGCGTCATAATTACGTCATAAATTTTACCCATCTCTTACGTCATGATCACTTCAAGTGATGGCGTAATCTTGTGATCATTATTTTTTCCATCACTATAGTGTTGATATAGCCACCTACAGTCAATTTTCGGATTTTACGAGACATCGAAGCCTTTCATCTGAAAAAAAAAGTTTTTCTTTTTTTTAGTCACAGTTTAGAGACTGCTGTCGATTCCCAGTTTCTGCTAATCGACTACGCTCCACGCGATGTCGAGAAACGCGCCGTGCATTTAGAAAAACTAAGCGCAACTGGTTTTGATGATTACCAATACAGGAGCCCCTCTGCATCGCGCTGTACCCGACGGTTAACAAAATCATGAAGACTTTGAAAACACATTTCTGACGTCATTTAACAGCAAGCCGGTTTCTGCGACAGGGTGACCCTGAATAAGAAATTCCTGCGTTGTCCCGTTGTTTTACGAGTTCGATTCTCGCTTCGGGCGCGAGAGGTACTGGATTGTTTTCCCGGACGGGCCCATTTTAGTTCTTAAGTGCATTTGTTTTCTTTGGTGTTCAACGCAACAACTTTTCTTGGGAGCTAGAAAACAGTGGGCTTGTTTACTGTGTAAAGTCAAGCGAAAGGCTATCGGTGCGGTGCGGTTGCGTACAATGCCGCACTTCACCGTGTTTCTATGTCTTGCGCTGCGCGAAATTCAACAAATGCAACTCTTCAGTTCTCTTCAGTTTATTCATTCATTCAAAATACAAAACTTGTAGAATGTAGTATGCAGACGAGGGTCCCAAAGTCAAGCGACTGCAGTGGGACCCTCGGTTAACAATAACAATAAAATTATTAATTATAACAGCACGTAAAATACGCAACAAAAGTGAAAAGTAAACAGTGAACTTACATGAAAATAACATCAAGTAAACAAAAAAGGCAGTCAGAATGCGACACAAGAACAATAGTAATAAGTTATACAAGTAAAACATAATCACGTCATAAAGCAATAACCTAAATTTGCAAAGGCTTACCAATTTCATGCCCGGATACATGAGAATCGTTAAGTAATCATCGTTGTCAACCTAGTTATGCAAGATGAAGTTTTTAAGTTCACGTTTGAATGCATGAAAAGATGATGATGATTTTAGTGTATAGGGCAGGTTATTCCACAATTTAATGACCGCGAAGGCGGGCGTCATTTTGCCATAATTGGTGCTACATTTAGGTAAAAGGAAGTTGTGACTGTGAGAGAATCTAGCGCTATTGGTGTTAGTGAGTAAACTAGCATCGATAAAATCAAACACAAGCTGTTTGTTAAGTTGTTTATATAACAATATGATTAAGTGAAAATTAAATAAGCCAGACACAGTAAGAATACAGTTAGCCTGAAGGAGTGGGGTAGCATTAGAATAAAATGAACTGTTGGTAATAATGCGAATGGCCTGATTCTGAATGTGCTGTACAGACGAAATATGAGTGTTATATGTATTTCCCCATGATGTGATGCCATAGGTGATGTGACTATGTGTGAAGGCAAAGTATAAAGACAATAAGGCTTCAAGTGAAAAAAAAAAGGACGAGATTTTATGAGTGATCTTATACAAAATGCAGTTTTTTGTTTGACGTAAAGAATATGATTGGTGAACTTTAAATGAGGGTCTAATTTTACGCCCAGAAAACACACACAGTTAGACGCAGGAATGAAATGATTGACAATGAACACTTGTGGAATGAAAGGTAGCATTTTTTGTGATGTTTTAAAAACCATGAACTGAGTTTAGAGCGGGTTTAAAATTAAGTTGTTCAAGCGACACCATTCAACGACATTAGTCAGTTCTTTGTTCAACATATTGATCAGAGTAGGTAATGATTTATGCGAGATGGAAATGGTCGTATCATCAGCGTAAAGAATAACTTTAGAATCTTGAAGGCAGTCAGGCAAATCATTAATATAGATACAAAACAGTAAGGGTCCAAGAATAGAACCCCTGTGGGACCCCTTGATTAATTATGTTAACATTAGAATTAACGCCCCCAATGCAGACTGATTGTTCACGATCAAGAAGGTAGTTTTTTATGAAGGTCAAGGATGGGCCAGTGATACCCAAGGACTCTAATTTGCTAAATAAAATATTATGACTAATGGTATCAAAGGCTTTCGTGAAATCAAGAAATACAGACCCTGTGAAATTACCGTTGTCGATGGACGTTTTCAAGAAATCGGTTAATGATAGCAATGCTAAATTCGTAGAAGTACCAGCCCGGCTTTACAAGGCTTTAGCAGCTTAAATTTATTGGGGTACTTGTTAATACGTTTCAGAAATAATTTTTTCAATAAGTTTGCTGATGGAAGACAAAATAGAAATAGGGCGGTAGTTACGGACATCTGTCGTATCACCTTTTTTGCGTACTGGGATTAACCTGGCTTTTTTCAGTGAGCTCGGAAATATACCATGTTTAAAAATGACATTAATTATATTGCTTAAGACTTCTGAGGATTTCTGGAGCAGCAAGTTTTAAATGAAACGCCGATACATTGTCTAGTCCAGCGCTACAGTTTTTTAGACTCAGGATTGTAGAATAGACCTCGTCAATGGTAACAGGAAATAGAAAGAATGAATGGATACAGCGGGTAAGGGTGTACGAGGATACTTTGGGCCTATCATTGTATATTTCATAAAAGTAATCACTAAAAGACTCGGCTATGTCAGAGGACTCAGTACAGATTTGCTGTTTATACCTAATTTTATCAATTACATTACTAACCTGAGGTCTGTTTAAAAAGTCATTGAAAAGTTTCCATTTTTTCTTTTGGGTCATTTCTTGCTTTACAGAATTCTTTTTCATAATAAAGTCGTTTTGATTGTTTCAGCAGTTTATTCAACATCTTACTATATTTTTTCTACCTAAGTCTCAAATTCACATTAAATGGCTGTTTTTTTGTTTTCCTGTAGAGATTATTTTTTCCGCATACTAGTTAACAAGCCTTGAGTTAACCAGGGATTACGTTGAAACCTATATATTTTCTTGCATTTAACAGTTTTAGTGTTTGCATGCACAGCTTTAAGAAATTGGGAGCAGAAGTTGCCTAGTGCTCCGTCAGGATTTTCTAAGGTGCTAATGGAAGACCACTCAGTGCCTTGAATTGCCTTGATAAAGTTTTCCTGATCGAAGGTTGACGTGAAATGGCACGTGTTAAGGCGAGGTAGATTTACGGCGAAAGTTACAAAGACAGGATGATGATCAGTGATGCACACATCAATGACTCCTGCGCTAGGGCTCGGCGAAAAATTGCTTAATACGTGGTCAATGAGCGTGCTTGTTCCAGTGGGTGAAAATCGAGTAGGGGATGAAATTAAGGATTCAAGCCCGAAGCCAAGAAAACAATCATTATATGCTATGGTGCTGTTGTTATCTGTGTCCATTAGGTTAATGTTGATATCACCAACCAAAACAACTTGCTTATTTTCTGAGGTGATAATGTCGAGTACAGCAGCTAAATTATGTAGAAAATGCGGAATAGACGAAGATGGAGAACGGTAAATGCATGCAATGATCACTTTATTTAGATTAACAGAGGAGGGGAAGGCAGCCTCGATCCATACAGATTCACAGTTCGGAATATTCAAAGATAGGTCAGTCCTGTGCTTGTACTTTATCTCGGGCGATATAAATATGACCGAGCCGCCGTAGCGACCCGAATCGCGGTGGCAATATTCAGAGTTAAACGATCGAAATCCGTACAGATTGCCATCACAAGATCCGAGCCATGTTTCAGTATTACATAAAAATGAAAAGGAATGGCACAGTAAGTCAGTGAATCCAATAATGTTATCGTAGTTTTTTGGCAAACTACGCGCATTGATGTGCAGCAATGAACAAGTAGAATTAGCAAGGAGGGATTTAGTTTCCTCGAAAGAAAGCAACGACATGATGATACACGACGAAAGCTATGAGGTGGGAAAAGCGAACCGAATTTGTCAACGTCACGTGAAGAAGTTGAGATCAGATTCCGTATTAATCCAAAATACTCTGCTGTCTTCTGTCTTGCGGGCCTTGATATGACAATTCTCTGTCTAGAGGAACCGCCATTTCTTTTCACCTGCCTTTTCATTCTGAAAGAGTGCCGCATTGCATTTCAATCGCTGCATGCGTGTTCTAAGTGAAAGGGAAGTTAATTCGAAAGCTTTTTTTTCTTCTTATACCCGTAGAGAAACTAAATACTCATTGTGCGTTTAAGTGGCATATTCATAATTCCTTTAATTTTCTCTGCGCATTTCATAAACTCATCGCTACGGGGAGCCGTGTGCATAGTTTAGACACTACGTACGAAGTCGTTCGAATAGTGTAGACAATAGTAAACAAACGTTATCCGCGTACTCATTGAATACACGATGAGTATTGATATAGTCCGTATAATCTTCGTAAGTTGACTGCACGTAATATATGACAACGGCGAAAACGGTGATAGGACCCCGATAACATACACGCGACCCTGCAGAGAAATATTAATAATAATAATTGTTGGGGTTTTAACGTCTCAAAACGACCATGGGATTGTGAGAGACGCCATAGTAAAGGGCTCTGAAAATTTCGTCCTCCTGCATGGGCTTTTTTTCACGTGCGCCTAAATATATAGGTACACAGACCTCAAGCATTTTCGCCTCCATCGAAAATGCGGCCGCCACGGCATGAATTCGAACCCGCGACCTGTGGGTCAGCAGTCGAGTGCCTTAGCCACTATATAATCGTGGCGGGTTTTCAATGAAGTTTTGTTCAAGTAGAGTTAAGTTTGCACTTTCGAAAAGCTGTTATCAGTTTAAATGAACAGACCAAAACAGGTTAGTACACATGTATAAACTGCAGAGAAGAAAAAATGATTCCATCAGTGCCTTTACGAGATAAACGTCATTAATTAATTAATTAATTAATTAATTAATTAATTGTGTAAGCTGGCGTTGACAACCATGTCGACATTATACTTGTTTTCAGTAAGCTACAGTATAGTTTCCAGACAAAATTCATTATACTTGACGTAAAATTCGTCGGCTCTGCAGAACTGCGTGACTGTATACCACTGAGCGACCTACGAGTGGCCAGTTTACATATGCTGCTTTACTAACAAGCAAGTTATCACCCCATAAGCAAACCCTTAAGAAGTGTAAATTTAATAATTGTCTCCATTTTTGAAAATGTTTTAATTATATTAAAAAAATGTCAGTCGGATATGATAAGGAGTACGAAAAATCTCCGTAATTATTTTGTACGGCTGAAATTATTTTGTACGCGCAACTATGAACGAAAGCTCGTATGTACTTCTTAAAAATTTCTTCAAGGGTGGTCTTTGTACGTTTGAACGCACGTATTTTGGTGCATGACAAACGTCAATTGTTAATTGTCTGGATGTATGTTTGACTTTAGCACTGAACGACTCAATTTCATGCACAAGAATGCTAGAACGAGATAATCACTAGAGTAACCAAATTTGCTGGAAGAATAGTAGATTCAACCCCCCCCCCCTCCAAAAAAAAATAAACGTGACAAGCGATTGGTCAATTCTAGAAGTGACTCGGCGAAACGAAAATCGGCTTGTATAATGTAACCGACAATAGAAGCGGTGACGTCAGTGCATGTAGGTTAATTCACCCACAAGGCTGGAACGTTGAGTCAGTCAAAATAATGGAGGTACAGAGATTCGAACAATGTTACTCCCTGTAAGTATTATACATGTATACATGAGTCCAAAGCAAAGGCTCCGCCACTTTTCTGGGAACACATTTTCTTCCCCGCACACTCGTGCCGATGACGTCGTACACGAGCCGAACTCTGCGCTGTACGCATAGATTTTCGTGCGTGCCTGCATGCCGCAGGAAGAGGATACAAATTCTTGCATACACAAAAACGAAACCTCGATGATTACAGGACGATCTGTACAAAGGAAGTCGTGCTTCGCGTTGTTAAATTACAGTAGTTGCTTGCTTCTTCATAGTGAGCGGCATGCATTCGGCAAAGAAAGAAAGAAAGAGAGAAAGAGAGAGAGAAAGAAAGAAAGAAAGAAAGATAGAAAGGAAGAAAGAAGAAAGAAAGAAAGAAAGAAAGAAAGAAAGAAAGAAAGAAAGAAAAAGTGAATGACGGGAAACGCACAGCTGAAATGCAAGCGGAAGGGCTACATTTCTGTGTTTCCCGGGGCTTACTAGCGGTGACAAAAGAATTGCGCGAATATAACAAGTGCGGGGTTGCGAGCCCCTGCCAAGGTCAGTTGATAACGTTACGTATTTCCTGTAACCTGATGCTGTAACCTGATTGATTGATATGTGGGGTTTAACGTGCCAAAACCACCATATGATTATGAGAGACACCGCAGTGGAGGGCTCCGGAAATTTCGACCACCCGGGGTTCTTTAACGTGCACCCAAATCTGAGCACACGGGCCTACATAATTTCAGCCTTCTGCTCAAGTTCAGGCTGTAACCCGAACTTGAGCATACGCTAATAACAATAACAGTGTGTTCGTTTTAAGTACCATGACAGCGATTCATTGATTGATTGATATGTGAGGTTTAACGTCGCAAAGCACCACATGATTATGAGAGACGCCGTAGTGGAGGGCTTCGGAAAATTCGACCACCTGGGTATCTTTCAAGTGTGCCTAAATCTATATGCGCATTGACCTCAAGCCTTTCCGCCTCCATTGAAAATGCAGCCGCCGTAGCTGGAATTCGATCCTACGACCAGCGGGTCAGCAGCCTGAAAGGGCCGTTCCACGCGCTTCCCGCACAGCCGCAACCCGCACGTGCTGGCACACCTGCCGCACCCAAGCGGAGGGTGAAAGAGCGTCGCCAATTGGCTTATTTGTCCCCCGCTTGCGTGCTGCAGGTGTGCCGGCACGCGTAGGTTGCGGCTGTGCGGGAAGCGCGTGGAACGGCCCTTAGCCACTAGAGTTCCGCGGCGGGGCTGCCATGACAACTACACAGTTGTTACGCACGCTGTAGCAGATGGTTCTGGAAATGGACCATCTGGTGTTCTTTGACGTGCACTGGCACCGCACAACACAAGAGTCTCTTGCGTTTTGACTCCATCGAAACGTGACTGCTGTGTTCTAGATGGGCTACTTTTTACGGTCACAGAGCGTGGCAGTGGAAATATTCAGTTAGCCGCGTAGAAACTTAAGCCCGAACTTTCAGCTGTTACGCTAAGGAAAACAAAAAGAAAGCACGTGATCAAAGAGGAGCCGTATAAAAAATACCACTATAGAATTTCTCATAAAAGAAAATTTCAACCAACCCTGATGTCCAGCATATAACCAGCGAAGCGGTCTCGTCAATGTCAAAAGGCGCTTAAAAACTAATGACTTCGAGCATTTCCAAACTCACCTCGAAGTGTATTGTGCCACGTATCTGTGCTATTTGAAACAGGGTAGAGAGATAGAGGGAGAGAAAAGGAACTTTTTATTCAATAGTCGGCGAATGCTAATAGCCGATTTGCTATACTATGCTTGGGGAAGGAAACTGAGGGGCAGAAATTACGAAGAGAGAGAAAAAAAGAGACACATATTGTTAAAATTGAAGCCTCATTATACATGCATAACAAAAGTACACAGCATCGAACCATCATTACCATTACTATTATAATTTCGTACTTCACACTTCATATATGGCGTGTGTGATTGTTTGGTTGTTGCAAGGTACTTTTATTATTACTGCATCTGCGATTTCAGACGAGAACTCTAATTTTTAAACATATTTGTGTATAGTCTTGAGTAATATTAAAGGGAGCACCAAGTTCGTGCTAAGGTATACCGATTAATTGTGATACGCAGGTAGGAATGTGACGTAGTAAATCATATACGTTTTTTGAACATGTTTAGCCACTATAAGTGTCTAAATAGAGTCTTTTATGTAATTTCAGTGTGCCCCTCCCCCCCCCCCTTTTTTTTATTCCTCATGACTGCACATTTATGCTGGTTGTCTGACGTCGGTGAGGGTAAAATAAATGAAATTCAGTTAAATCAAATGTACCTATACTGGCTTAGAACGACTTCCCTCACAAACGTCTTTTCTTGCTTTATGAAAGAAACCAACAGGTATTGCACAAGGTCACTAAAATGACGTAACGCAGTGTCAAGGTAACTTTGCCCTCCTTGGCAAGAACTACATATACACGTAGAAACTTGCGAAATCCAGCGTTAATACTGCAAGGGCCGCTCGAGAAGATAAAAAAAAGACAGGCTTACGCGACAGCTGTCGTCATGACACAATTACAGCTGGGAGTGCTGACTTTAGTGTCTGCTTTAGAGCAAACTTTGCCGCCAGATCCTGTTGCGTTGCGCGAATCCTGTCACGTATTGTATGAGTCGCGTCAGAGTGGAGGAGTAATTTTTGAACTAAGCGAGCGACGTTGCAAGTAAACGTAAGGAATTATGGTACAACCGTATATCAGGCAGCTTTAGAATGGGGTATAGAGATGGCGTTCGTTGGGTAAGATACGCTATTTCCATCGCTTAACGTACCCGGGTGCTCAAAACGATAGCGTATTCATGCATGTGCCGTGGCCACGAATCGTACCGCAAAACTTTGCGTATTCCATTCTAAAGCTCTCTGTTGAAGCAGGATTTATGTAACTTGCAACATCTGTGGTTATATAATTGTGAAGGGCGTCATGTTATCTATCCACGAAGAGCCGATCTCTCCCAGATTATGAAGGAAGAGGCTATGTGGGAGCGACATTCAGTCGGGCCGGCCCTATGAGGTCAGTATCTTGTGTGATAAATTATACTGATAGCAAGTGGCATTTCGGTGTGTCGAGAAGAAAAGAAAGCCCATAATATCCAACCCATGACACGCGCTGCCACTTTCGTGGGATTTAAAGATTTCATTCATTCATTCATTCATTCGTTCATTCATTCATTCATTCTTTCATTCATTCACTCTAACCAACGCGATGGTGCGCATTAGCTTCTCAAAAGATGTGAAATCCAGACACAAGCTCACATGAACGTGAATGCTTGTACATTTCTTAACAGTGGTATTCGGTTCGGTCGCTGCGATGAACTTCTCTGAAGATATTAAGGCAAGCCGGATTTGACTTGCTTGGCGTCGAAAGCTTTCCGACTCATCACAAAGCCCGCCGTAGAAACGTTGACTTAAACGACAAGCCAGCACTGATACCCTCAAGAGGTGAAGGGTACACCGTTGGGACACAAACCCGAAATATATATAAAAATATTTCTCATACTTCAAAGCATCAACTCCGTTCCCAGCTATGTAAAGCAGCATTGGAATTATATTATTGCGAATTTTAAACTTCGTCAGCGCATTTGTGCTGTGCTATCTAAAGCTTTAATGTGAACCACAGTTAAATAATTATGATTCATACCATTTCTCAAAGCCGTCTATCCATTATTAAGATATGTAATCCTGCTCTCCCGCTCTCTCTGTCAACTGCCCAAAAGTTTGGTTGGAGGCTACTTCTGGGGAAGAATAAACTTTCTCTATTGATGCTTCAATATTCGTTCTGGTTGCGTATACGAACAGCTGACTCTAAAATCACCGGAAAGGAGAATCCTTTCATTTCTGGGCTGTTGCACGGGAGCACGAAATCCGATGTCGAAGGCTCGGCAGTGCGTTTCTAGGGAGGTCACGCCTATTTAGCGCAGCCCAGAGGAGATTATGGCGGCGCCCAGGGAGCCTTCATTGAAAAGGTCTTAGTGGGTCTCGTAACGGTCTGAACGTGCTAATCACTTTGACGTACGCGTGGACGCTAGAAAACAATTTCAGTTCATATGCAAAGCACATATTATTCCGTTTGTCATTGATCGGAGGCCCCTTGGCTGACAGTGTACATGGAACAAGATGATTGCACCTGGCACTTTACTGCATGTCAACTTATCTGTACAAGCAGGCCTCGATTCTAAAACACAAACAAACGAACAAACAAGGAAGCAATAAAAAAAGAAATGGACAAACATCCCTCTGTGACGCTTCTCCAACGTTTATATATGGATGTCGCATCGTGAATGTTGAACTGCGCATATTTTTTTTCTTTCTGTACGTTCGGGCACTCCGTATTATAGTTTAGGGATATTCACTCGTTAGTCGAGAAGCAGCTGCGGTCTGGTGGACTCTGTCCAGCAGCTTACAAAGACCTATATACCGCAAAGAAATATGCCGTGCGAGATAAACGTACAAATGCATCCATTTCCGTGTTTACGAGCGCCTGAGATTCGGACGCGCATCTTAGGCGCGTCCGATATACAAGATATGCTAGATAAACAAGATGCGCGATAGGAGGAGGGGGAGGATGAACTTAGTTCGACGTGGCGCTGCTGTTACAAGCGAGTCTCACGCAATCGCGAGCCAACGAGAGTGCGCTGCTGAGTCGCACGGCGCGGCATGACACATCGGCGAGGGTCACAGGACAGGCGCGTCACTTGGCCTTGACGAAGCAACCTGTTGCTTTGGCGGGGCGGGGAGCGGTTGCGCTCTGGCGATTGCAGCAGCTGCACAGTCCCTGTCTTCGAAGGAGGCAAGGTGATCCGGCCAACGATTAGCGCTTCGCCGGTGTTCAAAAATCGCCGCCCTCTCCTTCATTTCGCGAATTCGCGGCGGTAAAAATAACTCGCTTACGTCATCGAGAAGGGGTGTATAATAATAATCGCCAACCGGCGCAAATGCGTCGAAGGTCACGCTCGATATTGTAAGCTCGAGGAAAGGGACACTGAACACTTCGGACTACATCGTCGATTGATGCGATCGCGTTGGGGCATCATTCGCTTCCCAACGCATACGTTTGGAGAATACTGACAACGCCCGGCGCAAATAGAGGGCGAATATCAGACGGACGTGTCAGTGTCTTCTGCGTCTCAGGTACTTGGTCAGATTTGACGACAGCGTCAGCGTGCTGAGGATATGCTGAGCATACACTGAATACGAGTTGGATAACGCAAGCGCAACGTTCCCGATATATATATATATATATATATATATATATATATATATATATATATATATATATATATATATATATATATATATATATATATATATATATATATATTCTATCAGTCCTGAAGACGAGGCACGATCGAACAATGAGGCATGCGGCCGTGCATATCTCGCGTACAGCCTTTACTATATCAAGAATTCCTAGAAGTTACATTAAGAAAAAAAATCATTGCGCGACCACGACAGTTCACGATCTCATGCCACTTGCGTTACTTCACGCTTCCTTGAGCAGTGAGCTCTCAAGGTGGTACCGAGAGTGGATGCTGAAACCTCGTCTTCACACTATATACTCGGTGATGTTTGGCACTCGGCGGTTTTCACGCTAATCTTGCCAGGATGATATGCCAAGTACAAAAAGAAACGGTCTAAATGATGAAGACTGAAACTTCGTAGTTCAGCCAAGTGTTTACACAGAACGCTAGAGTGATTTAGTGGGCGTGTTGGTATTGCGCTATCCGAGGTAAAAGCTGCGAAGACAACGATGAAAGGCAGAGTCTCAACGATGAAAGGCAGAGACACATACCCTATAGCTCCTGTCATTCGCGATACTGTCGTGCCGAGTAAACTTTTATGAATGCCAGGCAACAATTCATGATCGGATGCGTCCGTGTGAGGTCACTGTCTCGAATATGAAATAACAGCCATGCTCCTTACCATGTCCAGGCTGACAGACGAAACAGCACTGGCCTTCTGATGACGAGACCGCGGCTTCTGGGAATACAAACGCTGATGATAACCCCTCCACTCGAAAATGGTTGGATCCGACGTGTCCATTTTGCGATATACGTGGAGAAACGAACAACGTCGTTCCAGTGTCTTCTACAGAAGGGGTTGTGAGGCACATGACGAAATGAAACTGGCGTTAGGGGCCCTGATTGTTGTCGACCAAACTACCACGTGTCGGTGCACGAAATCAGTGCATATGAACGATACGCAGTTGCAAGAGCACGCAGAAAAGCAGGAAAAGCCGCCCAAGGCGCGCTGACGAGCATCAGATCACTACGGCACGCAAAGGCAGCGCCACTTTAATGCATACTCCTCACGCAAGCTTATAGGTATATACTTTTATAAAATATCATATTTTGCTATAGTTTTAAAGACTCAAACAATATTTTAGTACTAATAAATAAATTGTTGACCGTCTACATTAACGCATGGTCACGTGACATGGCATTTCGATTAGTTCATGTTTTTGCCACCAAAAACGCCACATGCCATTTTTCGCGATTTTAAATCCACTTCTCACGAGAAAAACAGGGTCGCTTTGAGTCACTATGAGGGACAATCTTTCCATCTGTGCAGTCATCTCATTGCATGTTCTGGGCAGTTGTCGGTCAATTTAAGCGCAGCTGTGCCCACCTCTACTTGCTTTTAAGAAACCCTGTCCCCATCATGTAGCGGAGACCTCTAGCAAGCAGATCAACCAACTGGAGGAGTCAGGCTTCCAAGCTGCACTGGTGTCTGTAACTGAAACAATTTCAACCAATCGCGAATCCACCTAAAGGATGAAGAGCCACGTCGTGTTAAGGCACATTCATCGCGTGTCCCATAACGTGAAAAAGATTGCCAAACGAACAGACGTAAAGGTGGTTTTTCTCTGGCCCTATGGAAATCTCTAGACTGGGCAGATTGACAAATTATTGCTTACGCAGAGCACCAGCCTGTACCTTAAACCATGAAAACATGTCGAAGGCCAGGTTTTAGTGGTTTACGACATTTCTTTGTCATGTGACAAAAAGTACAATCGGACGAACTGCGCACTGCTTGAAAGATATAGGTTCAGGCAGCATTGCAATAATCTTACGAACAGCAGAGAGGATCGCCTGGCAATCATTTGCCGATATTGCAAGTGTGTACCGGAACTTCACGCCTGCTCTGCGATTGCCAGAATTCGATATAAGTGGAATAGATTTATAATTAAGACAAAAAAGGGTTATTGAAGCAGGCATTTCACGAGTGTGGCCTCCACGTCTCTATCGCAGAAAAATTTGCGATTTCTGAATGTGGCTGTGCAGTGATTAAATTTGATCGCGCTGCCTGTAGAAATAGCCCCCACGTTTTGAAATAAACGTTGTGGGAAGTATATAGGCGCCCTCTGTGTTCCTCTCGTCTGTCGTTGTCTTTGCGCACCATGGACTACGAAGGAATTTCTTGGAGATGTCTTTGTGAACACACCACGCCAAGGCCCCCGTTATTGCGTTGCAAACTCGTTGCTTGGGGCTCTCGTGAGAGAACGACGCCTGTAAATAAACGAGCTTTGACGCACGGAAACATACCACTTATAGCATATAAGCTGTATACACAGGTCCACCTGCACTCGTAACAGCTATACAATTGCCAAGGTGTTTAGATGTTTGTACGTTGTATCACAATAGCGTGTTCGGAAACTTGGCCGGTCCCACGCTCACTCATAGCCCACTTGAGATCCGTGGGATAAGCACTATCGCCAAGCGCAGCAAAATGTTCGCCAGCAAGTCCCGGGCATCTTGGCAGTATATCGCAATTTAAATTGTAAGCCTCTCGTGTTTACTTTCAATTTTGTACGTCTTCAATAAGTGCGCCAATTAAGCATCACCGTACGTGGCACTTGAAACGTGTACCGTCGATGTTGTGCACAGGCACTCAGAATGAGATGAACAGATGTCATACATGTAAAACTGTCTCGGAAGCTTTACTTCACATGCAAATATAACTAATTATACGAGACTTATTGGCACTGCGGTCTGGCAATGACTCTGGCGTTGGAACCACGAGGTTCCATCATGCAGCGTTGCGAAATAGACAAGCATGCGCGCGCAGAGTGCAACTGATGCTGCTTAAATTATACTCACTGTTATTTATGTATACACTAAGAATATATGCCCTCGAAAAACAGTGGGAGGCATGATTTCTATAAGCGAGCATAGGAAAACCCAAGAGAATGTGGCAGAAATAGCTTCGCTGCCTACTTAATCTCTTGAACGAAATAGTTTGGGCTTTTACTACTATGCTACTGCTATACAAATACGATAACTATTTAGTGTTGAAATTGAAATACGGGAACGATATAATAATTTACGCAAGTGGAAATCAAAGTGAAAAGAAAAAAAAAAGGAAAGAACGTGCCGCCACTGAGATTCGAATTTTTTTTTTTCGCATTTGCGGTGCGAGATACTACTCCGACTGGGCCACACCGCGGCGCACGGTTTTCTCTGTCATGTATACTTTCTTGGGTGTTTGTGGTTGCGCATCAAATCTAACTGGGTTTTCAGTAGACAAATGGTCTTTTAAAATGGCAGATCGTTTGGTAGGAGCGGCTGCACGAAAGACAAATGATTGTAGTTTGACAGCACCAAGTGATTGATTTTGTGATTGATTGATTGGTTGATTAACATGAACTGCAAGACATGCTGCACCAGATTTCTGTGTAGTATGTAATTCGTTTTTTTTTTTGTTGCCGCTTCATAGTCTTTACCATAGTTGCTAATATCTCTATTGGCGTCAAAAACATATGTACGTATTAAGGAGGCTGAATCACTTGTGAATTAGAACATACAAATATTTGAATAAAGGTGGTTTTAAACAATAGCGCACTACTTGACGGTCATCGAATCGCGACGAATTCTACTTTCATGCATCGTGAAGCTTCCGCCATTGATTGCTACCCGCAGCGCGACGCATCCTCCCGCTGCTGGTAAGCTTTACCACCGTATTCTAGAAGTTCCCTTCCCTCAATGCTTCGCCTTCACTTGAGAAAGCCGATGGGAGCGCCATCTCTAGGCACGGCAAGTCACTGCATATCAGCGATAGTCTGCTGGGAGTATTGAGTAGCGTTGCGTCATTTTCAGCCGAGTGGTGACGCAGTGCTCAACTCTGTCAAGTGAAGGGTGAAAGACGAGTGTAGGGGCGTTTGTGAATACGGGGGTTAGACTTGCGAGTTAACAGGCAGGGTCTACAAGGAAGCCTACAGTTGTAAAAGCGAACCTTGCCGTAAGTACAACTATTTCACTGAGACGAAGGTGACGCAAAATAAGTTCTTACACGACAGTACCACGCATACTGCAAATACCATGTCTCCGAGAAATCATGGGGAGAAATTGCGCACGCGGATTACACAGCAGTCCACTTTTCGTTGCAAGGATCAGACAAACACGAGTCCATTGCATTTTTAGCGTTTTCAATGAGGCCATACTTTGACAGCCGAGTTCGTTCGAGCAGGAGCTTTCACGTTTTCCATTTCTCTTTTACTTTAAAGTAGCGAGAAGGGGGGAAAAGGTTAAAAACTTGGGCCATCGCAATGTTCGCATGCATAATCTCGTCGATATTGCTTTTTTACTTGATCGTGCCCAGCATAAATGTCGACACAAGCATCGCCCACTAATTGGCTTGGATTTCGTTCATTTTCGTTTCTTGCCGGCAATGTGGCCTTCGCGAGTTTCGGAATTCTCGAGAAGATTCGCTCGGCACGCAAGACGAATCACGAGCAACTCAAGTCCGATCGCAGTAAAACAAGGAATGTGTATGCGGTCTGCTTTCGTGCTACACATTATAATCACGCGTCTGCTTGGCTGCGCGACCCAAAAGTCGTGGGTTCGATTCTAACCACTCTTGGACGGAGGAGAAATTTTAGGGGCCCCGTGTGCTGCGTGGTCTGCAGTGGAAGTGAATGAACGCTGGTAGTCATACCATAAAGTCATATCGTAGTTGTTGTCATCGTTCTGCTGCTCATATTCTTGTTGATGCTATTGCCGCTGCTGTTATAGCGTTGCCATCACTGATTTTACCTTTTCTCCGCTGCTGACCCGAGAGACGCAGGTTTTGGTAGTGGTCGCTATTCGATGAAGGCGAAATGCGTTGCGTATCTGTGCGATTGTAGAGCTATTAAGAAATACTCCCGGTGGCAGAAATTATCTGGAGCCTTCCAATATACGTCACGCATCATAATCACATCGCAGTTTGGACGCGTAAAGCCCCTAAAGTTATTACTACTCTTTTTTGTTGTTCCTGTTTTTGTTGGCAGTCCACGTCCGAGCCCTTTCTTAGTCACACTTCATTTCAGCCTTCGGTGTGATCGGTGTCCTCCGCATTTGCCAGGCTTCGCGAAATTCACAGAGCAATCCGTAAGTCAGTGCACTCTCATCATTTATGTTCAAAAAGGCCGTTATACATGTACATGCACCGTGCAAGCGGGGCGCTTGCAGGCACTTTAGATAACGACCAGACCATGAACTCACTTCAGTTCGTACAGACCAGTGGGCAGAGTTTCGGAAAGAGGGACGCGTTACAGGGCAGCATGTCTCACACGTGCATGAAGGTCAAACCCCGCGATATCATTAATTGGCACCCAGCGAAGGTGAGTAAGAAGTCGCGTCGTGCATTTATGGTAAACACAGCAGTGCCCCTAAAGGTATCGACGGCCGCTAATCGAGCGGAAAATGCCCTTGGCATCTCCGATTGGTATCGTGGCACTTAATTTAGAGTCAGTGACGAAAAACGAATTATCCAACTGCTTGTTAAACTTTTTTTTCGTCTCCCTGTTTTGGGCTGCAACTTAACTGCAGAAGTTTAACGACTCATCTTCACTTATTTTCGACACTCTTACATAACGTGCATTATTGCGACGATTGATTCAAAAGACCTTCAAACAATAGCCTTATGTTTTATACGTTGACTTCTATATTTTCTATTGCGCATCATGACAGGAACTTACGGCAATTGAAGTGGTGCAGCCATATGCATATTTTCTTTAACATGACCTTGAAACAGCCAAGATAGGTAGAAACGCTATAGAATATGACCTTGAAACGGCCAAAATAATTATAAAGTTCAAACGCTATAGATAACACATGGAGAGCCGTTTTGAGACATCTCGGACGGGATAACCCACGGACAGCCCTGTATGCGGTCGAACTCCCATCGGTATAAACAGGTTATTGCATCAAGCACCGACAGTGGCAACCTTGACAATCATTCTTTTCATTTTGTTTTTACATAGGGAGAATCTTCCCTCCCTCTGCCCTGAAAAAAAAGCAAGAATATAAAAAAAAGTAATAAGCAAGCGCGGAAAGAGTGTTTCTACGGGTGCCTGCAGCAGAAGCATATTCCACAACGTATACAGGATGGTAAACCACGACAGTGCAACACAGACCTTTGTATACATGCATATCCTGCCATATTTGTATACATATGTCTACGCTCTTGCCTATGGCATTGTCCAAGTTATGATACCTTAGGCTAAATCTGCAGTGGCGTATACCGATGAACAAATGGAGCTT
This sequence comes from Rhipicephalus annulatus, assembly GCA_013436015.1. Classification (NCBI taxonomy): domain Eukaryota; kingdom Metazoa; phylum Arthropoda; class Arachnida; order Ixodida; family Ixodidae; genus Rhipicephalus; species Rhipicephalus annulatus. Next base: position 51,802 of record WOVY01011626.1, on the reverse strand, counting down.
GTTATTGCCGAGAAAATCAAATTTTTACAAGGCTGGTCATATAAGGATAATATGCGCTATGTTGCCTATACATGTGACCTCGTAGCGACATAAGGAGCAGGAGAAAAAAAAGAGTGCGAACAAGGACAGTTGCAGAAGGTAGCTGCAAGTTAAGAAAGCATGACTGCTATAAACGGGAATGTACTTTTTAAATGCACCATAACCATTCGATAAACTACAATTAAAAGCAAACAATGCTACAGTTGCCCCATTCACCTGTGCCGAAATGCACAATACAATGTTTTGTGAAAACAAAATTAATAGAATAATGCAGTACAGCACCTCTACTCCCAGCGTTTCCCAGAATTTTGACGCATATATTTGACGCATAAATATATGCGTCAAAATTTACACATCATTGCGACCACATTTTTATATATTAGTACAGAGACACGTACCACTGTGCTTTTTATCGAGATGTGCGCCGTATACCACCAAAGTCCATGCATCAAACTTATGTTTATTGAAAAATTATCCTTCTTTTCCTGCTGTCACTCATGCTTGGATGTGAAGAGACAGCCGAGTCATCAGAGCTGTCATTGCGGGGCCCTCGGTTAAGTATTCCATCCATGATCTTCCTTCGTAACGACAAAGACGCTTTATCTTTTTTGACGCTATTTTTCTTAATTTGCGGTACACGTGGCCTGGCTGCCGTCAGTACACGAACAACCTCGACAACATGTAGCCACGATTTTTTTCTTTTTTTAGGAGGAGGAGGGGGGTTAATTAGCCTTCGGTGTGTTCGTGGGTGCACGTGTACTCATGTAATCTTGAATTTTTTTTTCATGGCGTGGCTGAATGCAACCTCTTTCTACCCCCCCCCTCCCCCTGCGCCAATGCTCGTGATATGCACTTTGTAACGTCAAGCATGCCGACCAGAAGACGGCAACAAGACGGTGGAAACTGGCGAAGGCGTACTAAACGAACAACTACTAAACTCCATCAATTTCGGGAATGTTCCAGGAAACAGCATTCGGAGAAATGACGAAGAAATTGGAGCGATGGCAGGAAATCGAGGCTTTTATGGAACATTACTCAAATTATCGGTGCACGTAAACAGAAATGCTAAGTGTTCTAGCGTCGCAGCTTTAGGCACTGCACTATAAACGCAAAAAAAAGAAAATGCTCAGCAGTGACTAAATAGCTATAGAGTTCCTTTTGGGGAAGTCACCGTTTGTGTATGGTACGTTGACAGCAAGCTACTTCATGTGTTTCTCCTGCCTCCTAATCTTATATAACGGCTGTCTGCGAGGAGCACAGACTTCAACGAAAGCTGGCGCTCACTGAAGTCGCGCTCCACTAAAGACGCGACGCGCTTTACGGGTGACCCCCCCCCCCCTTCTGGCATTGTTTACGTTTGTTATACTATTCACGGGATTGGTCCTGTCAACAGCAGCCCGCTTACTTCCGATGGTTAATATTGCCACTGTTATTAGCCGTAAACACAAAAGGACGAAGAAGCCAGCATCACGCGCGGCAGTCTCTGGCGTTGTTCGAGGAAGACGACCTTGCGCGTCTGCTCTTGCGCTTCGTTTTCGTGTGCAAATAGAGCCTTGCTGTTAACATCGAAAGGAAGCCTCGTGGCCTGCTCTTTGCACGTTGTGACAATATAAATTCTACCGCACCACCTTTCCGCCAGTCAAGTACGACGAGGCATGGCGTGCCGAGCTGCTTCCGGGCACCGCCTATTTTTCGTTTCTCTCGGCGCACCACGTTCTACGGTCGTATACCTATAGTGCGTTTGTGTTCTGTACCTTGTCTGTCACCCTCATTCAGCCTTCATTCATCGGCGCTTGTGAATTCATTGTAGGATGGTGCACACAATAAAATACTATATATAAGCACATGTCCTGTACCGCACCCCCCCCCCCCCCCCAAGATACAGAAAACTCGGCGTTTGAGTTTTATTTTATTTTTCCTCTTTGAACACATTTTAATTTACTTTATCACGCCTCTCTCATCCTATCTTGCTTTCATCACTGACATTCCGTGTACAGAGTTTCATACCAGCGATTTCCATACGCCGACTACACTGTGTGCCTTAATTCAATGACAATGATAGGTTCTATCCATCTCTGCTTGTTGGAAAGAAGTCAAATGAACCCCCTGAAAGAAGTCAAGTCTTCTTCTGAATCTGTCAGACCGAGAACGGTGCTGGATTCCGCTTTCTCGGTATTCACTGCAAAAGAGAAAGAAGTGAAAAAGAAAAGAAAATGAGGGAAACACGAATAAAGAGCTGCAGTGACAGCTAAAAAGTAAACAAACAAACAAGCAAGCAAACAAACAAACAAACAAAAATGGCACGTCGATTCACTCGTATCGGACTACAGTGCATATACGGGTGAGAGAGATCACACTGATATACTAGTACTACTTGTCTATGACCACTGGACACCCTTTTATGGTATCTTTCACTACAATACTGTGTCTCTAACTTCCCTTAGCTAACAACCTACTCGAGCACTTCGTGTTTGATTTGCCATCGAAGGAAAGAAGTACGAGCGCTGTTTAAACACACATGTACGTGAACACATGCGGCTGTGATACAACCTTGAAATCTGCTAGCGACTTAAGAATGCGCTGCACCGAACGTGGATTCTTTGCTGCCATCGATTTCAAACAACCGTCTACAAGGAAAGCTTTCAGAATAGTAAATGTACAAAGCAGATTAACGCTCGAAACCTTACTAGGGATTTTCATCAGCAATGCATTTTTCGCCTATCTAAGCAACGCATGTACGAACTACTTTTTTTTCTCATACAGCGGCTTCACACCTTCACAACTTCTCTCTCTCTCTCTCTCTCTCTCTCTCTCTCACACACACACACACACACACACACACACACACACACACACACACACACACACACACACACACACACACACACACACACACACACACACACACACACACATGCGCACTGACTGCAATGCAGGCCGACTACGCTGTTATATTCAGTTGCTGAGCCTTATACATAAATCTCAGACCTTACACTGCTCCGAAAGCAACAATGCATAGTACATAAATGCAGAAGAAATGCTCCACATGCGTCGCAGAAATACAAATATAGCTCGTAGCTTCTGTTGCTGCTCGATCACTATAGCAAGACCTTGGAAAAAACAATTAGGCAGGAGGAACAGTGTCAACAACACCCTCTTGCATCTAGACTCCACTCTTAATTCCTAATGAAGCGTCCAGTGCGTTTATACATACATAGTAGGTGCGCCGTCACCTCACGGACAGCCCATAATGTACTGCAGAACGCCCGGGTGTAAAATATACACAAACAGCAACACTTGTTAACCTATGGTCGGTTCATGGTTTTAGTAAAAACAGACCAGAAAAGAAAAAAAAAGGCTGACAATAGCGGTTTAGCGAGGGGAGAAACAAATGAAAGGAAAAGCAATGACAGGGTTGGCTTCTTCGGTGTGTCTAATTATCTGGGACTAAAGAAAGACCAAATGCCAAAGGTGATCAAGAAGACCAGGGAGCGTTGAAAGTTGTTGCTAACCTTCGACGAAGCTTGGAAGGAAAATGTGCAGACACTTGCTCATGGGAGGGCAAAGATTCAGCTGGCACTACAGCTGAACGAGCAAGGCTAGATCCCAAATCGATAAAATAAAAACTAAATCTTCCAGCCCAGGCGTACTGCTCAAATGCGTTCGAAGTGAACTCCGCCGCACAGCAAACCGTGCCGAGAGCGGTCGACGATCTCAAGCATTGACGTCATAGAGGGCTTCGTGATGCAGCAAGGCGTAAGGACCTTCACTGCGGAGCGAGGTGACCGATGCCTTGGGGCACCGGGAGGTGACGTGGGTTGGGGGTCTAAGGGATTCGGGCTGCCTTGCGTTTTCTGTTACGCTATGAAGCCTGTATACATCTATTCACTTCTACGAAGCGATTGGGGCAGGGGTGGGAAAGAGGGGCTGGATGAGAGGCGCGGAATGTTAAGAAGGCTTCCAACGAACACACATATGCGAGCGCACTGCATTCGCACAACACGTAGATATGACGCCGACGTAAGCGTCTTCTGGAGGAGCACTATTCGAGTCGATTAAGACTGGAATCGATAGAGATATGTTGTGACGAAGCCAGGAGATACAGCAGCTGCAAGGAAGAGAGAATGAGGGATGAATTAGGCATTATCTTTGCTTACGCTTTCGTAACGAATGTAAGGACAGAAAAACAAAGAGGAAGGAGAGACTGCTGTGACGCACGCACGCATGCACGTCACTTATTTTGTTGATGTTTCTTTTTTTTGTTTTATCGAAGAAATCGGAAATGACATGGTGACCGTGACTGGGCCGATAACCGATGGCGAAAGGAGATAACCCACGCTCCGAAACGGAAGCAGATCGGAAGTGATATGCGTTGCCTTGAGTACGCGTATGACGTATGCGATGTTTATGGCGACCGCTCGAAGGCGATATCGAGGAGGAAGAAGCGGAAATCGACGGCACGATATCCCCCCCCCCCTTCCAGAAAAAAAATTAAAACATCACCGTATAGTAAAGGTACTTATGGGATTGCTTTGGACACGTGGTACTCGTCCTGTTCGCTACTTGCGCTTTAACTCTGCCTATCCGAAGATCGAATAATTCCAATCGGTCCTCGAAAACGTGGGCACTTCTCCCGAAATGTTCAACAGGCGTTTAATTATTACCAAATACGACAGAAAGAGAAGTTCATAGAAGAGAACCACTTGCGCATTTAATAATTACAAATTGGCCCCGTCGTGGTGGTCTAGTGGCTAAGGTACTCGGCTGCTGACCCGCAGGTCGCGGGTTCGAATCCCGGCTGCGGCGGCTGCATTTCCGATGGAGGCGGAAATGTTGTAGGCCCGTGTGCTCAGATATGGGTGCACGTTAAAGAACCCCAGGTGGTCTAAATTTCCGGAGCCCTCCACTACGGCGTCTCTCATAATCATATGGTGGTTTTGGGACGTTAAACCCCACATATCAATCAATCAATAATTACAAATTGAATGTGCGGTCGGATCGTTGGGGGCCGGGCAACCGTACCAAGTGCAGGAGCTGGTTGTAATTGCAAGTGACCACACTAATTTATTTGGTTAGTTAATAATTCGTTAGTTGGTCAGTGGTTTAGTTAATTATTTAGTTTAGTTAGTTTGTTAGTTAGTTCACCGAGTTCTTCAAAATTTATATACTGAGCAAAATCAGCTGCAACGATCTACCATGCTTATTTCACCGCTTTTGATGGGCTATCGCAAAACGCGACTGAAGAGCACCCTGTAATGACTATGCAAAATGTCAAGCAGCGTTCACGGCCGGACTAGAGGAGCGGCACGCGCGTACAGGGTCCACGTGAGCCGCTCCTTTAGTCCTATAGAGTGCATCGCTTAACCAAGAAAGAAGCGACGAGGTGTACATGTCCATTTTGAAAAGTTGCAGCTTCTTTCTGCGTGGTCTAAAGGAAATGAACATTTAACTTCCTTTTCATGGGATAAGTTGCGGCCACCGCATGGGCCACACCAAATATTTCTGCGACGACAATTAAACGCTCGTTTGGTGTGTCCATTCATTACTTTGGTTGTGCCGTAGTCATCCTAATACCTTCATCATTATGATTAGGTCGTTACCGTATCGTCATCCTAAGCCCATCTTGCCTTCACATGTACAGCTTCTCTACGGACATAACGCCAAAGAAAAGGAGGTTGAATAAAAATGTGTACTCGAAGAACACTGATTTGCCGGTTGGTTCATTAGAGCAGCAAAGGGCATTAGAGAAGATGATGGACGAAATTCGCATACGGGTACGATCCCAAGACACTTCCTTTCTTACCAGTTGTGTTTTCAGACATCGTTTGCTACTGAAAACAGCAACGCGCGCGCGCACACACACACACATACACACACACACGCGCGCACACACACACACACACACACACACACACACACACGTTGTGCGCACACACACAGCGTTTGAGATTGACGTTGTGGTAGCGCTTCCTAACAGAGCACACGGATAAGACTTGGGAGTACAAGCGGCTGCACATCAAAAGGGGACGTGAAGACCAACTGCAACAGTAATTATTTTGGTTTAAGTGACTGATGGCATATTGTAAGCTGCGTATGCTGCCTATCTCAGATGTCATGTTGAAAAGCTGCGCGATAGAGTTGCCTATCTTTTTTTTAATTTCGATGTAGGAAACATGTATTTCTATACGCTTAGTTCCCTGCACTTCAAGTGTCAGATTTCGTTAATAATTGTTTGGGTTGATAATTGTTTGGGTTTAACGTCCCAGAACCACCATATGATTATGAGATACACCGTAGTCTGAGCTTTCATCGCCCGTGCAGAAATAACTGCCTCGGCACGAGAAATATTCAGACATAGTATATTCAGACATAGGAATATTCAGACATAGGCTTCGGAGTGAGACGCGCCATTGCAGTGACTAATATATATATATATATATATATATATATATATATATATATATATATATATATATATATATATATATATATATATATATATATATATATATATATATATATATATACGCAAGCAAAGTTAGAAGTTTTAAGGGGGAGGGTGAATTTAACCCCGCTCCCCGGCTTAGCCCATGCCACGCATCTTTCGTCTACGGACGCTATCTGCCAGAAACTAGCCAATGACATCTTTGCGGGCCCCGCTGCAATGGTCTAGTGGCTAAGGTACTCGGCTGCTGACCCGCAGGACTGACCCGACTGTGGCGGCTGCATTTACGATGTAGGCGGAAATACTGTAGGCCCATGTGTTCAGATTTGGGCGTACGTTAAAGCATCACAGGTGGTCGAAATTTCCGGAGCCCTCCACTACGTACGGCGTCTCTCATAATCATATGATGGCTTCGGGACGTTAAACCCCACATATCAAACAAGCATATGCAAGGACTCGGTAATGATTCAATGACATTATACTGCCCTTCTGCGTTAGCGTTTAGTAGTCAGTCAGAGTCTCTCGGTTTTATCAATAGTACGAATACAGACTGTATACCTCGACGCGCCGTCGCGCTCATTCATCACATGTCGTATGCGCACTGCGAGGCCATGTAGTCAGGGCTCGACAGTGACCCTTTTCGGACTGGCAAAGGCTCTTTGAAATAGGCAGGTATTACGAACCTCGCACAGTGCGCAATTCACGACAGCGTATCGTGCACCCCACCTCACTCAAACCTCGAAGGAGAGTCAGTATCAGCAAGATTGAAACAATCGATGTTCAATCAAAGGTGCCGAAGGAAACAATTAGGTATTCAACACACTTGCACTGATATAATGCAGCGTCAGCCGTCGATAAACTGACAAGCGGCGAAGCGTGTCGCATTTACCCTTGTCATGGAATATTCTAGCGTTACCACTAGATGGCGACGTAGGTTCCCGAATAATGTGTGACGTTCCCGAAGTGGGCGTAATCTTGACAAAAAAATGACCTACTAAAGCCTTGAAGCTAGAACTCAAAAGAAAACCATTGTTGCAACCACAATTGTTTTTTTTTACTTACGTTCTCAACGTAATTCACGCGCGAAGTGTCTCAATATGCAGATAAGGTGCAAAGAAAAAAAAATTGCCCGCAGCTTCCCTCGGGGGAACACTGAGGACGATGCGGTGCATATAATTGGTTAACGGGGTGTTAAAGTGCGACTTACTTGGGTCGATGGCTAAATTGGTTAACGTGGTTGTGAAATGGGGTGTTAAATGAGTGAACACGTACGGCACGTATGCGAAAGGGCGGTGTTTTATTTATTGCGACGAACTTTGAGGACGATGGCTTTGTGGTCGGTAAAGCAAAGAGTGAGTGGATTGGGTTGCATCGGTCGTCGGTCGAAATTTGCAAAGACGTGGTCGATGCAGGTTCCGCGAATGGTGGTCGGCTGGTGGTGTTTGCAGTCGTCGTGCGTTGCGCGTTTCAGCGAGTGTCGCGACGCCATGTATTCGACTATCCAATCGTCCTTGATGACGTCGACGTTGAAGTCGCCAACTAGCATGAACGGTCGATGTTGCGGTTGTTGTTTTCTGTAATCTTGCACGGCCTCGTCGACGTACTTTTCTACGGCGGCACGAGAGAGGTTTGGCGCGAGGTACATCGTCATGACGTCGACGCCACAGACGGTAGCAACGCAGTGCTCGCCGTTGGCGCGTTGTTGAACGCCGGGCTGTAGTCGGAGGTCAATGAAGGAGTCGTTGTCGACGTCACGCTTGACGTAAATTCCCACACCGCCCGCAGGTCGTTGGAACCCGTGCGTGCGCGCGACCGAAGCGTATCCCGCAACGTCGACGTCATTGGCGTTCCACGTCTCGGTGAAGCAAAGCACGTCCACTCTGCGTAGTACACAGATGGTGGGCGACGGCGCATGCGCGCGCGTCAGCTGTCGAATGTTCGAGAAGCGGTGCGGACGGCGCGGACGGCGCACTACAAGGCGCGAGTATAAGATGCTTCCGCATCTAAAATTGAGGACCCGGCACATTTACTCAGGGTCTTGTGCTTTGCGTTGGTCGCCCAAGGAGTACTTTTCGCCGCTTGTGACGCGATGCATCGAACCGGAACAAGTCACGAGTAAGCGAACAATGGCGATGAAAGTCTGCTTACTCCACAAACCAAACGCGTTGTCTGAGTAGTTCAATGCAGCATGGCCAAGGCAGGGAGGCTTCACAAATTGAGATCCTCGAGCAGGAAGCACGACGCGGAACGATAAAGCACGAATGTTCAGATGAGTTCGCTTCTCGTGATTGGTCGAGGCACTCGTATACCTACCAGAATAAGGTCCCCAAATGTTTCTCTTTGGCCTAAGTATTGACAATTGCTCCTTCTCCCGACGCTCTCTCACGCGCAGCCGGCGCCATGTTATTCCTAACCTGGAAGATTTACAAAACCACTTACAGCCACACACAAAACGAGTTGCAGCACGCTGGCTGTGGTTAATGTGACCCCAAGTTTGAACAATGTCACATACTAACGTTGAAGTGGTTGAGAAAGTACGGCTAATTGAGAGAGTTTAATTCACTTTTTTTGTAGGGACCACTTTTTGGACTGTTGGCGCCATTTTGAGTACATACAGCGTGATGCAACTCATGTTGAACGCGACTGTACACCTAAAAAAATCAAATTAGCCACGCATATTTCAGCGAACAATATGCACACGTGAAGTGCCTTTCTCCTCCTGCTAAGCCCCCGTCCTTGGTGAGGAGGAGACGCGTTTCACCAGGTGTTGGAAAGGCGTCAGAAAGAACATGGCTGCAGAAAACAAGCGTTACCCTTTGAGATTCAATGGTGGCCCTAAAATATTGATCGGTAGTTAGCAAGGTAGATAAAAATAACCTACGGATCTGATTTCACGAAGCTGCACGGAACTACTGACAAAGATTGGTGCATGTACGATGCCAGTTCTGCTCGCGTCATCGTTCGCAATTGGTTGTCGTAACGCGAGTGAGCTCATCAGGACACGTATCGCGCGGAGTGGTCCCGCATGAATGGCGGCGGGTGGGTTGCCGATGCCGACGAATCGTCAACCTATCCCCACGGTGACTCTGACAGGTTTGAAAGCTTCTCATTCTGTTGGTTCGTGCATGTCTGGCAATACAAGAATCGTGCACCGTTCGACTTCCCGAGCACAGGGAAGTAGCAGTAACCGATAAGTTTTGATTACAGCCAGGAAATATCTCATACTTGTCATAAGAGGTGGGTCAGGAAAGCGATGTGGAACAAAGAAAATACATTAGGAGATGAAAAAAAATTAGAGGTGACCCTGACCGTTGACATAGATGTGTCATAATAACCCTCGCATTCAGGCGTATGTGTGCCCTGGTGCATTCCTTGGGTAAACTTTGTGTACCCAAGAATCCCTGAGGCCTCGGGCCACAGAGGCCACGTGGAGAATTGCCCCACCGCGGTGGTCTAGTGGCTAAGGTACTCGGCTGCTGACCCGCGGGTCACGGGATTGAATCCCAGTCGCGGAGGCTGCATTTTCGAGCGAGGCGAAAGTGCTGTAGGCCCGTGTGCTCAGATTTGGGTGCACGTTGAAAACCCCCGGTGGTCGAAATTTCTGGAGCTCTCCACTGCGGCGTTTCTCGTAATCATATGGTGGTTTTGGGGCGTTAAACCCCACATATAAGTTCTCCTTGACTAAGTGGTCTCCGAACTTATGGCAGCGGCTGTACTTGCAAATTGCACTGCTTTGGCACGGCCCTTAATGGCATCTAATGTCCTCATCAAATTCCCAACGAAATGGTACATTTTCCTATTTTTTGTCTTAACTATTTCGAAACTTAAGTACAACTGTTTGAGCAATAGCGTTGGAAAGGCCTCCACCACTGCAATCTGTGCCATTGATAGAGTGACTTTCATTAACAATGTTTCAGCAGGACCCAATGAGCGATGGCCCTTCCGTAACTGAAATCGAGACTTCGTCAACCACAAAGCTGACGTGCTTCGTAAACCGTGCGAGACACAATGGTAATAAATTAGAAAGCACATAACAGCAGAGCTTTTAAAGTTATAGCCGTAATTTGTGTGTGAAGCCTACCAGAAAGAGATTTGGGTGCACGTTAAAGAACCCCAGGTGGTCGCAATTTCCGGAGCCCCCCACTACGGCGTCTCTCATAATCATATGGTGGTTTCGGGACGTTAAACCCCACATATCAAAAAAGCTTTCCTCCTCCCCTCCAATATATATATATATATATATATATATATATATATATATATATATATATATATATATATATATATATATATATATATATATATATATATATATATATATATATATATTGTGAGCGCTTACTATGTACTTCATCTTCATCTGTATGACCAAACCATTGTAGTGATCATCATCGTATGTCACGCGGGCTGGCTCTCTGGCTCGTGCGTCTGGACAAAAAAGATAACCTGGTTGCTGCCGTACCGGATGTGGTCTCATAATATATATATATATATATATATATATATATATATATATATATATATATATATATATATTGTGAGCGCTTACTATGTACTTCATCTTCATCTGTATGACCAAACCATTGTAGTGATCATCATCGTATGTCACGCGGGCTGGCTCTCTGGCTCGTGCGTCTGGACAAAAAAGATAACCTGGTGCTGCCGTACCGGATGTGGTCTCATAATATATATATATATATATATATATATATATATATATATATATATATATATATATATATATATCTATATCTATATATCTATAGTGTGTTTGTGTGTGTGTGTGTAAAATCTAACAGACAATAATGGCAAGGAAAGTATAGGGGAGGTTGTTAGACCGAATTGTAAGATAAATGTGTAGAAAGAAAAGTGGGTGAAAAGATAACTTGCCGTGGGCAGGAACCGAACCTGCGACCTGCCCACGGCAAGGTAGCTTTTCACCTACTTTTCTTTCTTCATATTTACCTTACAATTCGGTCTAACAACCTCCCCTATACTTTCCTTGCCATTATTGTCTGTTAGATTGCATTAATATTGTGTCAAAACACGGAAAAGCGAGCCCTTAGGTATACACTTATTATATATATATATATATATATATATATATATATATATATATATATATATATATATATATATATATATATATATATATATATATATATATATATATATATATATATATATCTTGCGGTCCGTAGGCAAGAACCGAACCTGTGATCTTCGAATAACGCGTTCGATACTCTACCACTGAGCTACCACGACAACTACCCGGAACCTTTGTTGACCAGGACTGTACGTACTACTATAGCATACTAAGCAACGGCGGCTACGGGAAGTCCCAAAAGCGATGGTAGGCCTACGCCAACGTTGAACCTGCCCGTGTCGTGTCTGTAGCTGTCTGTGGTTTAACTCAGACATTTCTGCGCTGAGAATCAACCCTATCATCACCAAGGTTAAGCCTAGCAACGACCTAGACGCGACCTATAAACAACCTGCATGAGCTAAGGCCTAGAAACAGTTTATTGATTGATTGATTGATATGTGGGGTGTAACGTCCCAAAACCACTATATGATTATGAGAGACGCCATAGTGGAGGGCTCCGGAAATTTCGATCACCTGGGGTTCTTTAACGTGCGTCCAAATCTGAGCACATGGGCCTACAACATTTCCGCCTCCATCAGAAATGCAGCCGCCGCAGCCGGGATTGAACCCGCACCCTGCGGGTCAGCAGCCGAGTACCTTAGCCACTAGACCACTGCGGCGGGGCAGAAACAGTTTATAAGCTTCTGCTTTAGTCTTCCGAATCACCAAGTATCGTTGTTTCAAGCCTTGTGCAGCTTAGCGCAAGCTTCGCCATTTTTTAAATGAGAAGCATTTCTTTGCCTACTGAAAGCTTGTCTGTCTGTATCTATCTATCTATCTATCTATCTATCTATCTATCTATCTATCTATCTATCTATCTATCTATCTATCTATCTATCTATCTATCTATCTATCTATCTATCTATCTATCTATCTATCTATCTATCTATAGCCGCTTACGTCTGGGCGCTCTCGTGATTACTCCTTTAACTTGGCGTGATGTGAACCAAAATTAGTATGGAAGGGTAAGATGGTTTGACGAATATGACGCGCTGGTCATGCATCACAATTGCGTGGCGTACATCGTCAAACACTTCCCGCCAAACAATGGCACATACCCGCGGGCAGGTTTGTGCTACAGGTGATTGACACTTAGTATCTACCTATAGGAACGATGAGAACACACGCGTAATTATGACGAGTTAGCTTTAACAAAAACCGGACGTTGGCACCGTTGACCCGACGAATGCGAAAAGTAAATGTCAGGGTCCCCGAATGAATTGTAAGCCAGCATTCTACGCGGCAATCAATGATTGATTGATGTGTGGGGTTTAACGTCGCAAAACTACCATATGATTATGAGAGACGCCGTAGTGGAGGGCTTTGGAAATTTCGACCACCTGGGGTTCTTAACGTGCACCCAAATCTGAGCGCACGGGCCTAGAACATGTCCGTCTCCATCGGAAATGCAGCCGCCGCAGCCGGGATTCGATCCCGCGACCTGCGGGTCAGCAGCCGAGTACCTTAGCCACTAGACCACAGTGGCGGGGCACGTGGCAAGCAAGCATTCAAGCATATTACCACAGAGCTACGCCAGGTCTCGGAACTACTTTTCAAATATACCCTAATAATCATGAAACGTCAGTTGTGGTTGCAGTGCTGACTATCCAATTTTATAAACATTACATATATACACCTGTGATACAGCTGCCATGTCGGGTTAACGTCAATTGTAGTTAGGTGCTATGCGCTGAAGTTGGTTTATGTTTAAACAACTGGTCATATACATCTGCAACTGTTCAACACATGTCTGTGCGTGCAACATTTGTAGATATATTTAGCGTCATTTTATAACTTGACACTAAATAAAACTAAGATCACAACGGTCTCCTTTCCTCCACATTCTTCGCAGAACGTCGATTTTTAAGGTATATGGGACCTGCCGTTTTTTTTTAACTGACACGCGCATTTTGTTGAAAGGAATTTAGCGTACGTCTGTCTTCACCATTGTTTTAGGAGGAAAAGCCGTAAGCCGCCCTTTTCCCTCTTGATAATGCCCTTCTCTCGAGATGTAAACCGGAAAAGCGCTCAGTGTGATCGTTACTTCACAGCAAGTTCATTGCTGTGAAGTAACGTTGCTGTGAAAGAAATCGAGCCATGTCTCATGTTGTGTGCGGTGCCGTTGTACAGTCGTGTTGAAAACCCACCAATACTCGTTGCGAATGTACGACGCTGGAGAAAAACAAATACAACAGCACGTGCATCGTGAACTTTAAGAAGCACGCTATGATACATCAACATTAATACTCATTGTGAACTCAATTCTGAATTAATGCATGAATATTCATTTGTTCTTGAACATTACTTCAAGAAAGTTACAGTAGCAACATCTTACAGGGGCCTATATATGTATCTGCAACGTGTTACATCATGTTAAATTATAAAATTACAGTTCATAGGCAGTGAACGTAAACACACAAAATCGTTAATTGCTTGCGGTACAGCATATATTAGAAACATAGAAACTTACACACCATTACTCCCACATAGTTGTTGTACCACTATTCTCTTCGAAATAAAATACGACATGAGACAATAAAAAAAGAGAAATGCTGATAGGTATCGCAATACGCAAAAAATAAACATATATGCAATAATTGATGCTACAACTAAGATAAAATCTAATATTTATAAACGTTAAAACGAAATGCTGTACGTACAGATTAGAACAGTGCACGGACAAAATAATGAGAACAGACAATGATGCCAATGAAAGTATATATAAGGGGACGTTACCAGTAAGTAGCAATGGCAATACGAATGCGAATAAACAAAAGTGGACGAAAAGACAATATCGGTTATGATCTGCAGTAGCGGTTTCGAAATGAAGAACAAGCTCAATACTGTGGAGATAGCCTAATAAAGTTTTGGGCACAAATAAAAAATAGCATAATCAATGGCCCCACACACGTTGTAAATTCAAACTCAGCGTGATCACCCAGATCTAGTGAAATTGCATGTAAGTGTAATATCTATAGTTATTTGCTTTATCTCGCGAAAAGTGCATTCCATATACTTTTGCTGACAACTATCGGATTATTAAGCGCACTTTTCAATTTACAAATAAGAATGCTTATGACTCATTCTTTTGTTCAGTCATCGTATTCGACTCATAGAAGTACGTATTATCATCACTAAAGCTAGATGTTCAGCTGAATAATTGCACCTTCCTTAGTAATATAGCTTAAGATAAAGCTGCGAAGTTGTCTATTTTCTTGCCATACTGCCAGTCATTTTGCCAATAATTACAAGGGCTGAAATTCCATAATATCAAACCTACAATGCAGGAAGCAAAACAAAACAGGTAAGTGAGCAGTAACTTGCACTGCGGGCGTATATACGGTTTTAAAGGCACCCTATTATCCAATATTGTTAAAAGGATACAATTTATCTGAATATTAATAGCAAAGCGTGCTTTATATTGCCGTCCTTGGTTGGGCGACCCCTCGAGAACCCGTTCACCCTCCTCCTCCTTTCTCCGTTGAAAAATATTGACACGCCGTGCCAAGAATTATAAGGAGGTAAGACTCGTAACATATTATGAAAGATCGCCGCTCACTCACTGAAGTTACATTGTCTCCCAAGCCGGACTACATCAGAAATCGTCAAGTTGGAGTGATTCAGTTTTCCACGCGTTACGTTATAGTAACGGTTCCTACATAGTATGTTATTTGGTTCACTTAGTTTAGTTTCCTATTATCGTTTCTGTATTAATTCAGCAGACCACTACCTGTAGAGACCACTATATGTGGACAGCCGCATAGGGGCCATACATAGACTAAAATAGCATTTCAATTTTACAGGTTTAACATGACTCCAGGAAATAAAAACCGACCGACAACAAAGCAGAAGGTTCCTACGCGGTGAGGTGGAGGCCAGTTCTAATACCTCTACCGGTCTTATCAGCTTCCACCGATGTACTTCAAAGGAGTAGGATAATCAGTTAGATGAACTGTTGTCCAGCCACTATCTAACCATTTTTATCAGTAGGCGTTCGTGCCGATGCCACCTGGTAGACAGGAGACGCCTGTACTACGCACTTCATGGTGAGGTTGAACAGATACTCGAGCCGCGGTAGTAGCTGATCGTTAAGCCATAACACTGAAGGGCCCAGAAGGAGGACCAGGGCACCGGAGTCGAGCAAAGAGTCCAGCTTGGACCCTTTCGCCGGAGAGAAGATACATTTCTACCTGGATTGTGGCACCGGAGTACAAGAGCTGTGCTCTCTACTAGAACTGCAAAAGTTGCGTGTTTCTTTTCCGCAAGCTCTCATCCTCGTCCTAGCGTGAATACCTCTGGAGTGCGTTCTTGGGGGGGGGGGGGTCACACTTATCTGGCCTAACACAGAGAGGATTATGGTTGCGTTCCAGAAAGGAATATGGTAGCCTTTTGCGAAATGGTTCACACGCATGGCTGCCACCATTAGGCAATGTCGCGTATAACCACCTCTTATTCGTTGTTGTTTCCTGGAAGAATGAGCTTTAAAAGGCCACAGCAAGACACACATTTAGGGACTCCTTATTTCTCAGCAACTGCAAAAAAAAAAAACAATAAGTAATACCTGTACAGTCAGCGACATGTCGGTGCGTGTTGTGTGGTCACTGTCTCGCTCTTCTGCCGTACGCCAACAGTAATCGATGCTGTCCTGACAGGTAGGACCGCCCGCGCCGAGGCATGGCCGGACAGGCCTTTTGTTGCCATAACGACGCCTCCCACTTGTCCTCTCATCATCCCCTCATCCCCGTATTCCTTACATCCTCGCGCGTGTTTATCCTCAACGTGTTTATTTACTTAGTTTTCGTTCCGGTGAGAGCGCCACCGATAAACGAGGAATGTCACCCAGCTCGCGTTGTTTACAAGAGCGGAAAACGAATCACCAATCGGTGCCTGTCCTACAAGGCCTCGGCGGCTGCCCTTTTTTAAGAGAAAGCCCACGACCAAGCCCCGTCGAGTATCAACAGTTACGTTCTCCAACTCGCTCCGCCGCATCACACACCAGTTCGTGGGAAAGATTCAATACGGTCCCTATGGACGCACGCTCTTCTTCTGATGCCAACAACCTCTCGAACCGGTGAAAGTGAAAGTGGCGGGCGGGGATCGCTCGTTCCCTTGAGAGGAGAAGAAACAACGTAATCGAAGCAAAAAGGCACAAAACGGCGTACAAGTACACAGAAAAGCTACGAGTATCAGTGCATTCGTTGTGGAGGAAGTGGCGAGGGCTCGGCAAACATAAACAGGCACCGAAGCGCCACGTGACCCCTGACGTCAACGCGTCGGTCACCTCTCCTCCTCCTCCTCCGGCGGCGCGTCTGTGCGTTCTCGGTTCTGCGGGGCGCTGGCGTCCGGCGAGCCGACCTTGAAGCTAGCTCCCCCCGTAGCCGCTTATAAAGAAGTGACAGCCGCGGGATGTTGCAGAGAGGGAGAGAGGAGCTTTGGAACATTGCCGGAACGCGAACTTGGTCACCTTTTCTCTCCTAGTACACTCACAAACCCGAAGCGTGCAGTCGTTCGCCTGACATTGGCCGCGTTCACTTCCGTGCTCCTTCGACTTCACCACCGGAAAACGGATTAGCAGAGGACAGGCTCTACGGAAGCTGTACAGGGTGCGTGAAGAAAAAAAAGAGGTGTTGGAGAACCAAGTGCAACGAACAAAAGGATTCGCCGTACCATACAGCTTTACCGCCGCGCGTAGGATCGCCATCACCATGCCGTCGCACAGCAGGCCGGGGGACGATGTGTTCGGGGAACACGACTTCGTCGTTACCCGACTCCTTCTGGAGGACTTCCGGAACAAAATGCTCGAGGAGATGGCCCGCGCACCCAGGTAAGAAAACCACCACTCCGACACGGTCGTACCGAACGGGAAAATTTCTTTCGGGTGCCCCCGCTTACGCAGATTAACGGTGACTCTGGGCCGGATGACCGTAACAAGTTCGTGAGCTTGCGCTGAACCACAAGCAAGGTATAGCTAACCCTTCATTCGCCTGCGTCATCCTAAATTTTCCGCTAGGGGTTGACGATGACATGGTCGTTTGTCAAAGCTTACTTCGTAATAAGGGCTTTTCGAAATAAAGAAAGGAAGAGGAAAGTACTTTAGCAATCATAAGTGGACTGCACCATAGGTCCTGTGCACGCTGAAAATTAAGGGTAAAAAACGCGTTTATTGTATAGATATGGCTGTATACCAGTTACGTGCAATGTTGTCACCTGAAGTGAACTCCGACGAATGACATTTCCAACACATGCTTGGATGGGGGGGGGGTATCCCCCATAGAACAAAAAAATAAAATAAAATTTGCTTTTGATACATACACGCAAACATACAAACGCACACGCACTAACATACATAAAAATATTTGAACCCCCCCCCCCCCCCCTCGAAAAAAAAAAAATCCTGTCTACGACCCAGTGTTGTTGTAGGCCCGTGTGCTCAGCTTTGGGTGCACGTTAAAGAACCCCTGGTGGTCGGAATTTCCGGAGCTCTCCACTACGGCGTCTATCATAATCATATGGTGGTTTTGGGACGTTAAACCCCACATATCGATCGATCGACCCAGTGTTACGTAGTTCCGCCGCTGCTGCATGGGCCCTCTGTCGGGTTACTGTATTCTGTAAATAAATAAATAAATAAATAAATTACACATCAGAGCTGTTCCATAAGCGAGCGTGTGTCCCATTCGATACGCCCTTATGACTAAGGACGTACATTGTTATCTTTGTTTCCATCTGCCACGGGGAGCCATCACGGCCCGTTATCGTGACTCACTCACTTTGGATGGTCTCCAAACGCCCTTTCAAACGATCGAATGAACGAGTCGGAAACGAGGTTGCGTAGTGTGCTCAATGGTTGCGCACGCCGCGCGAAATGTACGCAACTACGCGGCCTAGTTAATTAAGCAGCAATAAAAAGTGATAATTGCATGATCCACCGTTTAACGACCGAACAAAAGGGTATATAAAGTCGCTTGGAAAAGCGAGTCACCCTAAATATGGTATACAAGAGTCAACTTCACGTGTGGCAAGCAATGCATCGTATACATCAAACGCTGCCGCTCGAATTATGTGGTTGTTGTTTCGGCTTAGCGTAAGGCAATGAGGTTGCGTTCGTGCTTGCGTGGTGAATTTTAACAGGCGTGCTTTTTTTAATCCTTTCTTACGCCCATACAGCGATACAGTACAGATACAACGAAGTCACGGATATAACGAAAATGACGTAATAATGCTACCACATTGTTAATGGATTCTAACGTAGCCTACCCAGCATTTGTTTCAGGAGAACATTCCCACAACGTCTTAATCATTACATCCGCTTCTTGGGTGCCTCGACCCAACGCACGAGATATAACTAATACTTACCCGCCATGATGTCTTGTCGACTACTGCATGGTGTTTCACTGCAAAGTAGAGGGGTGCGGGTTCTAATTTCGATGGAGGTTCAAATGCGCACCTGTTTACTTAGGCCTTGTAGAGAGGCCTTGTAGAGAGGCAAAGTAAAGCATCGTATCCCGGCTGCGGCGGATGCATTTCCGATGGAGGCGGAAATGTTGTAGGCCCGTGTGTTCAGATTTGGGTGCACTTTAAAGAACCCCAGGTGATCGAAATTTCCGGAGCCCTCCACTACGGCGTCTCTTATAATCATATGGTGGTTTTGGGACGGTAAACCACACATATCAATCAATCAATCAATCAATCAATCAATCAACCAAAGTAAAGCATCCCGGATGGTCATTCCTGATGCGGAGATCAGAGCAGTGCCCAGGAATTTTTTTTCGGGGGGGGGGGAGAGAACTGCTAACTACAGCTCTCGCCGCCCCCCCCCCCCCCACCCAACCTCCTACCCATAGTTACGCCCAGATGTAGACCCCACCTACGGTGTGCCTCATAACCGCACCTCGATAATGGCACGTAATACCCCAGAATTTAACTCGGCACATCTTATTGCGAGCCACTTGGGATACTATCGAGTATTGCAGGGCTCTGGCTGCAAGATCGTTAGGCAGCTTTTCAACAACATTTTCATGACTGCCACGACCGCCATATTCTCTTCTGTGCTGATGGAAATATGCGTGACGTCCCCACAATACGCTGTCGAGGTAGTGACGTCACCTTGGTACAACGTCACCTTGGTACCGTGCAACGGTCAAGAAAGGAGGTGCTTCATATTTTTTATAGAAGGGTCTGTAAAATAACCCCCAAACTTTGGTAATATCGCAGCCATAGCTAAGTAGGGGGGGGGGGGTAAACATTCCCTGATCGAAAAGTTTTTATCGTGCACTTTTATACATACGCACAAGCACACCCACGAACATACGTCAAGGACAATGACCCCCCCCCCCCCCGTTATTCAACGCCGAAAAAATTATTTCTGGTTATGCCCCTGAACAGAATCGTTTGGCCAAGGCTCTTTTAGGCTCACCTCGTGGATTCCGGAGGTTGTTTCCGAGGTGGAACGTCATCTGATTGGCACCGCATCAACTTAAACGTGGCGGTAGCAATTACGATGCTTTGAAAGTGTCGATAAGAGCGGCCGCTCAAATCGGGGCATCGGAACAAGTTGATTAAACGTGCTCCCGCACAAGTAGAGCAATAGATTACAAACAAGCGCCGGAAAATAACACCGAGGAAGCAAAGTAATAGGTGGACTGCTAGAGCTTCACGACAAGCCTGTATTGCAGCAGTTATATAACCGCTGGGTCGGGGGCGACAATTGTTAATTTGTGTTCACAGCGGAAAGAAGGAATCGCGTATGTGCACACGTGTTATATGCTCTTCGGCAGATTGCCCACTATGACAGCCGACTTAGCTAGAGCGTTAAGGCAAAACTGGTTGGTCTTTCAGAACGCAGATTTCTTGGCTAACGCTTATCGAAGCTTTTTCATACGAAACGGCCGTGACACGCAGAGGGCGAAACCTGCGGCACACTTGTATTTGTGACAAGCCACTGATATTCACTGCAGGGAGAGAGAGTGAGAGAGAACACACGTCTTTTATTTAACACCTAATTCTGGTGTAATGTGGCCCCAAAAGCATCTCGGTTATTAAATATATGTATATTTCATTTATTTAATATATAACGATACTGCCAATCGCACGAAAGATTGCAGCAGGTAAGGCTGTGAAAACTAATACTTGCAAAAATCATAACGGTTAAAATAACGAAAAAAAGTCAGAATTACAAATCCTACCAGTGTTGCACCAAAACTTCAGTCGACTCTCAATGAACAGATACTTAAGCGGAAAGCGCAGGAAAAAGACGAGGAAGCCGACATGGGGACCATGCAGTAAACCACAAGCACAGAATGCACATCAAATGTAATGGACATAACTCTACGTGCATCCGTGCCTGTGTGTTCTACACACAGGAAAGCTTGATTGATTAATTGATTGATATGTGGGGTTTAACGTCCCAAAACCACCATATGATTAAGAGAGACGCCGTAGTAGACGGCTCCGGAAATTTCGACCACCAGGGGTTCTTTAACGTGCACCCAAATCTGAGCACACGGGCCTACAACACACACACAGGATAGCCGAATGCGAATCACGTATTTTATGCCCCGTGTCGTATGCAGCCAAGAACGCAGCCGCTTCTCGCATGCACGTGCGAACGAGCTTCTTACTTGTTGAGATGCAGTGTCTGTAACTGATGCCAACTGTGACCTCGGTAATGACGTCATCGAATGTCCGTCTTTTTTTTAATTGTATATATATGTATATATATGTGTAAAGAGAGGATGGTACATATGCGTGGCAACGGCGACACCTCTTCTCTTGCGTGATGGGCAAATATAGATAGAAGAACACACATGTGCAGTTATTCAACACACAAAAAAAGTGTCCTTGCAACAGAAAATTTGTAAAAGAAATGTTCACCCAAATATGTTCCCCTCGCGGCAGCACAATACTGTTATTCTGGCACAGTAGACTGATAGGAAGCATCCCTGGAAGATTATGTGGACCGCAGGCTCGCTACTGTTGTCACACGTGCCCCAGTGCGGCATATCTGCACGTGCGATTCGTAACTTATTTCTCTATCATTTTTCTCTCCAGCTGTGGCTCACTATTGTTTCGCAGCTGCCACAAATGCTTGTTGCTCTACCGCTGTTTGCGGTGTGACTCGGCGTGTCGCACCGATCTGGCACACAGCCGATCTCGATGCCTCTACATTGGATCATCCGATGCGCGGAGCTTGAACAGCTGCCCGCTTCAAGAGCTTCCTCTGTTCCGAACGCAGTCTTACCAGCTGTCGTATCTTGGAAAAAAAAAACGGTGTACAGGTAGCGGTGGAATTAAACCGGAGAGGGTCAAGTCAGGCTGGAGAGCGTTCGGTGACGTTTTCGAGAGCCAGGGACACTTAATTATCGCCGATGGAGTATATGCAACAAAAAACCTCTGACAAGAATGAAAG
Organism: Rhipicephalus annulatus; assembly: GCA_013436015.1. Taxonomy (NCBI): domain Eukaryota; kingdom Metazoa; phylum Arthropoda; class Arachnida; order Ixodida; family Ixodidae; genus Rhipicephalus; species Rhipicephalus annulatus. The sequence continues at coordinate 29,764 of WOVY01011626.1, read as the reverse complement.
ATGAGAAAAAAAAAGATATCCTGAAAAAAAAATTGGCCCCGTATTTGCATGTTAATCTGCAAATGTCGTCGAAAGACGATAGTCCTGCGTGTGGAGAGAGTGAACGAAACATTTATTTGATGTTCTGCTCAAGAAACTCGGTGAATGGTATTCTGGAGACGCTGCGTTGGAGTGCCTCGAGCGTGCAGCGGAGGCGAACGAGTGCATCAAGTCACGTCACACGTGCGACATGAGCGCGATCTGGCAGTTTTCTTAGAAAACGAAGCGCGTGGCTCTGAGACGGGTCTGCGCGCCCACCTCAGAGGTGATAAGGTGTAGAACGCAAAGCGACGGTTAGGTGCCACCACCGTCTCGTCTCAGCAAAGCGTTAGAAACACTCGCCTTTTCGTGCAAGCGTTGCATGGTCAGCGCAGCGTGATAAGCGCTACGGTCCTTAAAATTACTTATGTATGCCTTTTCTAGTAAAATACGCACATCATGCAGAACATATACGTGCTGTTATGGTGCCCCAGACATGCGCAATAATTGATTTTCAATGGACAATTGCACAAGTATGAACGCTAAACCTTGAGCAACGTTGGTGGGCGTTGCGGAGGGGTCGGCCATTTCAAGTACCCGGTGCCATTAAGAGTGGACAAACAGACAAATGTACAGACAGACAGACAGACAGACAGACAGACAGACAGACAGACAGACAGACAGACAGACAGACAGACCAAAATGTTTGCGTCGAAGGTCCCCAATAAAGACTATTGTTTTTAAAAAGAAAAGGCACGTATATGCATCGGCGTACGCACGGCACCGCTACAGGAGGAGGGAGGGAGAGGTGCGAATGATCGTCGCAGCGCCCCCCTCCTGCCTATTATTGCAATGTATGGGGCTCACTTTGCCCTCCTTAGATGAGTTATGAGGGGAGAGGGAAGGTGGCTGCCCCTCTCCTGCGGACACCCCGAAAAGTCACACGATTCTTTAGCATTAGCCTAAAACGACCCGAGTACTAAAGTCTCATTTTTCCGCCACGCAGCCAACTGTTTCGACCCCTTTCTCCCTCCTTATACAGATGTTTGCACACAACGTGGTTATGCACTGCCTCCGGGATCGGCTCACGTTTGACAAAGCGAGGACGTCGTGGTGACGTCACGACCCGTTATGCGACGTTCTGTGGACGTATAGCAAATATTAATGACCATTGAAGTCATTACATAATCACAATTTCTCGCATCACTTGTGTTTAAGCCGCCGGCACCGACGGCCAATCTTGGCGCTGGATGAGGCCTTCGGGGTTTTCACTTCGATCATTGCACTGAGATTGAATTGAACACGACGCTATAACGACGGACGAGGCAAAATTATCGAACGCTAACGATTGGTGGCAATACGCAAGTAAATACGACAACTGAGGTCAAGTCAATTAGCCAGGGAGAATATAAGACTGCGCGTACACGTCCGGGAGATACGCGCATAGCTTCGGTAAGGAATATCGCACCATATCGTTACGCTATACGAACGGAGTGGAGCCACGTTTGTCTTAGAAATGCAATGCTCGCAGCGTCTCCTTTGCTCGGCTGGCACTGCGTGCGTCACTATTCGTTCACGTGGGATTGCGAAACGGCTTTCGTAGAGAGAAACTTGCCGAACCGGTGACAACGACAAAAAAGATTAAAATGCAATGTTGGAGCGTGAAATAAGGAGCAGAGACAACCACTGACGTCAAACTGTAAAGTATGCAGGCTTGCGCAAAAAAAAAAACGAAGTTTGCAGCGTTATAAATTCCTTTTAGCGCGTTCAGCGCCCCCAGAAAGGAACGTGCAAAAAAACCCCAGCTATTATTAGCAACGCGGCAACAAATATCAACAGCCGACAAGAAATTGTGAAACGTTGTCCCTGCGGCCGCAAGGATGCATGGTTTTAAGAACATTAAGTGCAGACGAGGGTCTGTAATTCCCGTGCTTGCATAGAAACGATATTAATTATGAGTATGAGCTATTACGAGTACCAGGGAAGAAAGAAAAGCTATGTAGAGAGACAGGAAGGTGGTAAGTGTCTACTGCGCGACTTGTGCAACGTGTATCTCCATCGGGTTATCTCTCTTTTCCCAACGCATATGAGATACCGAAGACACTCGAATGCTGAAATGGACGTATTGCGGTTCTATATACCAAAGGCCTCGCGTGACTAACCAACTTTCAAAATCGGTTTGAATCCGCTGCGGGTTGCATCACACCTTACCACAACAGCTGCAGGCTGCAAGATTTAAGATACAGCCCCGTATGCCTTATTCTAAGCGATTGCGCGGGCTTTTAAAGACCTCGCGGAAATTTACAAACGGTCGTCCTTGAAAGACCTTAACGCGAAAGTCCCGACGCGCAAGAACAACCCGTCCAGCCCTATACCGGCGTGGCGTGGCATTGAAGACTGCTAGTTTATAGCTGTTCGAAACTGGTTAGGCGGGGAGATCAATTCAAGGCCTTCACCTGACAGATCATACCGTATAATGCACGGTATACCGCTATCGTGACCCCATCATGCACGAACAATCGCGTCTCTTTCTGTCTTTTCCCTTAAACTGCGAATAGGTTATAGAGTATATATGAGACGCGTGTATAGTACACCACAATCGCTCGAGAAAAACAGCGTGTTGCGCATTAATCACCTATCTCTATAGAGCCTCTCGCATCAAGCTCTTGAGCTGCACCACCTGCTCTGTTGCTCCCTGAAACGTTTTAGCATATATACGTGACCGAGTTTATGCTCCGTACGCGTCGTTTTTTCTGAACGCGTAAACGCACGTTCTGTGCATGACCCTTTGAGTGCGTCGTTCCGCAGTCACCTTCACTGCAACGTATATATGTTGCCACGAAAGAAGCTCTAGTCTTTGCGTGTCTATAGCTTCATCTTTGGGAGCATTGTAACTCGTCTGTGGTAACGTGTGCAGAAAGGTTAAACATTCAACTCCTACGCATATACAATAATTACATGCCTATGATGGACACGCTCAGCCGCAAAAAAGCACGATCAAGTATTTTTTTCGTCGTAATCACTGCATTAATGCAAACAGAGGGCGGAATGCAAAAGAACAAAGCGGGGGGGGGGGAGGTGGTGGAGGGCGAAGAAAGAAAGAAGAATAGGAAATAAACTATTCCTATGCAGACCTCCGCGTATATATATGAGTAAATAAATATATATACACGTGCAGTGTTTATCCACTGTATGTATAGCAAGGCTCTCTAAATAAATTTTGTTGCCTTTGGCAAAGTTGAGCAGCTGCGCTCTGCTTCCACCTCTCTCGTGTTTCATTTGTTTACAGTCTGGGCGTTAGGTACTCCCCCTCCCTCCTCGCTCTCCTTAAACTATATTACAGCACAACACGTACAAAGTGCATATACTAGGCTACACGCACGCACAAATCACGCGTGCGCCTAAAGATGCCTGTGCCAGACCAAGGGAAGTGCCGTGCCTAATGTAAAAATGACAATTTCTCAAGAGTTAGTCGGTAAAGCTACCTGTACATTCCTCAACCTCCTTGGGACATGTAAGCAACTTTATATAAGCCAACACAGTTCACTGTTTTTCATAAAGAGCACTCACTCACTCACTAGTACCTAATGTAACAGACAGCCCCGCCGCGGTGGTCTATAGTGGCTAAGGTACTCGGCTGCTGACCCGCAGGTCGCGGGATCGAATCCCGGCTGCGGCGGCTGCATTTCCGATGGAGGCGGAAATGTTGGAGGCCCGTGTGCTCAGATTTGGGTGCACGTTAAAGAACCCCAGGTGGTCAAAATTTCCGGAGCCCTCCACTACGGCGTCTCTCATAATCAAATGGTGGTTTTGGGACGTTAAACCCCTCAAATCAATCAATCAATCAATCAATCAATCAATTAATGTGACAGACATTATTCAAACATGTTCAAAGATTGCTAAATGAGAGGGTGCGTTTCAGTGTCTAGTGAACAATAAAGACCCAACCAAACTGGCAGTTTTGCTGGTAAGGTATCTTACGGCTAAAGCTAAAACTCGGGAACCCTGGGAGCTTAGGAATGCTCGAATTTAGATCTGCGTTAAGGAAACCCAGGGGGACCATTATTTCGATGTATCCCTTTATGGTATGCCTCGTAATCATATATCGTGGTTCTGGCAAGCGAAAATCAAGAAATGATTGTGAACAATAAATGTGCTATCTAAACCTGTTATAAACCTGGACAAAGTACAGTCCACCCCCCCTCCCCATATTTGACCATGACGCGCGAGGGCCGTCTTACAAGGTTGTTAGTTCAAAATTACGGCCCATCTCTGAACACAGTACTGAAATATGAGATCTGCTGTATCTACGGACAGGAAACAACGGAAGAAAACGAGACGGCTGTACAGACAAATGAACGCGAGCATAGTACCAGAGAGTAGAGTATACACACGGATTGAATTGCGAAAATACGGGGCTAAGAGATCCACGTACTTTCGTTTGCAGCGTCTACAATTCGTGTGACATCGACTTGTTTTGACTCGAAGCCTTACATCATAGCCAACATTACCTTTATCGACCAGATTTAGACATGTCATGGTTATCACGAGAAATAGCTTATGAAGCTGCTGCCAGAAAAAAAAAAAACATCTGAGAGGCATAAATGTAGAGTGCATTACGCACTAGAGGTAAGATGTCTGACAGGAAGCAACGACGCATACGATGAGGCGCGTTGAACACAGGTATCGCAGCCTCGAATAACAACGCTGGAAAGAGAAACGAAAGCGAACAGGGTACCGCGCTTCGATCGGCGGGTTTTCGGAGGCTTTCTTGGGATGACTTCGCGATAACCGTGTCAAATGCAGCAGCTTGTTCGCAGCTCTCGGTCTCCTCTCCTTTAAAAGGCCTATTTATTCTTAGGCTCACCGTAAGGGCACTCAAAAAAGATCGCATTCTCCATTCGCGGCCACGTCGCCTCTGCGATCGGGTTTTTTTCATCTGAGCCAGACGTTTTTCGCAGACGTTTAGCAGACGTTAGCAGACGTTAGCAGACGTTAGCAGACGTTAGCAGACGTTTTTCGCGCGCAGCGCGCTGCCCTTCGAGCGTATACACAAGACCGTGTTTGTACACTGGCATACACAAATACGCCGCCGATCAGGGGATGGCAGAAGGGATGGGTCTATCTGTGACAAACTTGTATGCAAGCGCTCAACGAGCGGAGAGAGAGAGAGAGAGAGAGAGAGAGCAACTCGGCGAGTCGACGGCGACAGACGCCGACATTCGTTTCGTATTTGTGTCGCTCCCGCCGGAACGGCGTCTCCCGACACCGTTGGGCCAAGGACCGAATCCCAATATAGCGGACGTGCTACATTCGTTAGGTAGTATGGTGCGTATAGCACGCCCTCCATCGCCACGTAACGAGCGTTGCCGACCTTGCGATTACAATAGCACCGGATTACCAATCGGCTATCGCGCTTCCTTTGTCCTCGTCGTGCACGGAGGTGCACGTCCGCGCGTTAATGCTAATCGCGAAACTTACGCAAGGCCGCCTAACGTGTCGAACATGTGCATTTGTTTATTATAGAAACAGCATGGGTACCATGACCTTCTTCCCCGTATAAACGAAAGAAGAAAAAAAAAGCGCTCTCTTTACGAAACAGTACATATGACTCAAATAATGAATAGTTTTGCGCGAAGAAAAAGAAGGGAGGAACACTGAAATCATAGAGTGTCATGCAATATTATTGCATGAAACTCCATGACTGAAATCAACCACGTCCGAAGATGCTACGAAAAACGATTGCCTGCTCTTCGAGCCTCCGTGCTTGGTCGCTAGTCTGTGTTCACATATAATTAAGCTTTTGTTATGTCGTGCGGGGTCAACAAAGAACTGCGCTCTTCGTCCTCTTCATATTCTTGGCCAACCTTCATGTATTGGCGAGCCAATTAAGCTGAGCTATGCAAAAATTAAGCTATTTAAACATTTTAATTAAGCTCACGTTAATGAATTGTTGCTAAAGTATTGTAAATTATGGCAAGGTTTATCAATACACTAGTAACTAAACCGCTACCTGTAAAACATTGCTAATATAAGTTATACCTAATTAAGACGCCGATAATTAGGAGCTTGTTAATTAGGGTCTTGTTAGTAATCTACGTCGGCAGGCAAGCTTCGCTGTCAGTCCAGTCTTGCGCCGCTAGTACAAGCTACCCTCATTTTTCTTTAACCAACTTGCACAAGAACATGTCGCTGTCCCTTTCAAATCGAGCACAAGACACAACAACAACAACAACAACAACAACAACAACAACAAAAAGCAAGCAAGAGAAAAAAACGAAACGCCCGAAAGAGCCTTAGTTGCGCGTACTGTTTGCAAAAGACTATATATATCCTACAACAAATTATGTAACCAGAGGCGCGAAGCATCCAAGGTTATGCGACCGAAAACAGTCAACAGCTTTACTCGTTCGTTTTTTGTTTTTTTTTTGTTTTACCAGCGGTAGCAGCACTTAAAAGTCGCGTCATATGTGGGTTTGATGGTACCACAGCATGTAATTTTTTTTTTGTCGCATTCACGAAGAGACTTCTGTGGCAGCACGTCAATTGCGTAATGACGCGCAACTACGTGTGTTTTGAAGATCCCACGAATGACGTAATATGTACCGCGCATAGCAAAGCCGCATGCCAGTGTTGTTGCGAAACGCCCATGTGTTGACAACCTCTTAGCATTCCCCCCCCCCCTTTTTTTTCCTTTACCTTTTTTTTTCTTTGAAGAGGCCCGCGTTGGCTCCCAGGCGTTTAAGGTGGCATGCATGGTGCATTATAAACAAACGTGCCTTATTGTGGCTGGAAAATAAAACAAGACAAGGGACCTCGACGCACTCTTTTCCTTTTATTGAAGTTCGCGAAAAAAAGAAAAAAAGAAAGAAAGGGAGGAGGAAGGAGGAATAAACGTTTATTTTTCGAAAGGGTGTAGCGGTGTAGGTCCCGCCATGGTCCCTCGTCCCGCGTTCACCTTCGGAAAAAAATAAAAAATGGACGCGGAATCTCTAAAGCGACGAAGAGAAACAGGCGAAATACTGAGACGCAAGTACTGAGGGAGAGATTTGGAAGGCTATTTACGCTAGCTTGAATTCACAATGCAGAAACACAGAGAGAGAACCGTACACTATGCGCTAAATACGACGTTGGTGTGCCATGTACGCGATGACTAAAAGTTGTGGCGAAGGGACATGCAGGAAAGGGCGTGTCAGCTCTGCTAACGGGAAACCAGGGGATGGACAAAGCATGCAGTGTGCGCCGGTTCTTCTCACAGTAATTTTTTTACTTTTTTTACTTCGTTACTCGCCACCGTGCCATTAACGCGTCATCACAGCGCAGATATGTTTCAACAAGTGATGTTTCTAATAAATGGTTTACCGTATACAGCGATGCACGTTTGTGTATCTGCCGTTTTAGACACGAAACTTGAGCGCCTCGGTAAACTTCGCCGGGGATTGTGACAGCGCTGCTAAGCCAAACGTGACGTTTTGTGCAGTAACAACGGACCTTTATCTCATGATATGCATAGTATGGACCTGTGGCGAGTGGTTGGACTTGCCCAATTTCTGTGGCGCGTACTTGTTTTGATGCATCGTGACGATGATATGATACGCCGACAAGCAGAGATCGTAAATTGATTCGCCCCTAAAAAGAAGCCACTTCCGAAAGGCAGTGTAAGATCAAGACAAGCTGTTACCTTCGACACTTGTAAACTAGCACAGTAAACCTCTCCATCCTAAAGTTACTCGAGAAGGCTAGCTGCATGTATACGGCACGTTACTGCATAACACAACATACAAGTGAATGTAATATACGTAATAATATACTGTATATAACGTTGTTATAGTAAAAACGACATGATGAGCCGGCGTCCGCTCTCCTACGTAATTATTCTGAATGCGTACATTTAAATATCTACTGAACGAACTAACACGCTAAAAATCCAAGCTTACAACACGATGGACGTGTAGTAAAGGCTGGAGAGATATCTAGCAGTAAGTCTGTTACATCGCTTGTGGAAAGTTGACGAGGCACCATAATTCGTCATCGCCATTATTATTATTATTATTATTATTATTATTATTATTATTATTATTATTATTACACTTGACTTCACCGCTTGACAACAGAGCGGTGAAAGTTCGTTCCGCCAAATAGCACTATATTATTATGTACAATATTGACAAAAAATAAATGGCAAGGAAAAGAATGCCTTAGTGCTGACCTCACATCAGTTTGGTGGCAAGCAATGGTTGTAGAAAGGGAGGAGTAAGAGACGGAAATGGATGGAAAGAGCGCAGAACACCGGTATGCACTTCCGAAAGGCTCTTTAGTTTTCCAACAACAAGATTGAAAGTACTTCAGTGACCCGTCGAACCACATTCCCCGCATGACAATACCCCAATCCGGGTAACTATTTGTTGTCTCTTTCAATAACAACAACATACATACAAAACAACAATAGCAAACAACTACGTCAAGAAGGAAAAGGGTCCGCGGAATGGTTCATGCTTGCTGGCTTCTCGGTAAATAGGCCGCCGCCCTTGGACTCTCCTTTCTCATCCTTTTGCTCACAAATAACCCAAAAGCAAAGAATACTTGCTTGACACTTGGCCGTCCCGACCGACGGCAGAATGGAAGGAAACAAAAATGGAAATAAAGCATCAGTGCGGGAGCAGACGTGCATTGTAGCGTTCCGAAAGTGGTAAAAAAAAAAAAACCTTCGACAAGCGAGCACAACATTGCTTCTCTCTCAACGACCATTTAAACCATTTAAAGAGATTCTGAGATTAGTTAACCGAAGCTCAGCTGCGCCTAAGACGAGTTCGTCGAGCACGGAAGTTGCTTCCGTGACAAGAAAAATGAGTATGTAAAGAAAAAAAAAGCGAGGATAGGTATGGTGGGAAGGTGGCCCCCCTTTTGGCGCTCTCCTTTATTTTCACCCTTTTACGACTGTTAAGTACGGTGTTCATCGTGCGGGCAGCTGCACATGCTTCTACACAATGGCAACAAGCACACTCGCCCGCATTCTCTCCGACCGGGCGCCACTGGATGCCTCGCTGCGCCGTGCTCCCTACCGGGCTGAAGAAATTAGCCACCTCCTTCTTTTAACCACTACCACCACCCCGACCACCACTTGCATCCTCACGTACGAGTTGGAAAAAAAAAAGGCCCCGTATCTTCATGTTAATCTGCAAATGTCGTCGAAAGACGATAGTCTTGCGTCTGGAGAGAGTGAACAAAACATTTATTTTATGTTCTTCGCAAAAAAAAAAAAAAATCGGTGAATGGTATTCTGGAGGCGTTGCGTTAGAGTGCCTCGAGCGTTCAGCGGAGGCGAACGAGCGCATCAGGTCACGTCACACGGGAGACATGAGCGCCATCTGGCAGTTTTCTTGGAAAACGAAACGCGTGCCTCTGAGACGGGTGTGCGCGCCCGCCTCAGAGGTGATATGGTGTAGAATGCAAGGCGACGGGTAGATGCCACCACCGTCTCGTCTTAGCAAAGCGTCGGAAACACTCGCTTTTTCCTCAAGCGCTGCATGGTCAGCGCAGTGTGATAAGCGATACGGTCCTTAAAATTACTTATGTGGGCCTTTTCTAGTAAAAAACGCACATGCAGAATATATACGTGTTGTTATGGTGCCCCAGACATGCGCAATAATTGCTTTTTGATTGACAATTGCACTAGTATGAACGCTAAACCTTGAGCAACATTGGTGGGCGCTGCGGAGGGGTCGGCCATTTCAAGTACCTAGTGCTGTTAAGAGTGGAAAAACATACAAATGTACAGACACACAGACAGACAGACAGACCACAATTTTTCCGTCGAAGGTCGCCAAGAAAGACTATCGTCTTTAAAAAGAATTTGTTGCAACGCCCTCTGCACGTATGTGCAGGAAACAGACAACGGCAGCCGATGTGCATGAGCAGTTCCATTCGTTTGGGCGGCATGCATGTCACCTGGATCACACAAAACGTTCACACCGAAATAAAACATCTTTCTTAAGTAGATACGTTTTTACACTCGCACGAGCACCACGTTCTTTCTTTTTTTTTGTTTGAGGGCCGGAGCTCCTCAAGGCGTGGATCTGTACATCCTCGACGTATGTAGTTGTAGTATATTCATTATAGTTGTAGCTAGTCGCCTATAGTTTAGCTCTTTCAGTGTTCACTAGATAACGACACTTGTATATGATGAAAAGATGCGAGATGTTATAAAGCTAGATGGCGGTACTTGGATCACTGTAGATGAACGGACGCCCGGATTGACGGACAAACAGACGTACAGACGGACGGACAGACTGTTCACGGTTTACCGATAAAACCCTCCGAAGCTTTGCCCCACTCATCATCATTCACTCCGTGGATATGCTGTGATTTTTTTAAAATTTGTTTTCATGCACAGTGTTGGCTTAGCCCAGAGTTGTTTGAACATTTCGGGGCTTTTGCAGCATTACTGATATCTATATGCAACTCGTCTATTGCAGCGCATCCTTCTTTCAGCGTCCACCTACCCTCAGGCAGTATGAATTAGGTACGTAGTACCATGGACTCACCGCAGGCTGTCTGAAGTATTGTCATGGTGCCAGCTTCGCTTTCCCCTGCTTTGACACGCTAAGCCATTTCTAGCTGTATATCGCACGACACTCAACGCACGTAGGCGTGTACCTTAATAGTCGTTGAAGTCATGACCAAGGGGCGGTGGATTCTCCATTGTCTCGCTCAAGGTTGAAGCAGACCGCGTTAGCAGACTCGCTCTGACAGGATATCTCGCGAGGCACGCGAAGGATGGTGAAATCACTCCTCGGTAGAACAATTACTGCGTCCAAAGTTATATTTTTCCCGGTATTAAACAATGAAGCGCGTAGCGATGACCAACGTGGTGCATTTTGTCGTCGGAGTACATGCAATATGTATGCGGTGATGGTTTTTAAATTTCCTTCTCTTTCCGAACTAGCTCAGGTCGACCTTTCTGCCTTCTAATTAAACAATCTCTTTCTATTTTTTTCCGCACTGGTAGCAAGCACATAGCGAAGGAAAAGAGTGCCAGCGAGTAACGGGGAGAGGAAACAGCTAGACACGAAAGACTTGACCACAACATGTCCACCCGAAGCCCTGTCGGGAAAATTCACTGACCGTGGTCTATGCGATTAGCCCCGACAAGGGCGTGCTACTGGAGTTGATCGCGGAGACCTCGGCCTATAACAATGCGGAGGTTGTCGGACATCCTTTGAAACAGAGAGGCGAGCTTACGAAGCGAGTACGGAAAAGCTGGTGGATTCCACTGAGTGCCGTAAAGACACTATGTCAGCATTCTATCCGCCGTACAGTACCGCACTGTAAGCAGTGTGTCTCTGTAGTGATTGCAACGCTTCCCTGAAAGACATAAGATGCTTGCCCGCAAAGCAGCAGCCAAACAGTCGCATCGGCCCACTGCCTTTTCAATTTTTTTTTTGTGCTACCTTCTGGCGTATTGGTAGGGTTTTGGTAGGGGCCGGGGGAACTGGCAATGCAGGAACGAAAGCTGCTGAGGCCAGGAGGCCTTTCGCGACATTTCCCCTATGGAGAAGGCTGCATGCGCCGCAGCATCGTAGAAAAGGTGGATTTCGAGAGACCATGCAGGCGGCCGAGACTCACAAAGACTGAAAGAAAAGTGCTTTGGCACCGCGCATCTGGCCTTTTATGGGAAAAACCAGCAAACGCCGCATTCTGGGCTGGTGTCGGGTGACCGCAAAGCCAGGAGCAGCCGTTGGAGGAGAGCCAAGCTGGAGAATGGGTCGGGCGGAGTGACGAAGCGGCCGTAACTCTGCGCGAGGCCATGCGTCGACATCACCAACTCGGTCGGTCACAGCCGTGGCCAACACTATTTGGGAGCCGCCAACCGCCACTCGAAAGCTAACGGACAGTCGACTTCGCCGCGCTGCGTTGGATAGTGGACGATAATCTGTGAACTATCGTATTGTACGCGCTGTCACGTATAGTTTAAATTGAGAAGTTCGATGTTTTCCGTAAACTGAGTCACTTCATTTGATTTAACGTGTCATTTGCTGTCTTTACGAAGTTATTATGTTCACGAATCGTCAATTATACGTTTCACTTGTGTATTCGCATATGATGTCTTGTGTCCATTCCTTTGCGTAGCACACCCGCAGGTGTGACGCAAAAGTACCTCAACTTCCATCACCCGCGTGTTCGATAAGCAAAAAACACCCTCCTCCCTCACTCGTCTCTCTCCCAACTGTATTGACTGTCTCTCTCGCTCTGTAACTTTCACCTGCAGTCCGTTTTTATAACTAATAACGATTGGCCAGGCCTAACTCTTGCTCCATTCAAAACCGTGCACCATCATCGTCATCATCTCTCACTCAAATTTCACTACATCTATGCGTCAGCTGAGCTAAAGCAAGCGTGAAGCCTGCGTGTTGCCGTGTAATATGTTGCGTGTCCCTGCCAGCCGTTTAATCAGCTATGCCATCACCATAACGCCGCCTCCTCGCCATCAGCTTCTAACCTTCACCCATATCGCAACCTTTGCCTAATCGCCGCCACTCATGGCTGTACTCGTGGCACCTGACCAAGTATCGCGCCGTTAGGATCAGCACACGGGCACTCTACAGCGATCTGGATATTGTCGGCATGCATCACGCATTTCATCCTCATCTGAACAGCAGTCAATCATCATCATTTTTCGGGTGTGTGCTTCTGCACATCCGTGGCGCTTGTTCGTTCCCGAGAATACACCGAGTCGTCATACATATACACATAGCGCCTACAAGCCACATTTGGCCATCTGTGCAGGGTCGCACTTTGAGGGTTGTGGCATTTGTGCAGCGTATCTCTCCGAAACGACTGCAGGCAATCGCAATCGATGCAGTCATACCCTGTGGAAATTGGCGATGTACATCGCAATAGCCCATTTATCAGTGCAGAGCCGCGAAAAACTTCGCTGGTCTTTTTTTATCTGTTTTCGTTTTTCGGTATAGACGTTTTCACAGAAGGCTCCTTGGGCGCTGCCATAGTCCCCTCTGGGCTGCGCTAAGTAGGCGTGACGCCACAAAATTGCACTTCCGAGGCTGCGAAGTCACTGTTTGCACTTTCTTGCCAGAGTACAGAAAGAAGAAGTGCGTAAACAAGGGGCTCGATGCGACGTTTCGTTGAGCGAACTTCTCTGCTCCAAGGTTTGAAGAAACTTTGAAGGTACCTTTGAGAAGACAAATACGTTTATCGAAACGCCGGTATTGTGAACTCTCTGTTGACAAATTTTAACCTCCCCTCGACTACTGCCTTTCTTGTGGAAGTCCAGAAAAAATGTGGTTCTATGGTTCTTTTCTACTGTGAAAATATATTTGACAGGAGAGACGAAGCTTATCCATTTTGGACTGTGGGACAGTCGCAAGGGCGTACAAAGGCTTACTTCACCACCTTGGCAAAGCGTTTGGGGAAGGAGGGAGTCACGTCTATAGGGGGTATGCATTGAGCCTTGATCCGCATGGGGGCGACACTATAGGCACTACATTCTGAAGGTTCGTTCCTAGGCGCCGTCCTGCTGTTCATGCTTCGACGTGCCGGAGGTGTTCCGGAGGTCTCTGGACATCCATGTTGCCGTACGGATTTCGAACACAGCGCGCACAGCGACTTTATGCGCGCACGGCGTGCGGGCGGACCTCCAAAATGGCGACACCGATGCTAGCGATCCTCGCGGATTACGTGAAGTGCACGCTGTCAGCGTCCTCTATCCCAATTTTGTTGAATGTTAGGGTTATGCAGATATGGCGGTAAAAAACTAAAATATGATAGAAAACGCTACACACGACGCACGCACTGTCAAAATTTGTAAACGAGAGCTTCTACTTAATTTATTGATAGATATATGGGGTTTAACGTCCCGAAACCACCACTATATGATTATGAGAGACGCCGTAGTGGAGGGCTCCGGATATTTCGACCACCTGGCGTTCTTTAACGTGCACCCAAATCTGAGCACACGGGCGTACATACTTAATTACGAAAACTAGGTTACAATATTATTTGCACAACCGTTCAATACCACACAACGCACAACCGCTCAAGTCACTCGCAATTCGCAGACTCCACCTCGCTCGCTGTTCTCGCTCCTTCTCTGGCTTTTCCCGCACTTTTTCGCTCTGCTCACTCGACTAGAGGTCCGAGCACACACACGCTGACACAAACACGCACATACAACAAAACACACACAAACGCACTGACGGTTCCACGAAGTCTGAGGGTGCGGTCCTTCGCTTCGCCATTCGGGGAAGCAGTGTCAAACGTCCTGCACTCCCCGAATGCGCCAAGTGTCGTGTTTCCCCCTGCTTGCATGCGAACCCGCAAAGCGCAAAAAAAAACGGGGCTGCCTCCCTTGTCCCGACCCGGCGCCCGCCGCACTAGGGGGGTCGCCGATCGCAGCTGGCCGTAAACAAGGAGGATGGCCAACGGACACTCCCACGACATCAACATGCGTACCAAAAAAAAAAGAAATAAAACAAAAATTTAAGAGATGCGGAGCAGTCGCGTACAATACCGCCTATTCATAACAGACGAAAGAGGAATATGGCAGCTTTCAGGGAGGCCTCTGTGAAAAGGTGTACGTGCACTCAGTCAGGACGTCCTACTTTTGAGTATACGGCTGCTTATATACAAATTGTCAAGCCCAGCCACAATCGTGTATCTGTTTACTCTCCCTTAACACTGTGAAACACGTCGATAGGAAGCGAGATTCAAACAAAAGATTGTGGTTTCGGGGCTAGTTAGTTCACTACTCGGTGACAACTTTTCTCGACGGCACTCTGCAAGCTACAGAAATTAAGCGCACGCCTGCTACCTCGCTAAAAAAATGGTACTTTAGTTTACTGATAACTTCCCCATTAGCCTTGCTGGAATGAATGCATTTTTTTATTATGACATTTAAACATGTGCGGGAGACCATGAACAATATACAGTTACTGCTCACTTTGCAAGAAATGCTTTCGTTTTCTTCCCATTTCTTATGAAGCCTCGTCTTTTCGGCACGCCCGTCTTCCAATGTAAACATGGCGTCCATGACGTAGCGGGTTAGTGTGGGGCCGCCAAAGCAACGTTTAATCCTTCCAAAAAAATATATTCGTAAAGTGATACTAAAATTTTCCACTGAACATTCGAAATGTTCATCCCTTTCAATTTTCTTGGTTGATTGATAGGTGGGGTTCAACGTCCCAAAACCACCACGTGATTATGAGAGAGTGGAAGGCTTTGGAAATTTCGACCACCTGGGGTTCTTTAACGTGCGCCCAAATCTGAGCACACGGGCCTACGCCGTTGTCGTCTCCACCGAAGATGCAGCCGCCGCAGCCGGGATTCGATCCCGCGACCTGCGGGTCAGCAGCCGAGTACGTTAGCCACTAGACCACCGCGGCGGGGCCACCTATACGTAGCCTTCGCTCGTGTACTGTCAAGACAAGTCGTCACCGAGTGTATCCGCGTGTTGCCTACAAGCGATAACACGCGAACTACTTATTCAGAGCCCCTTGCGCAGAGCTTCACTCTGGGGTTCCACTGATTTCTTAATTTAGGCGCCCGTTCCGGAAGCAAATTCCTACGAGATAGCCGCTCTTCTATTTATACGGCCCGCCGAATAATGCACCGTGTACCTGCTGTGTGGGTGCGCGGCATACGTCGAAGAGCGTATATGCACTCGCGTCCTTGGCCAGCCGAAGCACGCGCTTTTTTAGCGCCTGACCCGGGGCGCTTTGAGACATACAGCGACAGAGATATGCATCAAAGTGCCCCGCGCGAACCAGATCTGACCGGCGATATGAGCCGCAGAAGCGACGCGTTGCACGAGAGCGGAAGTTACCAAGGGCGGTGGTTGCAACATACGTAGACGTAAGCTTACTATGGAAATAAATATGGAAATAGTGGAATTGGCGACGGCTTCCATGTCTCTTATTTGGGCGTATTGTGCAACGTTGTCCGGCGCCGCACACACACACACACACACACACACACACACACACACACACACACACACACACACACACACACACACACACACACACACACACGCACACGGTCTTGCTATATAACGTTCAAGATCTTGCTATAATGATCGAGCCCCGCCGCGGTGGTCTAGTGGCTAAGGTACTCGGCTGCTGACCCGCATGGCGCGGGTTCGAATCCCGGCTGCGGCGGCTGCATTTCCGATGGTGGCGGAAATGTTGTAGGCCCGTGTGCTCAGATTTGGGTGCACGTTAAAAAACCCCAGGTGGTCGAAATTTCCGGAGCCCTTCACTACGGCGTCTCTCATAATCATATGGTGGTTTTGGGACGTTAAACCCCACATATCAATCAATCTATAATGATCGAGCAGCAACAGAAGCTACGAGCTATATTTGTATTTCTGTGACGCATGTGGAGCATTTGTTCTGCATTTATGTATTATACATTGTTGGTTTCGGAGCAGTGCAAGGTCTGAGCTTTATGTATAAGGCTCAGCAAATGAATATAACACCGTAGTCGGCCTGCATTTCAGTCAGCGCGCACGTGTGTGTGTGTGTGTGTGTGTGTGTGTGTGTGTGTGTGTGTGTGTGCATTCACAATTCTGAAGCTTTATTCTAGACTTGCCCAAGCTTTAAGTGATTCGTGATGTCCCAAATCTTTGATATACAACTGCACCACAGGAACACCTTTGGTTCATCTTTAAAAAAAATTCATGGCTCATACGCACATGAGGCTGTGACAGTATGAAGTTTGTCAGTTCAAACCTATACGTCACAAGGTATAGAAGGAATCGTCAGGTTTACAGTTTCAGTGTTGTTCTATTCATACACCTCAAGGCATAGTTAGCCAACGACTCGTTTGTAAGCTGTAAGACGGCGGCACTTTATTTTTCTTGCTTGGGGCACTGAGACAAGTTTCTGCGCCGCCAATGATAGCTGCCACGGGAATCGTTCCTGTCTTCCCATATCTCCACAGTGGAATGCGCGCCCAGCGAAGCCGGAAGTGCATGACCTCGAAGTTAGCAGCGCAGCCATCACAGTGGGTCAACTTGTATAGGTGTTACTTTGAATGAAGCATCCTCAACGCTGTACGACGACCCTGACGCACAATTAGGTCAAGGAATGCACGGGGGGGCCATCAATTGTTGTATTTTAACGGCAATATATTTATGACGTAACTGCAGTAACTATCGCGCAAGCTGAAATAAATAAATATGAACGACAAAACACCCTTACCGATTATCGAAACCACAACCTGCGATCATTTTTGCTCACTTTTAATTCAATTTAGAATGAGTTATATTTACTACCCTACACTTAGGACAACCATTCATTATTTCTTTGACACGACAGTCCATGGAATTAATTATGTTGTGTACCATGTGCATAAGGAATCAGGAACCTGAGAAAAAGTTGTCTTCATTTTGTTCAGCCTCGACAGAGAAGCTTAATCGTGTTTATCTCCAGCGAATAGAGGCAAGTATCTAGCACCGGTATTCCCCATAGATGTGATCGAGCGATGAAATGTGATCGAAAAAAAAAAGATTCATAAAAATAATAAAAAGCAGAGTGCATGGTTTTTGTTCGTAGAGAGCCCTTCGCAGTTGTTGAGTCCTGACGAACCGCCGAGCGGACCAAGGACCCCCGAGCAGCAGGACACCGTCCCCCCCCCCCCCCCCAAAAAAAAAAAAAAACGCGTACGACCGGTGGCTCCTTCCACAACGGAGCCACGATTGCTCAGCAAGTGGGCGATTGAGCCTGTTTCACCAGGCAGCTGCCTGTTGGGTATATACATACGCAGCCGCTGCCGGCTCGCATGCTATACGACGCCAGCCTCCCTTTTCTCTATCATATATCATACGTTCTAAGAGAACTTGTTGTTGGGCTAGTTGGTAGAGCATTCCGAAAAGTTAATTCGAGCGCGAAAACTTGACACGATCACTCACACACGCACACACCCATGCATCAAACACACAGCGCTCACTTCCAACTGATTCATTCATAGCTCGAAGGCTTCAATATATACAGGACACATTATCGCTCTAAGCCTATAATATTGATTAGCTGTACGTTTTTGATAATGTATGCTGTTGGCCTTCTTTGGTGTGTGTGCGCACAATGTGTCCAGTATATATTGAAGCCTTCGAGCTATGAATGAATCAGTTGGAAGTGGGCGCTGTGTGTGTTTGATGCATGGGTGTGTGCGTGTGTGAGTGATCGTGTCAAGTTTTCGCGCTCGAATTAACTTTTCGGAATATATCATACGTGTTGACGTTTTGTGCCGACTTTGCGAGCATCGAGGAAAACGCGTGACAGTTGAAGAGCAATATTCACGGCACGCAAAAATAGTGCAAAAAGCACTACAGAATCGAAAGTTGGGATAGTTGAGTGCAAAAAGTTACAAAAATAAAGCAATAGCACGGACTTGAGGGGCACTGCGAGAACAAATATATTCAGAATAACAGAGGCACGAGATAATTGGTAAGTACTCATTCTAAAAGGCAGTAGTCATTCTTTTATGTCGTTGTGAGCCTGTCCAGTCAGCTGTCGTCCTTTTTAGTGCGTTTGACTTGTTTTTTTAATGTCTGTATTTGAACGCCCTACCTTTCAAATAAATATTCGAAGTTGTCGTTTCTTTGCGTCAAATGAAAGGCGAAGCCCTCGAAACCCTAGAAAACGGAATGGTAAGCGTGAGAGCACAAAAACAAACAAACAAACAAACCAATGCAACACGTTTTCAAAAGATAGTTTCGACTGATATTTTTTACTGCAAATTGACGCACACAGCGTCAAACTGATAAGTCAGCTGTTTCATAATTTCATAAATAGTGAATAGACCTTTCGATGACATGTGGGTACCGCCATCTTGGCCCGCTAAGCCATCGCTTCCTTGTTTTTGTATATTGCGACCTGAATTAATAAGGCCACGTAACATCGTACGCACGAATATAACCATTTTCATGCGTGAACGTCCAGCCTAACACTGTTCGTTTAGTTGTTCAAAATGCAAAAAAAAAACAATGGTTAACAGCCCAACATGGCAGCACTGAAACCCCAACCGTAAAATAGCATATACATAATGTTGCAGTGATCGCAGGAGAGAAACGAACATGAATTACAAGAGACAGGAGGAAGAGGGGTCGAGAGACGCGCCTTGAGCTTCTCAGCATTCCAAGCGAAGCCCTCTGACGTCATAGGGACAAGAAAGTCTGGTTCTTGCTTCCCTGTCTTGTGACGCACCCCAACCACTTAATCCTAGACGACTGGCTAAGCACGCGCGATAAGCTGATGGGTTTACCGGCGCTGCACGTACTACGTAGTTGTCCTGTGACTTGTTTAGTCGAGTACACAGGAAAAAAAAAAGAAACAAAGAAAGAAAGAAGTAAGGAAAAGAAAGAAAGAAAGAAGAAAGCAGGAGAGGTGTCTCCTGGCCCGGCCGGGATTCTATTCCGCGACGTGCGGGTCAGCAGCCGAAAGCCACTATAGACCACCAGGGCGGGTAACCACGCAAAATTAAACCTAGAATTTCAAAGAATTCACAAAAGCAAACTTGAACAAACGTCAAAGTTCCTCCACGAAATAAACTCCGAGAAACACCATACGAATTTCAAGAAAAATAAACTCCGGAAACAAGGCACACCAAAAACCACCGTTTAATGTTGGTCGTGTAATAACCCAGTACAGCACATCTTCGTCTTTTTGTTTGTTTGCGCCAACTGTCCCCGTGTCACGATTTTCACCAGCCTTTTTTTCTCCACAGCCTTATCCGTTATTGCGCCATGCAAATGCTCGGTTAGGCGTCCAATTATGTGCCGAGTTAACCTCTCTTTCTATCTCTCCTGCAAGGTGTGACGTGTGTTTCGAAACCAATGGCGTCTAACATTTCGCGGCTATTTGAAAAAAACGCGCATACCGCATATAAATTACATTTCAGAGTACAGATGAAAGCTTTTTATACTTTTACGTCCTTGTCGTCCTTGCGAAAAGCGAAGAGAAATCACGCTATCAGCACCCGCCACCACACGGCGACCACGTTATGCAGGTATATGCTTATACGACGAGCTCTATTTAGTGCGTGTAAATATAGCGAAACCCGAGGCCATGTTACATTCACTCTCGATAACAGGCGCCTGTTCTTAAGGACGTGTAAACAACTTTTGTAAGCGCCTACATAGTGTTAGGCTATAAGGTCGACAGGAAGTTACTTCAGGGGAGAGTAAGCATTCTGCATTTTATCACTGAGATCTTCTACTCAAACAATCGCACAGAGAGCGAACGCCATGGCTGCTTCGTAGATATATAAAGTACTGAAAGTATAGATCGTTGTCCTTAGCCTTGTTCACGCCCCGCCGCGGTGGTCTATAGTGGCTAAGGTACTCGGCTGCTGACCCGCAGGTCGCGGAATCAAATCTCGGCTGCGGCGGCTACGTTTCCGATGGAGGCGGAAATATCGTAGGCCCGCGTGCTCAGATTTGGGTGCACGTTAAAGAACCCCAGGTGGTCAAAATTTCCGGAGCCCTCCACTACGGCGTCTCTCATAATCAAATGGTGGTTTTGGGACGTTAAACCCCACATATCAATAAATCAAGTCTTGTTCACAAACGTGATAAGCGCCTCATTCTATATAGTATACAGTTTGGTGGGTTTCAAAAAGTTTGGTGGGTTTCCATGGAAGACAGTGCTGCTTGCGGTCATTGCGGCAGCGATGAAACTATAGAGCACGTTCTCTGTCACTGCCCTCATTACAGCGTTCAAAGACGGCAACTAGCTGCTACGTTAGCTCGCCTTGACGACAGACCTTTGTCTGAACAATCAGTGCTGGAAAGAAGACATGATTTGTGTGCTCACAGAAAATCAGTGAAGGCCCTACTGAACTTTTTGCGTGGCAGCGGCCTATTGTATAGACTGTAGCACCCCAGCTCCCCCCCCCCCCTTTTTTTTTTCGCGCGCGTCTATTTCCCTCTTCGCTTTCTTTCCAATCTTTCTTCCCCATTCCCCCTTCCCCTAGTGCAGGGTAGCAAACCGGATGCTCCATTATCTGGTTAACCTCCCTGCCTTTCCCTCATTTTATTCTCTCTCTCTTGGTGGGTTTCGGGTTGCGGCTAGCCCGGCCGCAACTGCCCGCTGCCTGCAGTGGCTGCTAACCGCGTGCCACGAGCACACTCTTCTATATACATAAGACCAATTCGCTCGCAGCCGCCGCTCCCGTATGTTTCATCCTTAGGGAGACGAGGCGCTCTGGCTTTGGCGAATCTTCAATGCTTCACTGCGTATTCACGTCATCTATGTACAGCCCAGAAAGCATATTTATTAGTGAATTTAACCGCCTTTACGTATACGCTCCTTTTCGCCTGCAGTGTATTTCACCTGCAGTGTAAATTCGGCCTGCAGTATAAACCGTGTTTGACTCAAGATTGAGGTAAAAGAATTCGACTGCAAGCGTCATAGATATACTCCGTTTTAGTTGAAGCCTTATCTCTGGCTATTAACTAATAAATTACAGAGTTAAACGTTTCGCGGTTTTTCGACTTGCACCGGCAGCGCAGCCTTCGAGAGTTCGTGCTTATCGTGCCCATTGATGTGCAAGAACTCTCGGCCGCCGCTGCAAGAGATCGCGCTAAATATGCCCCCGAAGGATATAGACACGAAGCTGCGCTAACAATTTCTCACTGGTGGCCTATCTTTTGCAGCTTACCCTTTCGATACCTGCAATTGTAGTGCTAACCCATCGCTCCTCGATTTGTCTATCAAGTTGTTAACGTCCACGCCAGCGAATCGCTCGTTGTACACGTCGGAGAGTTTCCTATTTGCGGGCCCAGATGCGACAGTGTTCGTCTAATATTAGCTCGCAGCTCCAAGAAACAGCTTACCGGTGAAGGGGATAACCGGGAAATTCTTACAACATATAACGAGCTCACTAAACATTTCTACCTGTCTAGAAGGATTTTCCCTCCACCTCACAAAAATCTAACCCGGCCCCAAGCACTTACATTAAGGCTTTTGCAAACGCGGATGTACCCTACTTTGAAAATGTTACACATCATGTACCCTGACCTATACCCAAGTAATCTTTGTCCACATTGTGGGGAAATAGCTTCATTAGAAACACATGCTCTGGCAGTGCACCAAATTCGCTCATTTATCGAACATCACCTCTGCCAGATGGGAGGCGGCAATCCGCAGCTCGTCCTTGGCAGATCAGCTCTGGGCTGTCCACCAAGCCTGCGAGGCGGCTGAGGAGCTTGACATCTCATTCCCCACGTGGGAGCTGCCCGCAACACAGTGATCTGTGTTTTGGAGGACCAAATAAAAGTTTATCCAATCCAATCAAGAAACAGCTGAGGGAATAGAATAAGCCCTCCCGGATCGATCAGCCGCGCCTGTGTTGGCTCGTGCAACGAACCCGGCGAACGCGCTTCTTGGAGAGCACGCCGTTTATTAACGGCAGATGCTCGCGAGGGTCAGCGCCCTCGATGCATCTGCCGCCGTCGGTTGCGCGCCGTTGTGTCGTAACAACACCTCACCCGGCCGGACCGGCTTCTCGCTTCGTCGTGTACAACGGCAACGCTTTCCCCTTAACGGCAGGACGGAGGCTGAACCGACGCTTCGCCGAACGAAGAGAGTGAGTTTATGCCTGGCACATGGCTGGCATTATCGATACAGGAAGCTACACGGATGTTACATTCGCCCTCGCTTCGTTGACAAGTGTGGAACTCTCTCTTCGTCAAGGGCGGGCCGCTCTCTAGATATTCCGAGACGGCGCCTATACATCGGGCAGTGAAGAAATCATGGCGAACGATACTGGACAAAGGGGCCAAACTTGCGGCGCACAACAGGTTACTCATTGAGAATGTAACCTGGAAAGTCCTTCGCGAAAATGCCTAGCTGTCTACTCTGACGTTGTTGCGATTGCAGCTATATAGAAGGAAGCGGTGCAACGTTGCCTCAGTAGCATCCGCGAAAATGAATAAGGCAGTCGAAATGCACCGTTCATTCTACAAACAAAGATCAGTACATACTTTTTGCAGACTAGTTGGTTCATACTTGAAAAATTGAATTGCTGCACAAACTTGAAGAAAAAAACAAGGGAGACAGGAAACTGCGCCTCTTTCCTGTCTCCCTTGTTTTTTTCTTCAAGTTTGTGCAGCAATTCAATCAGTACATTCTCTCATCCCACACATCTTGATTTTTGATTTCACCATAGCAACATGTTTACGCCTTCATCTTCAGACCAACATCACTTTATGGTGTAGGTATGTCACAAAGTTGAAAGTTATGCAACGTTACGTAAACAGAGAACATAAACCACACTTGAATTACGCTTGAGAACACGTTCGACATCGATAATTAAGTGTGTTTCAGCCCACGTAGTTTTTTACCAATGTCCGTACACTGTATAACTTTTATCCACTTTGAATGTTAACTGTTCCTTCTCTCTTACCGATAATTACTGACGGCTAACCAAACCTACATGCTTATATAACGTTAAAGAGTAACAGGGGCGGCTACAAGATTCTCTTTTACAACCTGGGGAGCACGGGAAAGGGGGAACTCGGAACATGTGAGTCTTCGTTAAGGGGGTCAAAGGGGGACAGGCATTAAAGGGAGGCACCTTGTTTCCCCCACGCTCTCCCCATCATCCCTGTGGCGCCACCCCTGAAGAGTTGGCGTCATTACTAATTATTGCCTCAAAAAAAAAAACAATAGCACCTTCACGTTGTCTCAGTCAACAAACTCCCCAGCTTTCTAACAAATGGACAACAAGAATAAGCAGAATACCAATCTTCAACACAGTGTCCAGCACTGTATACTCAAGCACCGCAACCTCTCCGACTCCACTTCAGGCCTGCGGTATTCGCACGTATTATTGCAATGGCACAAACCACAAACAGTCTGAGCTTAAGAGCAACAAGAGGTCCAGCGCAACCGCCTAGCTTTTTCCATACGGAGCCCGTCTCACGCGCACACGCCCCCACAGGCGCAATGACGTCAGAGGCAGTTTTTGTTTTTCTTCGAACCGCGAACAAGACGCCAGCGGTCACGCTCAACCGATCTCGGGTGTTTGTCTCTCGGGCTGGCGAGCACGCCCTGCCTCTCTCTTCTTCGCTATATAACGCACACAACGCGTCGGCTACAAGCTGTTGGTGAGAAATGCCACGGCTGTGTGCCCGCGAGAAAGAGGAGATCGATCTGCCGAAGGGGAACCTAGGCCATCTCGTGTTGCGTGTCTGTGCATCTGGCTTGCTTCAACGTCGGCTCAACGTAGAAGTAGAGCATCGAAGAGCGTCCAGCTGACACGCAGAGTTGCGTGAAAAGCGCATGACCTTTTAATCGTGTACAGCTGTATGAGCGCCCCCACCCGTCCATACAAATCCTGAAATAACTTCGAGAGTTTTGCGCATTAAAAAAAAAATCTTCTCGAGGTAATTCGGAGTGAGAGTTGGCACATGCGCAAGCCTTTCAGGAAGCACTTCATAAGGAGGGAACGTGAAAGCAAAAGTTGCTTTTTTTGCACGTCACGCAGTCAGAACATATAGTGAACTTTCCCACGAGTCGTACATAGCAAATTTCTCGAAATGTCGTTGTGGATGTGTGTCGAATATGATCTATCTATCTATCTATCTATCTATCTATCTATCTATCTATCTATCTATCTATCTATCTATCTATCTATCTATCTATCTATCTATCTATCTATCTATCTATCTATCTATCTATCTATCTATCTATCTATCTATCTATCTATCTATCTATCTATCTATCTATCTATTCTGTCTGTCTGTCTGTCTGTCTGTCTATCTATCTGTCTGTCTGTCTGTCTGTCTGTCTGTCTGTCTGTCTGTCTGTCTGTCTGTCTGTCTGTCTGTCTGTCTGTTGTCTGTCGTCTGTCTGTCTATCTATGTATCTGTCTGTCTGTCTGTCTGTCTGTCTGTCTGTCTGTCTGTCTGTCTGTCTGTACATGCTAAGCTTGCACCCGTCCGGAAATCAGTAAATATCCTCAAGACCTATAACATTATACAAGGAAAAAATAAATGACCGCGCGTTTTCAACAGTGGCTTTTTCATTCGATATGTTTTCCACATTAACGAAACACCGCAGCAGCGCGTTACCGTGACACATTCCCCGGGAATAGACAAATAGAAGAATATCTTAGGGGACAAAAAAGAGAAAGACATACAGAAAGAAGTCTAGGATATATAACTGAAGCAAAATAGGGAGCGCGTATAGCCCGAGCCACACGTACGCTCTGCGCACGCTGCCCAAGCGGTATACGCGCTCCGGTGACCCGCGCATGCGCAGATGTCGTAAGCGCGCCTAAACG
This sequence comes from Rhipicephalus annulatus, assembly GCA_013436015.1. Taxonomy (NCBI): domain Eukaryota; kingdom Metazoa; phylum Arthropoda; class Arachnida; order Ixodida; family Ixodidae; genus Rhipicephalus; species Rhipicephalus annulatus. The sequence goes on along the minus strand of WOVY01011626.1, from coordinate 4,444 downwards.
CCCTGCGTACGCGAGTGTCTGCGGCGATCTGATATCGGCCTTGGCACGGCATGCGTCTAGCCACGCTGGCCGCGTTTGGAGCTCTGCAGATACGCAACGACGCTGTGGCTGTACTCAAGTGATCGGCCTAGCCGGCCGTGTAGGAACCGATTTGAGTTACCTTTTCTTTCCCTTTTGTGCATACTTTACATCCCTACATACAGGACCAGTACACTTGCAGGCATGTATTCATTCATTTACGAGCTCTATTTATACGTATTTCGTCATGTTACATCACTGCATGACGCCGATTAGATCTATTTCGCACGACGAGTTGTGCACATCGTATAGCGATACACACAATGCACTCTAGTGTGTTCTCGTGATCGCCTGACCACGCTTGGCAGTGCTGAATAGTTTTAACACTCGTTGGGCTTGATAACGTCTCGGCGGAATTCGGCGTACCTGCCGGCGGGGGCATGAACTATACGCATCGTGCGCGTAGCAGCGATGTGCAGCGCACTCGTGTAGCGCACTCATATTTGCCTGGCAGTTCTCAGCGGTGCGGTATGGCTTTGTCCGGCACCACGTGGACTTACGGAGAGTGGTCAAGCCCACAAAAATCACCTCGAAGCTCATAAACCAGCTCAGAACGAGGCGCCACCGCCCGATTCCTCCCGGCCTGCTGTGGGGTAAGGCGCGCGCCGGCGTGTGTAGTTGGAAGTAACCATTCCTCGCGAGTCGCGCCCGGGTATACGCGCGCTCCACGCCGCTCCTGCTCGCGCCTCGGGCAGCGTACGTGTGGTTTGGGCTTGAAGGTGTAGGCTTTTCAACCTGAGTTAACAGGGCTCATTACGACATATCCTACACGAGCAGCCTGTACACAAGACCGGCCCGTCTCCAGAATTTTTTTTAAGGGGGGTGGGGGGCACTTCCTTGAATGCCTTGAAAAAGATCGTCTTATTCTTCTTATTTTGTCCTCGGTAAAACAACGTCCTCCAGTTGAATACGGGGTGGGGTGGGGGGGGCTATGGGTTTGGCACAAGACACCAAAAAGAGACTTCAGCTAAGCTATAGCACTCGATGCAACAGGAATGCCCACCACGGTGTCTAGTGGCTAAGGTACTCGGCTGTTGACACGCAGGTCGCGGGATTGAATCCCGGCTGCGGCGGCTGTATATTCGATGGAGGCGAAAATGCTGTAGTCCCGTGTGCTCAGATTTGGTGCACGTTAAGAACCCCAGGTGGTAGAAATTCCTGGAGTCCTTCACTACGGCGTCTCTCGTATTGATACGGTGGTTTTGAGACGTTAAACCCCACATAATAATCGATGCAGCCGCATATCGTCTCTGTCACGCCAACGCGCTGCACTGCATTGCTAAACGCTGAACCGATTTGCCACAACGTCACATTTCCGCTCCGTGTGCACGCAACCAGACGTCCTGGATGTATACACATTGTCGGTCGAAGGAAATCGAGCTTGAAAGGAGCCACACGAGCAGCCCGTGTGTGTGCGTCATATTCTTTGTTCGTGCTGTTCCTGTTCGGAACCTGGATTTCGTCCATCGGTGCTAGCTCTCGGCTTGTTGCGCAAGCACTTTGCGTGTACGTGTATCGACATATTTGCACAGCGCAAAATGAATGAGAGAGATGAAGAGGACAGAACGCAGGCGCCTGCAGCAACCGTTCTGTTGCGTATACGTTTGTCATGCGGCGCAGTATCTATTCAAGCGGAATACCCCAGGGTCGTGTCCGATGACATGCACAACGGCTCCGAAGCAACGGAGAAAAGAAGCAACAGAAAAGGAACAGACAGCCGAAAAGTGGAGACGAAGGATGGAAGAGGCGGATGTCGGCGACAATCGACTGCTGCTGGCGACGCTGTGTCCGACGCACATTGTATATGTAACGCGCCACCTCGTGATATAATTTTCCTCCTCCGGCGCGACACGACGCTTTTAACGGCGCGTGCGTACGCGTGCATGCATAGGCGTGCCAGTGGTTGGTCCGTAATAAGCTTACTTCTGATGTGATAGCGAGCGTTTCGCTAAAATAACATTATTAAGTTGGAATTTTACGGGCCAAACCGCGATATGGCTCAAAAAATTTCAACCACCTTGTGTTCTGAACGTGCACTGAATACGCAGAATACAGGCCCCCTATCATCTCGACCCAGCAAAATGCGACCGCCACAGCCGGCATCGATCCCGCAATTGTTGGATCAGCAGCCGCGCATCGGCACCATTGAATCACCGAAGCGGTCTTATACCGCTGGTACACTAGTTAAAAAAGTATTACACAATCTCCTACTGAAGGGAACTATGAGTAGCATGCTACTCGGCGCATGGGTCGGCCTACATTTCCGTTCCTCACGGGCACCTCGCCCGATGTTACGCGTCCTTGCAAGTGGAGCACACTATGAATTCATTGTATAGTTTCTGTTACTGTCACTCGTTTCGAACTCTTGTTGGAGCACGCCACGTGGGTTCATCGCGCGTCTTCAGAGTCTCGTTCTGCGACGCCATCAGGTGATTGGCTGAGAGAGTGTAAGGGGAAGAGACCACAGCCACTGACGTAGTCCCGAACACGCTAGCGCGTACCAGCGCGTTTCAACTAGGAAAACGCGTTGGTTTATCGCGCATGCTCATTCCCCGACGCCATCACGTGATTGCTGAGAGAGCGTAAGGGAGAGAGGCCACGGCGTCTTACGCAGCGCCATAGAGTTTCTCACAAATATTTGTGAGAGACTCTGCCCAGCCCCTTACACAGCTGGGAACGCACTGGCGCGTGTCCTGACAATGCTCGGGCCAGCTGTTGCGCATGCTCAGTAACGGTGGTCACGCCGCACACCACCAGGTTGAACTCTGCCATACGCTGCTTCGCCCCTAAAATGAGGGTGATGACGGAAGCGAGAAATTGATGGCGATCAGATAAAATCAAACTGTAAGAACGAGAAAGAGAGAGAGGTTGTGAAAAAGGAGAGTTGCCCCCTCCAGGGGGCACGGCTCAGCGCTTTTAGGGATGGCGAGGGGGAAGTAAAGAAGATATGATGAATAATAGAAGATAGATGGAAGGAGAAACAGCATGGCAAGAGGGTATCTTGTCAGTATCGCGAAGCCAATGGCATGCAGGAAGCTGACTCCCACTACAGTGAACACGTGATCCGCGCTACGCCATCAAAGGACGCGGAAACCTCGAGACTAAAAACAGCTTCGCGGTTTATGCAAGAGAATTAATACAACACTTTGTCGAGCAGACCACCCACGTGCCTCGAGCATTCATCCCCTCCACGCACAGCCCTCTCGTGCATCATGCCTTGAGAATGCCAAGTGTGACACCTCCTTGGCTTTTGTTTTTTACGCGTAACGGCATTCAGTGTCGTCACAGTTCTAAGGTGGCGCGCGGGGTGTTTTTTTTTCTGCGTAAGCAGCTGGCTCTGCGCGTTGCACGTGCAAGCGACGATCACGGGACTCTGACTAACTCCCCCGTCGAGCGGGAAACGCGAGCTGACGCGCTGCGCGCTAACGAATAAGGCGCGTGATTCTGCCTCCTCTGCTTCGTCGAAGGCATCCGGCACCAGATGCCATGCTTACGTGTCCTCGGGCGTCGAGTTTCGGAACAAAATATCACCCGCGTAATTCACGCACGGTGTTCGAGTCATCCTGAACAAAAAGACGACTGAATAAACCAAAAAACTCAATACTAGCAGATATTGAATTAATTTGATGCGCTAATTAGGCTGTGCTAATTAGGTTACTGTTTGCTATAATGAGTGATGTAATAAATTGCTTAAAGCAAGTAACTAATGATTACTCACTATTTTTCCAACTACTTTTGACTAAAACATTGCATCCTGCTTTTCTAGCGGCATAAAAACCAAAAATGAAAGGAAAATGACTAAAATAAGTTAAAGTTTTTAGTACCGACATCAAGTGTGGTTAACGAGACAAGCCGCGTAGCATTCAAAATCGAAGTGTGGAATAACCTAAGGTCACAGCCCTCGAAACTTCTAACAATGAGGAACTTCATATATAGTTAAAGCAATTTTAAACTAACTTTGAAAATTGCAACATAATGTCACCACTTTCGGCCACCGTAACTTATATTTGTAAGATACTTAATTACACTTTAAATGCTTATCAAGCGTTAGCGGGTGTTTTGGGCGTTAACCTTAACTTGCCGTTGTTAACTTCCCACATTTCTCATTTACCTTTCCAATTTCCCCTTCCCCAAGTGTAGGGTACTCGACATCGCAAAGTGCGCAATCAATTTCCTTGCGTTTCTTCATTCACTTCTTTCCTTACTCCTCTCTCTCCCTCGTCTCGTACGGGGTTTGTACACTGACAAACTCTGCCAGCCCGATTCCGTAATCTGTGCTTACACCAGGCAATGAAAACGCGCGCTGCATTGAAATGCTGTCTGGGAATTTTGCTCTGTTTTTGCCGAGAATATTTGCTCATCATTC